>JANAVB010044685.1:7500-385000 GCA_029216955.1 Iris pallida | reverse complement strand
CCCGATCCGAGATTATGCTTACTAGGAGCCCGTGCAATCTGACTATCTGTCGCACGTACATCTCTGCCAGCTTCTCCATAGACAAACCTACTTTGAAAGGCAAGAAGTTGGCCGATTTGGTCAATCTATCAACGATGACCCATATCGCGTCTTTCCATCCTGGAGAATGCGAAAGTCCATAGTGATGTGCTTCCACTTCTACTCTGGAATGGGTAGTGACTGAAGAACACCTCCTGGCCTCTGTCTCTCGGCTTTCACCTACTGGCACACCAAGCATCTACATACAAACTGAGACACCTCGCACTTTATGCCATACCACTAAACGTGTTGTCTATAGTCTCTATACGTCTTGTTGGCATCATGATGCATAGAGTACTGAGAACGGTGTGCCTTCTGAAGAACCTCCTCCTGAAGCTCTCTGCTAGGCACGCACAATCTGGCACCATGCCTCAGTGACCCATCCTCGGCGATAGAGAAATCATCTAATAATCTTGTCTGTACCTGCTCCCTAATGACCCTCAGAGCTTCATCCTCAAACTGTGCTGCTCTGATCCTGTCCATCAGCTCAGACTGGATCTTTAAGCCCCACATCTGCACTTCGATCCCAGGGACTATAACCTCAATATCCAAACTCTCCAAATCTGCCAAAAGATGACGGTCCATCGTCAAACACATGGCTACCGGATACCTGCTGAAAGTATCGGCAACCACGTTGGCTTTTCCTGGATGGTACTGTAAGGATATATCAAAATCCTTCATCAGCTCTAACCATCACCTCTGCCTCATATTCAGCTCCTTCTGTGTAAATACGTACTTCAAGCTCTTGTGGTCAGTGAAGATCTCCACACGCTCTCCGTACAGATAGTGTCTCCACAGCTTCAAGGCAAAACTGACTGCTGCCAACTCCAAGTCATGAGTCGGGTAGTTCTTCTCATGCGGGCTTAACTGCCTGGATGCAAAGGCAATCACCTTCCCATGCTGCTGAAGAACGCATCCCAAACCTTTTCTTGAAGCATCACTGTAGATCGTGAATCCTTCGAACCCAGATGCCAACGTCAGAATATGAGCCGATGTCAACCTCTACTTCAACTCCTCAAAGGCGGCCTGGCACTTCTCGGACCATACAAACTCCACGTCCTTCCTGGTGAGTCGGGTCATTGGCTCGGCAATCCTAGAAAAATCCTGTACGAACTTCCTGTAATAGCCTGCAAGACCCAGAAAGCTCCGAACCTCTGCAGCTGAGCTCGGTGTAGACCAGGACTCCACTGCTGTGATCTTTTTCGGATCCACTGAAATCCCATCCCCAAATACGACGTGGCCCAGAAACTCCACTCGGTCCAAGAAGAATTCACACTTCGACAGCTTTCCATACAGCTGTCCCCTTCTGAGAGTCTCCAATACAATCCTCAGATGCCCCTCATGCTCTTCTGGCGTATTCGAATAAATAAGAATGTCATCGATAAAGACCACCATGAACTTGTTAAGGTACTGATGGAATACCTTGTTCATCAAGTTCATGAATACTGCCGGGGCATTAGTCAACCCAAACGGCATGACAGTGAACTCATACTGGCCATAACGAGTCCGAAAAGCAGTCTTCGGAATGTCTTCATTCTTAACCTTCTGCTGATGATACCCAGACCTCAAGTCTATCTTTGAAAATACTTTCGCACCACTCAACTGATCAAATAAGTCATCGATTCTCGACATCAGGTATTTGTTCTTGAGAGTGAGGTTGTTCAGCACCCTGTAATTAATACACATACGTACCGATCCATCCTTCTTCGGTACGAACAATACCGGAGCACCCCAAGGCGAATAACTGCACCTGATGAATCCCTTGTCCTGCAACTCATCCACTTGCTTCTTCAGCTCCTTCAACTCGCTTTGGTTCACTCTATAAACATGCTGTGAGATAAGCTCTGCACCCGGCACCAGGTCTATAGAGAACTCAATATCCCTATCCGGCGGCATCCCCAGCAACTCGTCTAGGAAGACATCCATAAACTCTGCAATCAAGGGATGAGGTACCTCCTTGTCTTCCACCATAGCTCCACAAATAGCACTATCGGTCTGTCCCGCTGCTTCCCTAGCAATCTCAAATACTGGCTCCCTTGGAGGACTGAACACAACCCTACCTCCTCTATAATCTGTGCTAGCAATGTGCCTACTCAACCAATCCATCCTGAGTACAATATCGTAGCTCGGAAGTGGCATTACGAGCAAACGTACGCTCAATTCTTGGCCTCCCAATGAAACACTCCGCCCCATGCAAACATCACCGACCAGGATAATACCTCCCTCGGTCATGATCTTGCAAGTCCTATCCAAAGATTCAGCAGGTATATTATCACGCCCCAGAACCAGAATACTGGAGAACGGGGGCAAACATTGCCAGCTACGTATATTGAAATGAAGTCCATCTCGCTATACGATCATGGCTGTCTAGATATGAGGGTTTACTACAAGCCAACGGTCTCTTAAGGTTGAGCCTACTGTCTCAATCTCAAGCAAATAATATAATTACAAGATGTTTGACCACCAAATATACAATAAAAGGTGTCCCAAATATTACATATCAGCTGATCATGAAGCTAGTCGTATAAAATGCTAGGACTAGCAAGAGTTAAGTCATACATGATCAACCCTAGGATTTGTTAATTATGTTTACAGCCCGTAGGCAGACAGTAAGTAAAAGTGCATCGAGCTAACAGGTGCTCGTCGGCTAAACGCCTCAAAAGAATAACTTTACAATAGAGTGAGCGAAACAAAATAGAAAACCCACTCGTAGCTCGGGTTCCTTCTAGTCGCCACCATCGGGCTGGAGGTTCGGTAGATCCTCGGGTGCTGTTCCGAAATCTGGCCACACAAAACCAGCTGGGTCAAACCCCAGAAAGAGCAAGTGCCATAAAGGAGGCCACGAAATAAGAACAAAAGCCAGCATATCAGAACATAAGAAAATGAAAGAAAAGTACAAGTAATAAAGAGCACGTCAGGACAATAAACGACTTGGGACGTGGAACCATTCTGGGAGCCAGGTTACAACCCGTAAACCAAACAAGGACCGGGGTTGTAACCCTTCGCCTGAATATCTCTTTGTCCCTACCCAATTATTGTTAAAGAAAGTAAAACAATCACGTTCAGGAGTACCAGGGTACAGGGACTAGACAAGACTTAGACAGGACTAGACATCGTCCATTCACAAGCGGCCAAGCAATTACTACGGCTTACTACTTTAACTAACTAGGGTTATCACTGTTTGCCATTAAAATTGTTTTGATTGAAATCTTAATACAAACAGAACAGTGATACAATATAGGACTTAGATGTAGTCCTAGGAGTACACTTTTGTTTAAGCTGGGTCCTTAGTGCCAATGGAGCGAGTGGTAATGCGTTGACTCCGTTGACCGGCTGACGGCGGTTATCGGTTCTCTGAAGGTGTTGATTACTCTGGGTGCTGGAGCTTGCCGAGAGGAGGAAGACATTGAGTGTCTAGAACTGCCTCTCCGGTGATTCTCTGTTGTGGATTCTCTGTGAGTCTTATGTTCTGAGTCTCTGTGTGTGTGTGAAGGGGATGATCCTTCTATTTATAGTTTTGCAGGCTGGCTGCTCATGCGCGCATGTAGGATGCACCGGTGTGGGGACGCCACGTGGAGGTTGCTAATGGAGGCGCATGGATGCTGCGCCCTGATCGAGGGGGAGAACTCTTCATACTGCTGTCGTGAGCCGGCACGTAGCAGAGGAAAGATCTTTCCGTTGCTGAAATCTTGGACGAGTTGAGTCAAAAGACACGTGTCGTCGACTCATGGTTCGAAGATCTCGGATTTGGTGGAGAGGAGTGATCTGGTGGGCTGTGCCTTGGATTGGGCGCAGGAGGAGGCTGCGGCTCATAACCTTTAGGAGTTACAAACCATTTGGGGCGCATGGCTTTTGAGGCGCATGCAGGCGACTTTCCTTCTGTCTTTCGGGATCAGAGATCAGTCTGGGGCGCATGGCTTTTGAGGCGCATGCTGGTTTGGACGCATGGCCGTAGAGGCGTATGCGGGTGTGGACGCATGGCCGTAGAGGCGCATGCGGGTGGCCACGTGGCAGTAGCCGTCGGAATAGAGTCATGATGATGCTGACGTTGCCGACGCTTCGTTTTCTGAATAAAGCTGTCAACTGTTCAGACTTTGGGAGGCGTGCTGCCAACTCTGTCAGTTCAGCATTTAATGTTGGTGACGTTCGATAGACAGCTGAGTGGGCGCGTCGGTTGGCGTTCTACTCGGTATGGAGATGTGTGGGGGCGCACCTTCTATAATGCGCCGAGTACTGTAGGGCGCGTCTATGTGATGCGCCTAATGCCGAAGGGCACGTCCGTGTGATACGCTGTCTGGCTGGCGCATCGGACATGTCTTTTAATGATGCGGCTGTCTCGCTCTTCGAGTGCTATAAATAGCCGTTTGGCTGAATTCGAGGCGTCCGATTCATCCATTTAATGTAAATTCATTGCACGGAATTCGGAGGGCCATCCACTTGGCGCGTGGGTTTGATCTGCCCGGCCTATAAATAGTGGCATGGAGAGAAGATTTGCTTCTCATTCCCTCACGTACTTCTAATATGAACTTGAACATACGGGTGCATTCTGCTGACGAAGTGCTCCCGAGGGTGAAGATGAGACGCTGTGTTGTCTTTGATACACTTGAAGGTGACTGTTACATCCAAAAGACGGAGTCGAGGGCTTCTGAGGCAGGCGGAAGGTGCCTGTTGCATCCAAAGATAGGGATGCTCGAGCCTCGTCTCCGATATTCCGGAAGAGCCGTAGATCGGAATGGCGGTGCAAGGCTCTCTCTTCCTGCAAAGTGGGGTTTCCCCACTTTGATCGTGTCGAAAGCTGCTCCTTTAGCCGTGGTTTCGATCACGGTCTTCCTTCGGCTTTGGAGGCTCTTTCGAAGCCTCCCCTGGCCACAGCATTTGCGGTGCTCTTCTCTTCCTTGGTTCCAGCCAGAGGGTTAAATGCTTTGTGTCGAAGCATTTATCAGACGAGCCTGGTTGGAAGAGCGGCACATAACTGGGCTCTGCTCGGCCTGGTGAGCCTGGCTGGAAGAATTTGGCTGAAGGGATGCACATAACTGAGGTGCTGAAGAGATGATGGGATGCGCCTGGATGGAGGCGCATGATATCTGCTGCGCCTCACTGGTGGCGCATAGTGATGCTGCGCCTATCTGGAGACGCATGGTGGCCGCTGCGCTTATCTGAAGGCGCATGATGGCCGCTGGCTGTAGACTTAGGCTCTTTCTTTGTAGAAATTCTCCTTTGTACAACCTTTTCTAGACATGTAATAGACTTTTATATAAAAAGTCCTTCTTCAAATGTCTATACTTATTGACTTTGCTGTGAAGTTCTTCGTCTGAGTTCTAGCGCATGTAGTGTCTGGCGCATGGGCTTTCTGGTTGTGAAATTCCATGCTTCTACAAGACCCCCTTCAAAGTTTTCAAAACTTTTGAATAAGTTTTGGAATACTTTGAATAAGAAGCATGGAGGTCAGGGCGCATGATTTCTGGGCGCATGCCTGTTCTGGCGTATGCTCTTCTCAGTTAATGATGATGGTGCCTCGGTAACCGAAAAGATTAATGATGATCTTTTGGTCTTATTTGCTGCTATCCTTGTACAGAACCCGAGGCGACGGCTGAGATCACACGTCATCTGTTCACACGTGTGACCATGCCCTATAAATAGGTAAGAGTCGGAGAGAGAAAGAGTTCTTCTTCTCTGTGCCTCTGCTTCTTTAGAGTTTCTTCTTCAAAACCCTAACTTCTCCTTCTTCGAGAGAATGGCTCCCAAGACTCCTCGCGGCGCTGCCGGCAAGGGGAAGGAGAAAGCGAAGGAGCCCGTGGAAGTTGCGGCGGCTATCGTTTCTCGTCGGCCTGTCGAAGTTCGGCCGGAGGTGGTTGGTAAGTCTCATTGTCCGTACGCCAACGCACATAGGCCTTGAGTCTTTAATGATGTGCCGCGGTCTTTGCCCGCCGACGCGCATGGGTTTAAACCCTGGTGATGCGCTGAGGCTATACTGCTGACGCGCATGGGTTCAAACCCTGATGATGCGCCGAGGCTATACTGCTGACGCGCATGGGTTTAGACCCTGGTGATGCGCCGCAGTTTTCTCCTTTAGACACATTTGTGTGTTCTCTTCTGACTTTTTTCTGATTTTTTACTAGTGTCGATGGCAATCCCGCCTTTGAGTGAAGTTTTCTTGGAGGCTGCCTTCAACCAAATGAGAGTAGAGCATAACGAGGAAGTGATAAACCCTGCTCAAGATGCTCTTATGCTGGATCAGCCTCCTGAGAGAATGACCCTAATCCGTGAACAACAGTATTGGTTCCTCAAACGGATGATGGAGCGTGGAGTCATTAAACCCTCCACATCTGATAAAGTGACCTTCCTGAAGCCTGAGTTCCTGTTTGGAGACCGTCTCACTTCTACTGATTCGTCAGTACTGAAGGTCAAGGAGGACTGGTTCTTTACTTCGAATGGAGTGCATATGACTGTTAAGCAACTTGAACGTCAGTGGCCTTTGACGTCCTTCTGTCGCCTTGTTTCCCAGAGGAGAATATCTTGGGAGCTTACCCCTTCTCAGGGGGGAGCGATGACTGGTGTCATCCAAATTGATTCTACTTCCGACCAAAGGGATGCTTTGACCGTTGTACGGTCTGGGTCTTCTTACACTTGGCGAACTTTACGTCCTGGGAGCCTCTTCAGTGATGTACCCATTGATACGTTTGCTTATAGTGCTTCGACTTTTACACATCGTATGTTTTTGATGGAACGTTCCTACCCGACAGGAGAGTTTCGGGTGGAGGGTTGGTGCCATTACGTCTCCAAATGGGATAAACTGACGCTCTGGATCTTGTCGCGGTTTCAGACTGAGCTCCGAGAGATCAGGTTGACTGCCGCGATCCGTGCTACCCAGGCAGGTGTTGACCTTAATAGGCACATGTTCCTCGCACTCCTGGAGATGTTTGATATCCATACCGGGACCTTCTTTACCCCGGTGGGGGAATTAGGGTTCGCACTTCATGAGATGTACGAGGTGTCAAAACTCCCTTGGGGGTCGGAACCCTATGAAGAGTACTTTCCCACCAACGAGGAACTTCAAATCCTGGGGGACAGGGCTGAGGAGATGACGGCCGTCTTCAAGGAAGTGGCGAGTCATCATTACTATATGCAGAGACGGGATAGGAACGGGACGCAGCCTCATGTGACCGCTTGGAGAGATCATGTCTTTAGACAAGACAAGGAGGATCCCTCACAATTTTCCACTCCACCGGCGCTCTCTCGTAGCGAAGTGTTGTCCGAAATGAGCAGGTTAGGGGAGAAAAATCCCCGAGGAAATGAGGACCAGCAGTCAGATGCACGCTCCTACAGCTGCTTCTGGCATCTTGCTTATCGGATGTCACCCAAGGCGGTGTTGGCATCCTACCTGATGATATGGCTCCGGGATTGCGTATTTGCGGGCGGATCCGGTGCCGTAGAGAGGGTAACCCGAAACTTAATCCTGCCAGCCGTGAAGCTGGTTTTCGGTCGGCGTTTGGCTCTTCTCCCCGCAATGGTATGTAACCTGCAGCGAGGTTTGAGAGAGTTTGATGGAAATGTGATTCATGACAGAGGCCAAAACAATAACTTCTCGCGCGCCGAACTGCCGTTTCACTATTTGATGGGATGGCTGATTCTGTATCATCCCAGTGTGATGAGCCCAGGCTCGGAAGGAGATTATAAGGCTGGAGATGCATTCCTTCGTCGTTTCCATCGGAGGAGCTGGTCGCATACTGGTGTCCCGGTTTGTAGAAAGGTTTTATCCCGTCTTCAGGGTTGGGAGATCACCAAAGTTGGTCCCATCTATTTGGGTTTTGAGGCCAACGAGGATTTACGGGACCTGGGCGAAGGTACTACCACTCTGCCTCAATGGGGATTCCGCTGGTTGCAAAATATCCGGCCGTCCCATCTGGTGTACCGAAACCGGAATCAGTGCTACCTGGAACCGTACTTGCCGAGCCGTTTTGTGCGGCAATTTGGTTATGCTCAGATGATGTTGGATAACCCCAGTAATACCCTGGGGTATGTTGGAAGTTTGTTGGACGGTGCACGAGCTTGGCATTACTATAATGCCGGATGTACCGGAGCTCGTTTTACGTTGCCCGTCCCCGATCCGCGGCCGCCCATTCTTTACTCGGTCGCCAAATTTTACTGTGTTATGGCTGCCCCGCCCTCCGGATATGACAGGAAGACCAGCCTTATCGCAGGCACCCAGTTAGCAGCGACTGGGGATACGCCAGGGAAGACTCGGCCGCATCGTCCGTCAGGGGTGGGTCAACGGAGTGCCCCCTCCGCATCACAAGCAGAACCCTCGGGCGATCGACCGAAACGATGTGCAGATACAGGGGCTGAATCTCTTGTGTCGAAGAAGCAGAAGAAGGCATCGTTACCGACGGTGTCATCGGATTCGGCGTCCGAAGAGGTAAGGACATCCTACTAAATCTGATTTTGGTTCCGCCACTTACGAGATCCCATCTTCTTTTGTAGGAGCCGCTAAAAAGAAAACCTCGTACTCCAAAGTCGGGTGGGAGTAGGCGAGAAGAGATGGCGAGCTCGTCTGGAGTGCGTATCCCGCCGACAATGATGTCTCTCATGGAGGAAGATCCGGAGGATACTGTTATCGTGGAGGTTCCGATCAGGAGGGAAACTGAGGGTGCAGCAGCTTCCGAGGTGGCGAAGGCCACAGCGGAGGCTTCACATATCGAAGGTTTAGCAAGTGCGCAGCTTCCTGGTGATGAAGAGGAATGGAGTTCATCATCTTCCGATGACACCGCTCCGGAGCTGCAGGAGTCTGTTGCGGGGGCAGCAGAAGCAGTGGGGATAGAGGAGAGGGTTGATTCCCCTCCTGGTCATGATGAAGGGAGGTCGGCTGAATCATTGTCGAATCCTTCCTTGGCTTCAACCATGGACATAGAGATGGCTACCGATCAGGCGGTAGCGACGGATTCTGTCCCTGTAGAGGGATTTGAGAAGAGTGAGACCCTTCTGCCGGTCTTGTCTCCTGGGGCTGGCCAGGAGATAGATGTCGATCTCCCCGTTTTGCCGGGGGAGGTAGCTGATGCTGATAGAATGTCGGGGGTAGAAGTAGCTGTTGACGTCGGTGATTTCTCCGGGCTTGAGAAGGGTAAGGGTGTGGAACCCTCTGTTGCTCCTTCTACTTGGGGTACTATCACGACGCATGCGCCGGCTCCTTCTGTTCCTTCGGCTCCTCGGGCTAGCAGTCTGGGCCCTGTTGATGAAGAGCCTATTGCTGCCGAGATTCAAACCTCTCAGATCGAGGTCGACGGATCTTTCTTCGGTCCGCAAACTGTAGTAGCTCCCTCAACTCCTGCTATGACGCCGCAGGTGCTGGCGGAAGCCGACGGGTATGTGAAATTCCTCGTCGAGGGAGTGTACAAAATGCTGGAGAAAGGTGTATCTGCAGTGGTAGATGCCAAGGGAAGCTTTGCGGTGGCAAAAGCTTTGGCAATGCCTTGTATCGAGCTGATCCGCATTCACCAGGGCCATGACCATATGGCCGAAATTTTGGAGGTTTCGGTGATGGAGCTGGACGAGCGGCTCGCGGAACTGCAGCACATCCAACGAAATGACCTCTCGGTCTTGATAGATGCAGAGATAGGAAAGTCGATGGCTGAGATCGAGGCTTCCCATCGAGCCGAGGTGAGCAGTTGGGAGCGTGAAGTGGCTGGGACTGAGGCTGCGGCGGAGCAGCTGTCTCAATCCATGAAGAAGACGACGGAGAAGCGGGCTGCGGTGGATGCTAACATCGCAGAGGTTGATGCTCAGATGCGCCGTCTTGAAGACCAGCGGGCCCAACTTCAACTAGAGGTTGAGCGTGTCCTGGCTGAACACGTGGCATTCAAGCAGGAGGAAACGACTCTTACTCAGCGGACCCTTGCTTTGGCTCAGCAGCGACGACAGCTTGATGAGAAGTATGAGAGTAAAACTTCCGCTGAGGCTGTCGGGTTAATGCGTCAAGAAGCCGAGCTGCGAGTCCAGGCGACTGTGGAAACTCGCACTGCCGACCTGAGACGTCGAGTCAGAGAACTCTCATCCCACCCTGGGGAGGATCGGGGATTGTAGCTTCTCTTCTTTTTTATGTGTTTTTTGCAACTCTTGCCGAGAAAATAGCGTATTTCTGTACTCCTTTTAAAAAATAAAGAAATACACTATCTCTTTGATGTGTTCATTTTTGATTTCATGAACTTGATGATTTATGTGGACCTATTATCTTTTGCGCACCTTGGTTTTTAGGTACAGATAATAAGTATAAAGGAACCAACATGTTTGCTCAGAGGTAATGTGGACATGGCAATCATTAGGTTCAAATGATAGAATCTTCCTACTCAGAGGTGTTTATGGACGTGGTAGGAATGATCCTGGGGGATACGCTGAACAACTCAGAGGTAATGTGGACGTGGAAGTTCTGCGATCAATGTACGACAACGTAGGAGTTGTTTGTACGGGATGTTTACTCAGAGGTAATGTGGACGTGGTAAACATGAAGGATAGCGTAAGCTCACGAAGTGTAAGGTTCCGCTTTGTAGGATGTAGAGAGACAACTCAGAGGTAATATGGACGTGGTTATCTTTCTACGGAAGGATGCCACGGAACAGCTGGGTTCCGGAAGCGATTGATTTTGTGAAAAGAGGTTGTTTGGGGAAATACATGTCTTGGAGGATGTCAAGAGTAGTACTTCTTTAGGAACTTGTCGTTGATGGGCATCATAAACAAGTCCCCATTGGGTTTGGCGAGCCGGTAAGCACCGTTTGAGTATACCGTCTCAATGATGAAGGGTCCTTCCCATTTGGGCTCGAACTTCCCTGGTGTCTTCTGAGTTAACACCATTGGCCTTCTGACTGCTAAAACCAGGTCGCCAACTTGGAAAGTTCTTTGCTTGACCTTCTTATTGAAAGCCTGTGATATACGGGCTTGGTAAAGTTCGATACGTTGTTGAGCTAGGAGACGCTTTTCGTCAAGTGCCTCCAATTTCCGCAGACGACGACGTTGATTGTCTTCTTCTGTGAGATCGTTTGTGATTGCCACGCGGAGCGAAGGTATCTGTATCTCGAGAGGCAGTACTGCTTCGCTCCCGTAGACCAGGGAGAATGGAGTGTTGCCTGTTGGGGTCCGTACCGTTGTGCGGTAGGCCCTAAGGCATTCGCCAAGCTTTTCGTCCCAGTCGCGTTTGTTGGATGACACGACTTTTTTGAGTAGCCTGACGATAGTTTTGTTGAATGCCTCGGCCAATCCGTTTGCTGCCGGATTGTAGGCGGTTGAGGCCACGTTTTGAATGCGATTCTTGTCACAGAACCTGCTAAAAATGTGGCTGATAAACTGAGGACCATTGTCATGGATGATTCGTCGGGGTACCTCGAAACGGTAAATGACATGGTGTTTGATAAAGCTGACCACCCTGGAGCTTTTTACTTCTGCTAGTGGGACTGCTTCCGCCCATTTGGAGAGTAATCGGTGATGGCCAGGATGAAGCGGTGTCCTCTCGATGAAGGAGGGGTGATCGGCCCTACAATGTCCATGCCCCAGGCTTCGAATGGCCAGGAGGCGACTGTAGGATGTAGAGGTTCAGATGGTGTATGTATGAAGTCTGCATGAAGTTGGCATGCATGGCACTTCTTAGCATATTCCACTGCATCGGCAACCATGGTTGGCCAGTAGTAGCCCATACGTCGCAGTCGATCTTGTAACTTAGGCCCTGGTTGGTGAGCTCCGCAAGTTCCGTCATGAGCTTCTCGAAGAGCTTCGGCCGCTTCTTCGTTAGACAGGCATCGAAGGAGAAGCCCGTCGAAGGAGCGTCGGTACAGCGTTTTAGTGGCTGTATCGTAGTAGAATCGAAGAGAGCGTCTCCTGACTGAGACGGCTTCCTTCGGGTCCTCTGGAAGGATTCCGTAGACAGCGAAGTCGATGAACGGGAACCTCCAGTCTCGGACATTAACCCCAGTATTTGTCGGCATGGCGTGAGCCATTTGCAAACATAGGTTGTTTCTGGGACAAATCAAGTCTCGGCCAGTTACCGTGACATAGTGTTGAGTCCCAAGGGGCGCGGCCAATGAAGCTGCGAGGCCAGCTAGAGCGTCAGCCTCCAAGTTTTGTAGGCGGGGTACATGTTCGATGAAGAACCCAGTGAAGGTTGAAATGATGTTCAATGCAACTTCATGGTAAGGGATCAAATCTTCATGGCGAACCTCGTATTGCCCCCGAATCTGGTTTACGACTAGTTTCGAGTCGCCGTAGGCTTCCAGATGATCCACTCCCAGCTGTTGTGCTAGCTGGAGTCCCATGACGAGTGCATTGTACTCAGCAACATTGTTGGAGCACGGCTTCGAAAGGGAGTATGCGCGCTGGATGACCAGCTGATCGGGGGAGACTAAGACTACCCCCACTCCTGCGATGATTTGGCCATTGGGGCCCGTTCTTGAAGCGCCATCGAAGAACATCCGCCAAACGGGGCTTCCTTCAGTGACGTTTGATTCTTGGACTTCATTCGGGATGTCTTCATAGAGTTTTGAAGATTCTGGGATGGGGTGTGCAGCTAAAAAGTCAGCCAGAGCCTGACCCTTGACTGCCTTCTGCGGGACAAACACCATGTTGTATGGTGTTAGTAGGATCGCCCATGTAGCCAGCCGGGAGTTTAATGACCCTGGCTTCGTCATGAGAACTCTGAGCGGATTGACTCGGGAGATGACGTGAATTGTCTGGCCCGAGACGTAATGACGAGTCTTCTGAATGGCAAACACCAAAGCCAAGCACTCCTTTTCAACGGGGTTGTACCGGTGTTCGGCCCCGATGAGTGTTCGACTGAGGTAGTAGATTGCTTGCTCGTAGCCTGCATCGTTGTTTTGAGCCAGCAAAGCGCCGAGGGAATGATCCATGGCACGGACGTAGAGGAGGAATGGTTTGCCGGCGACAGGTGCCACTAGGACTGGCGGGCTTGTTAAGTAAGCCTTGATGTCGTCGAAAGCCTTTTGGCACTCCTCTGTCCAGACATAAGAGACTCCCTTCTTCATGAGCTGAGTAAAGGGTTGACATTTACCGGAGAGGTTTGCTATGAACCTCCGGATGTATGCCAAACGTCCCTGTAAGCCCCGAAGTTCTCGAAGGTTCTTCGGAGGGTCCATGTTAAGGATGGCTTTAGTCTTCTCGGGATCGACATGAATGCCTTTTGCCGTGATGACAAAGCCCAAGAATTTGCCGCTAGAAACCCCCAGGAAGGATTTAGCGGGGTTCATTTTGAGTTGATGTGCCCGCATGAGATCGAAGACCGTCTTTAGGTCCTGTAGGTGATCTCTTTTGAGGCGGCTCTTGACTGCGATGTCGTCAACATAGCACTCAACTGTCTTGCGAAGATGTTGACGGAAGATGGTGCTCATAGCTCGCTGGTACGTTGCACCGGCGTTCTTCAAGCCGAAGGGCATTACTGTGTAGCAGAAAACACCCTTTGGAGTCCTGAATGACGTGTGTTTTGCGTCATCGGGGAACATCTTGATTTGATTGTAGCCTGAATACCCGTCCATGAAGGACATGCGTTCAAAGCCACATGTGTTGTCGATCATTACATCGGTGATTGGGAGCGGGAATTCATCCTTCGGGCAAGCAGAGTTGAGATCCCTGAAGTCGATACAGACTCGTATCTTCCCGTTCTTCTTGGTGACAGGGACGACGTTGGCTACCCAGTCCGGGTGTTGTTCCTCACGGATGAAGCCACTGGTCAAGAGTTTGTCCACCTCCTGATCGATGGCGTTCATGATGTCCGGGCGGAAGCGTCGCTGTTGTTGTTTGATAGGTTTGGCATCTGGTAAGATGTTCAACCTATGCATCGCGATCTGTGGATCGAGACCCGGCATGTCTTCGTAGCTCCAGGCGAAGACGTCGATATACTCCTTAGCCAGTTGGACTAAAGATTCTCGGTCTTCTCCTTCCAAGCTTTTGCTGATAAAGATGGGTTTAGAAGAAGACCCATCCCCGAGGTCGATCTGTTCGACTTCGTCTTCGGTGGGAGGTTCTCGTAACTCAAAACGAGACTCACATTGTTCTCCTAGGCGTTGAGCCCAGGGTTTCTCTTTGAAGGGTTCCGGCGGTTGGTCTTCGCCTTCATCTTTCTGAGGTTGCACCGATGTCATGTTAGCTGACAGCACTTTCCTGAAGACTGATCCGATACTGGTATCGAAATCCCACGTCGATGCTTCTGACGAGTGAGAATGTTCTATGTCTTCTGCGTCTGAACTCTCTGGAGTTGATGGCGGCGTGACATAGCCTAACCCCCGTCGAGTCCGATTATAGTAATCCTGTGGCTTTCTATTGGGCATCGAAAGCCGGACAGGGAGATGCCGACCCTTGCCGTAGTTTAGGCCTTTATTGCTTTTCAGGTCGTAGCCCATCTTTTGGATGATGTGCTTAGCCGCATCCGTGTATCGATAGACTTGTACTCTGCCGGTATCAGGTTCGGGCTCGATCGACGGGAGGTTCCGACGACGCTCGATTTTGCCCGAGATGATGGTGCCTTCGTCTCGGCTTCGTGGAGGGACTATGAAGACTCCTTGAGACGGAACTATTTGATTATGGTAGACGGTCGTTACTTGTATTTGCAACGACCGAAGAGCGTTGTCTAATGTATACATGGCATTCCAGTGTGAAAGACAAGAATAATTGAAAGACACTCTATTATTGATAAAGTACGAGATTTTATCCCGTGGGATTACATTGTCGAAGGAGGGTGCGTCTACAACAGCAGAGATATATTCGCCAAGCTCCTCGTCTGTAAGCACTGGGGCCGGATCAGGAGAGTCCTCCACCGCTCTGACTTTGGGGTCTGAGAGGGTTATGTGAGCCCTCTCCGGCATCTTGGATGACTGCGGCGGCTTGCCTTTAAGACGCACCTTGAGGGGTGCCTCGGTTGCGCCTTCGATGAGTGGCGCCTTCCCTTGTAATTTTACCACCAGGGGAGCCGCTGTTTGTGGTGGCTTCCCCTTGAGGCGTATCTTCAGGGGAGCTTCGCGAGCTGGCGCTTTTCCTGATAGCTTGATGCTCATTGGAGGCGCCTTCTGGGGTGGTCTCCCTTTCAGACGGATTTTCAAGGGGGCGTCAGGAGTCGCTTCGGGCTCCAAGTCCGGCTCTGTTGCCGTCTCTGCTTCATCATCGGCGTCGTTGGCTTCCTCCTCGTCAAGTGGCTTGTACAAGTCGGAATCGGTGAAGTAGGCCTCAATCCCTTTGAAGGGATCGATATCTGCAAACTCCGTCCGGATGACGCCGTTAGTGGATACATATTTCATGCATTGGTGGAGCGTGGAGGGCACCACCATGTACTCATGTAATCATGGTCGTCCGAGTAAGATGTTGTAGTTGACCTCGGCATCCACCACATAACAAGTCACCTCAGTTTTGAGGCTGCCGATGTGACACTTCAGCCGGATCTTGCCCAGTGGCTCGCTCTTGCTGGCGTTGAAGCCGCTGATGGTCGTATTGGAGGGCGCTAGCCGGTACATTGGGATCCCCAGCTTTGATAGCAGCGCCTTTGGAATGATGCTTAGGGAAGACCCCGGATCGATCTGAATCCTGCTCACCTTTACCGAACCGATGTACCCTGTGTAATACAACGGTCGGTTATGTCGGTGATGCTTGAGCAGCATGTCTTGTTGGGTGAAGGTTATGTTTGGGATAACTTCATCCGCACAATGACAGTGTGCACAAGTAGTTGGTAGGTTTTCAGGTTGCTTGACCTGACTGAGAAAGGATTCGGCATCCTTCAGAGCTTCGCAGAGAGCTTCTCGGGAGTCCTTGGAGAGACGCAGGAGCTCGAACAAAGACAAGCGTGCAGGAGTACTGGCCAGTTGTGCCAGAATGTCAAAATTGTGGGGCTTGGCTAGCCCCGAAGCATTTTCTTTCCGCAGAGGTCTGTCGAAATGGGCCTCCACTTGCTTTTGTTTATTGGCTGCTGAGGGCTTGGATGAACCCTCCTCAGGGATGGTGCCAGGAGGCACCACTTCGGTGGCAGCTTTACCGGGCTGGGAGTTCTGTTGTGCACGCGTCTGCACAGGAAGCGCCTCTTCCGTTGAAGAAGAGACCGTGCGGCAAGACTTGATCTTCCTGCCTTTTGCTTTGGAGGTAGGGCGTACCTCCGGTTGAGTTACCTCGGAGACGAGGTCGGGGTGAACCCAGAGGACCTCTCCTCGAGATGTGGTGAGTGGGACAAGTCCACTCACATTGTCACGGGTGGGTGGCAAATTCACCACCTCCATTGTCGCCTTAGGGATGGGGACGACGCCATCTTGTGTGGTAGTCGACGGCAAGGTGCCGAACTGAAGTGACACCACATTAGCTGACACCGTCTTCTCTTCGTAGTCGACGGAGATTACATCCGCATTGATCATGCGCTGGATGTAATTTTTGAGGACGTAGCAGTCCTTAGTCGGGTGTCCGAAAAACCGATGGTAGTGACAGTACCTCGGGTTGTCCACTTTCCCGACTTCATCAGGCCGCTTCGGGTCCGGAAGCTTGATCTTGTCACCCTGCTTCAGTATCTCAAAGAGTTGCAGGGTGTCGTCATCATTGAATGAATAAACCTCCTTGGGTCTTGGTGCCAGTGGAGGCTTTTGAGTAGGCGCAGATGCGCCCTTCGAGGCATTAACAGTCAATGCCTGTTTCCCCTTTGTTTCTCGTCCGGAGTTGTTGGTTGCGGACTTTTTCCCCTTATCGTCAAAGGCGGGGAAGCTAACACCCAGAAGACGTGCATTGGCCGCCTTCTTCTCTGCAGCTTCAGCTTCAATGATTAGGGAGCTCCAGTCGGGAGGGGGAGTAGAGTTAAGCCAGAGCTTTACTGCAGGCAGCATGTTCATACTGCAAGCGGAGAGAAGCGCATGTTCTGGCATGCCTAGAGGTAGCCTGAAGCAGGCCTGACGGAAGCGTTCGATGAATGCCCGAACCGTTTCCTTGTTTTTCTGGCGTATCTCAATGAGAGACGCCATCGTCATGTCCTTCCCACCGTCGTAGAAGCGGTCGAGGAAGAGGCGTGTCAGGTCGTCGAAGGACGATATGGAATTATCGGGGAGGCTGCAGTACCAGTCATACGCCACCCCTTTCAGGGCCCCAACAAAGATGCTGGTAAGGAGCGCGTCCTCCTTCGAAAGATGCCCTGTCTGCGACTGGAAGTACGTCAGGTACCGTCGTGGAGAGTCCTTCCCGTCATACGGCGTGAGTGTTTGTGGTTTATACTTTGGGGGATAAACCACCTTGTTCCACTCAAGGGGATAAGGCTGGGGAATGCCCATCTTCTGGCGCTCCTCCTGCCTGTTCTTGGACTCGAAGCGCTCCCGCAGATCTTTGATCATTTCGACCACGTCCTCCGTGGAGCTAGGAGTCGGGGAAGGAGGTACTACCTGGAGTGGAGCGTTTGAGGGCTCCGATGTCCGGGGTGCTTCTGTGTCTGAGGGTGTCCGCTGGAGGGGCACACTCGACTCTCCATTGGCTCCTGGGTCGGGACCATTTGTAGGTGTCCTGATCAAGGCCGACCCCATCTCAAACACTGCTTGAGTCAGTGCTTGCATTGAGGCAGAGAGGGTTTTGAGTCCTCCCTCTAGCGAGTCTATGCGCTGGACAATGTCCTGTGGCGGCGCATCAGCCTCAAGATCACCCCCGGTCATGTATACTGTCATGACACGGCCGGAAGTGGATGGATTAGTTGAGGCTTCGCTCTCAGCCTCGCTCTCATGTGGGGGAGTTACTTCTCCTGGTGTTTGGCCACCCCCAGCCACATTCTGGAGTTCGTCTTCGACAGGCACATCTGCAAGGGCCTGACTGCCCTCAGCTCTGTCTTGAAGGGCCTCTTCGTTTTCAGCACTACCCCCGGCGGTGTCCTGGAGGACATCGTCATTTTGAGGGGCTTCAGGGAGGCCATCTTCGCCTTGATGAAGATCCGCCGCAGCTGTGCTTTGGACATCTTCGTCTTCGGAAGGAGGCTCGACAAGGGTCTGGCTACCCCCAGCTTCCTCCAAGGACTTCTTCCTCGACCGAGTGCCTTCGAACACTCCAGAGGTCGTGACAGCTGCCTTGGTTTTCCTCGGCTGGCTTTTGGATAAAGACGAGGAATTGGCAGTCGTCTTCCGGACAGATGAGGAATTGGAGATCACGTTGCATGACGCAATCTTTAGTTCCTCTTCTGCTGACATCTTCGTCCCAAGGCGATGTCAGAGGGGTGTCGATGATTGTAGCCGTTGGAAGACCGACTGCTTTGGCGGTACTGCCGTCTTGTAACAGCAGTTGATGGTGACCACTGCACAAGTGTGCCCCGTGAGAGGCGCATCGTGCTTGTTGGTCAACTCTCCTGACCGGCGCTTGTGAGTGATCACGTTGCGCAAGTCGTTGGAGGAGAGTGCTACCCTCACACCCCTCTCAGGCGCATGGCAGGGCCAAGCGCCGGGGTGGTCGGGTGAGTGCTGCGCCCCCTGATCTAATACCAAGCAGGCATCACGATCAGTAGTGGGGGAACCACAGCATTTGAAGTGACTTGAACGGACCTCAAACGCACAACCAGAGGAGGCGCGGGAGTTCAAGACCACTGAGTTTGCCTCTCTCGGCTTGGTTGTGCACGCAGTGAATGCGCCCAAGTGAGATGAGAACTTTGAAGGTCGACTCGTTGTCGGTGCGGGAGCACTTGAGTCAACCTTGTACAGCTTGCCATCGGCAGCGCGCGTGATTGTAAGCGCGTGCCTCTGGCCGGCTGCTGGCATAGCACGTTTGTGGCGCATGGCCCGTGCCGCCTTGGATTTCTTCGTACCAGCCCGCTGGGGCGCATAGTACTCAGCATCCAAATTCTCCTCGCCGTTACAGCGAGTGAGTCTGTCGAAGACAGAGGCTCGTTGTGGCGCATCAGAAGTAATGCGCGGGGTATTGGCTGTGCCCCTGCTCCGTCGACGTATCTTCCTCGCCTGAGAGGAAGATGGCTGGGGAACGTGGTCAGCCGCACGCTTCCCCGAGAGATGCGCTGCATCAGCGGGCGCACCTTGACTGCTGAGGACGTCAGCAGGAAGGGAAGGCTGGACGGGCGCATCCCCTTCAACGGTGGTGCCCGAGACGTCGACTTTGCGCACCCAGACTGCGCGGGTCTTCTTCGGCTTCGACAGCCGCTTCGAAGGACTCGCACTTCCTTCAGAAATGAACTCCTCGTACGCCTGTTGATTGAGGCGCACTACCAGCGTCTTGTGGGAGGAGCCCACCTTCACGTCGTCGGCCTGTGACACGACTTTCTCGGTAGAGAAGAAAGAGGTCCCCAGCAGAGTCGCCAGCTTGTTTGCCATTAAAATTGTTTTGATTGAAATCTTAATACAAACAGAACAGTGATACAATATAGGACTTAGATGTAGTCCTAGGAGTACACTTTTGTTTAAGCTGGGTCCTTAGTGCCAATGGAGCGAGTGGTAATGCGTTGACTCCGTTGACCGGCTGACGGCGGTTATCGGTTCTCTGAAGGTGTTGATTACTCTGGGTGCTAGAGCTTGCCGAGAGGAGGAAGACGTTGAGTGTCTAGAACTGCCTCTCCGGTGATTCTCTGTTGTGGATTCTCTGTGAGTCTTATGTTCTGAGTCTCTGTGTGTGTGTGAAGGGGATGATCCTTCTATTTATAGTTTTGCAGGCTGGCTGCTCATGCGCGCATGTAGGATGCGCCGGTGTGGGGACGCCACGTGGAGGTTGCTGATGGAGGCGCATGGATGCTGCGCCCTGATCGAGGGGGAGAACTCTTCATACTGCTGTCGTGAGCCGGCACGTAGCAGAGGGAAGATCTTTCCGTTGCTGAAATCTTGGACGAGTTGAGTCAAAAGACACGTGTCGTCGACTCATGGTTCGAAGATCTCAGATTTGGTGGAGAGGAGTGATCTGGTGGGCTGTGCCTTGGATTGGGCGCAGGAGGAGGCTGCGGCTCATAACCTTTAGGAGTTACAAACCATTTGGGGCGCATGGCTTTTGAGGCGCATGCAGGCGACTTTCCTTCTGTCTTTCGGGATCAGAGATCAGTCTGGGGCGCATAGCTTTTGAGGCGCATGCTGGTTTGGACGCATGGCCGTAGAGGCGCATGCGGGTGTGGACGCATGGCCGTAGAGGCGCATGCGGGTGGCCACGTGGCAGTAGCCGTCGGAATAGAGTCATGATGATGCTGACGTTGCCAACGCTTCGTTTTCTGAATAAAGCTGTCAACTGTTCAGACTTTGGGAGGCGTGCTGCCAACTCTGTCAGTTCAGCATTTAATGTTGGTGACGTTCGATGGATAGCTGAGTGGGCACGTCGGTTGGCGTTCCACTCGGTCTGGAGATGTGTGGGGGCGCACCCTCTATAATGCGCCGAGTACTGTAGGGCGCGTCTGTGTGATGCGCCTAATGCCGAAGGGCGCGTCCGTGTGATGCGCTGTCTGGCTGGCGCATCGGACATGTCTTTTAATGATGCGGCTGTCTCGCTCTTCGAGTGCTATAAATAGCCGTTTGGCTGAATTCGAGGCGTCCGGTTCATCCATTTAATGTAAATTCATTGCACGGAATTCGGAGGGCCATCCACTTGGCGCGTGGGTTTGATCTGCCCGGCCTATAAATAGTAGCATGGAGAGAAGATTTGCTTCTCATTCCCTCATGTACTTCCAATATGAACTTGAACATACGGGTGCATTCTGCTGACGAAGTGCTCCCGAGGGTGAAGATGAGACGCTGTGTTGTCTTTGATACACTTGAAGGTGACTGTTACATCCAAAAGACGGAGTCGAGGGCTTCTGAGGCAGGCGGAAGGTGCCTGTTGCATCCAAAGATAGGGATGCTCGAGCCTCGTATCCGTTATTCCGGAAGAGCCGTAGATCGGAATGGCGGTGCAAGGCTCTCTCTTCCTGCAAAGTGGGGTTTCCCCACTTTGATCGTGTCGAAAGCTGCTCCTTTAGCCGTGGTTTCGATCACGGTCTTCCTTCGGCTTTGGAGGCTCTTTCGAAGCCTCCCCTGGCCACAGCATTTGCGGTGCTCTTCTCTTCCTTGGTTCCAGCCAGAGGGTTAAATGCTTGGTGTCGAAGCATTTATCGGGCGAGCCTGGTTGGAAGAGCGGCACATAACTGGGCTCTGCTCGGCCAGGTGAGCCTGGCTGGAAGAATTTGGCTGAAGGGATGCACATAACTGAGGTGCTGAAGTGATGATGGGATGCGCCTGGATGGAGGCGCATGATATCTGCTGCGCCTCACTGGTGGCGCATAGTGATGCTGCGCCTATCTGGAGACGCATGGTGGCCGCTGCGCTTATCTGAAGGCGCATGATGGCCGCTGGCTGTAGACTTAGGCTCTTTCTTTGTAGAAATTCTCCTTTGTACAACCTTTTCTAGACATGTAATAGACTTTTATATAAAAAGTCCTTCTTCAAATGTCTATACTTATTGACTTTGCTGTGAAGTTCTTCGTCTGAGTTCTAGCGCATGTAGTGTCTGGCGCATGGGCTTTCTGGTTGTGAAATTCCATACTTCTACAATCACAGGCCTAATTACTAACAAGATGCAATGAGAATTTCCCAGTCCCAAGCCCTGCAGACCATCTAGTTATCCTTCCGCGGGTTGAGAGTATGGTTGGGTACATCGCTCCGGAGACGATATATCCTTAGGTGACTTAGAGGGTGCAACACATGACAGTGTGCTAGAAATGTGCTCTACTCGTCGGCAAGCTACAAGTCCAATTAAGAGCGCCCAGATAACGAGATTGCCTGTGACTGGAAATTCTCCATGAACTATAGTTTGATCTAGTCATTAGCCTAATCCATATTCAGTATGAATCCCTGACCGTGGGAACCAGGGAGTCACGTCCTAGACATGATGCAAGACAAGACAAGTAGATTGCACAAGCAAGCAAGCAGGAACACCCACGGTGTCAAGTTGATTATACGAGTCAAGTTAGCTGTCGCAACAACATCAAGTCAAGTCAAGTTACAAGTTACAAGTTACAAGTTACAAGTTACAAGTCAAGTCAGGAGTGCGCCGCCACGGGCCACTATCAAGTTATCAAGGTAAATCATGTCAGGGTACTCGTCAGGAGTGTGCCACGACGGGCCACTATCATGTCAGGTTGGTCATGTCAGGAGTGCACCACTACGGGTCACTGTCGTGTTATGCTAGTTCCTTGTCATACCATGCCATGTACAATAGTCATTCCAAACATATTAAGTAAAAATCAAGTTCATGACAAAAGGCGTAAGGATATAAAATGGGCGTAAAATATCTAATAAAATATCAATATACAGGCTATAGAAGAGCCAAGCTTAAAGAAATAAAACTAAAACTCCAAGAGCCAATGGTTTGCGCAAGGGGTCAGGGGGTTGGATTGTGCAGGTGTCAGCTGCGCAGGGTGCCAAGTGCGCAGGGGCAAAGGGCGCAGGGGCAGATGGCACATGGGTCAGATTGTGCAGGAGTAAACTGCGCAGGGGTGGAGTGCACAGGAGTCGACTGCGCAGGAGTGAACTGCGCAGGGGTGGATTGTGCATGAGCAGACTGCGCAGGGTAAAGTGCGCAGGAATGGTTGGCGCATGGGGCTGAGCGCAGTTCACCATAGGGCAAGCTGCGCGGTCGGCACTGCGCTAAAGAGCGCAGGCCGAGAGGGGCTGTGCAGTCCAGCACTGCGCTAAAGAGCACAGGCTGCAGGCTGCTACTCCAGGCCGAGAAGAACACCAAGAACACCAAGAATTCAAATTTTCATATCTTTGTCAAATCAAAGCCAAATCTAGATTTTCAAAGTTCTAACTTGAGTAAAATTGAATTCTCTTCCACATGGAAGCATCAAAACCCACAAAAATCCAACCAAAATAGATCAAAACCATGTAAATCCGAAAATAGAGAAGACTTAGATCTAGAACAAAGGAGACTCCAAATCACAAAATACCAAGTTCTAATGTTGATCTCCATGGCCTAATCTAGCTAATGAACAAATAAAATGTGGTTCTCATGTGGTGGCAAGGTGCACTTGCCTATGGGTGTTGGTGTTGTGTAGAGGAAAGAAGAAGAAGAAGATGGAGGAAATAAATAAAGTAAAGAGGAGAGAGAAAAGGTTGGTGGGGATTAAATGAGGGTGGTTGTGGTGTGTTGAGGGTGGATCATAGGCTAAGGTGTTCCTAATGCAAAATAAACCAAACCAACCCAACCTTCTCCACAAAATAAACCAAGCCAGGTAAAACCCAACTACGAGAACCAAAATCTGCAAGTCAAGCTAATTACAAGTACATGCCAAAATCCGAGAAAATAATTACAGGTCTGAAATACATGCAAGCTTGACAAAATACGTATTCAGAATATGGGTGTTACAACTCTACCCACCTTAAAAGAATTCCGTCCTCGGAATTTAATCAAGGGGCTAGAGAGACAAGGACAAGTTATACTATTCACATGCAAGCTATACTAAGCAGTCAATCAAACAATCATGCATGCAAGCAAGGACGGAAGGCATAAGGCATAAGAAAGACATTATTGTAGGCTTTAAAAATGAAAGTCACGCTGAGTTGATCAGAACAAAGTCCAAAAGTCACGCTGAGTTGATCAGAACAAAGTCCAAAAGTCACGCTGAGTTGATCAGAACAATATTTAAAAGTTACGCTAGAAGACAGCTCATCATTTGTCAGAAGTGTCATTATGACTGACAGCACGACAGTCGAAGAATGTCCCTCGTATGCCACGTATGTACGGAACTCGAGAGATCACAGCCGACTATTGCGTGATTTTTGAAATCTTCTTCAGCAAGACTCAGCCTTCACCAAGTTGGCGTACCAAAAGAGCTTATTGTCATTTAATGTGACTGACAAAACAGTCACTGTCAGAGATTTTGTGTCAGACGAGGCACGTCGAATCAAGACAGCTGGCAGTCCTGGCTCAAGTCTGCGTGTATTTTGAACTTCTATGTTCCTTCCTCAAGTCTGCGTGTATTTTGAGCTTTCTGTCTCAAGTTTGCGTGGATTCTGAAGCTTCATGCCCCACGTCTGCATGGATTTTGAAGCTTTTTGCCCCAAGTCTGCGTGGATTCTGAAGCTTTTTGCCCCAAGTCTGCGTGGATTCTGAAGCTTCTTGCCCCAAGTTTGTGTGGATTTTTAAGCTTTCTGACCCAAGTATGCGTGGATTTCGTCTTCAACAAGTCTGCGTGGATTTCATCAAATTGGAGTACGTGGCAGCCATGCCACTGATCTCTCACCCGCGTGTCCTGTAACTTGCATACGACTCATGCATGATTGCCATGTGTCCAACAGTTACAGGCCACGTCCAGTAACTGCTCATAACCTTGCGTATGTTAAATCCTGCGTGATTTTTAACTAGGTACAGGCTGTGAAAACAGTTATCTTTTCAGTTATTTTTGACTCTATAAATAGAGTTCTTTTTCTCATTCATTGTACAGATACATAGTTATCTAAATTACTGTCAAAATTTTGAGAGCTTTTCTTCTTCGCATCGTCCAAGGGATAAAGCGATCGTCTTCTAGATCGGATTCCTACAGTTGTAATTTTCCCAGAAACACAATAAATAAAGTGAATTTATTTATGGAAAACAAATTAGCGACTCTGCTGGGGAAAACCATCTCCTCTTCTAAGATGGCAACAACTCAATGCGACACTTCGTCAGTCGGCTCGACGAAGAAGGTGATATCGATCCAATTCGATCAACTCGCCTATGAAGAAATACAGCGGGCTAAGGGTGGCAAGCCCACTTCAGCCTCCATCACTACTGCCAAGTCGAAGGGACGATCTGTCTACGTCCCTAAGAATCTGTTGGCAACCAAGGATGAAGTTTCTGCCACAGTGTCTACTCCTAACACTGGCAAGGACTCTACTTCAAGCACGCACACTCTTATGTGCTCGAAGACGACAGTAGTCAAAAGTCACGCTGACAGCACTGACTCCTTAGTCAAGCCTGTTCCAGCGTGCAATCTCAAAGTCAAAAGTCACGCTAGCAGCACTGACTCCTTAGTCAAGCCTGTTCCAGCGTGTAATCTCAATCCCAATAGTCACGCTGGCAGCACTGGCTCCTTAGCCAAATCTGTCCCAGCGTGTCTTTCTAAATTCAAAAGTTACGCTAACAATACTGGCTCCTTAGCCAAAACTGTGCCAGCGTGTATTTCCAAGTCAATTCCTTCTGACTCAGTGTGCGTACCAAAATCTGGCTCTTTAGCCAAGACTTTATATACTGACAATACTGGCTCCTTAGCCAAATTGTCACCAACATACTCAAAGAAGAATAGCTCTTTAGCTATCTCTTCTTCTTTGCCAAGTTCTACTAGAACTGGGGGTGGTCTTGCTAGAATTCCTCCACACAAAGTCCCTTCGAAAAGAAATAACTCTTTAGTTGTTTCTTCTGCTCCTGTAGTGTTTACTTCAGGAACAGCTTTGACTGACAATTTTGTTAGTCAAAGAAAAGGAGATGGTCTTTTGACTACTCTTCCTTCTGGACATTCTATGTCTCAAAACTTGAATAAGTCGAAAAAGAAACATTCCTTAATGTCTTCTTCTACGACTTCTTTGAATTGGACACATAATTTGTCTATGAAAGAGGGTCTGTTACCAACTCCTAATCAAGGGGGTGGTTCAACTCTTCCTTCTCTGCAAATATCCAGATCAATGGAAGGAAAACTCCAAGTTTGAAAAACCAATGTGTTACCTCCAACTGATCTAAGAGCAAAACTTAATCAAATCCGTTTGGAAAGTACTTCTGGTGTTAAGAAACCACACCAATCGGATATGAAAATAAAAGATCAAGATGCAGAGTATGCTAGAAATTATGTGGCTCATATTAATCACTCTCTATATAATCAAGAGCCATCGAGACCCAAGAACCGAAAATATATTCCTAAAAATGCACAAAGAATGTTCTCTGATGTACCTCAATCTTCACAGACAGATCTACGAGAACACCTTCAACAGAAGAGAAGGAATAATTCTGTGTCAATGGATCATGCTGAATATAATTTCCAGCCAAGAGTCATCATTCAATGCAGATGTCAATCAATAGATCAGGATCATGTTGATCATGAGTGTGACTTCCAACCGAGAGTCACAATGTAATGCAGATGTCAAACTAAACGACAATCTGTCTTCAATCGGATTCAGTGTGAACCCATGCCTGATGAAGATGAACCTCGGTTTGCTTCTGTCAACATGACCTCTCGGGATACTGGGGGTAGAACTGATAGTCCAGATGGAGTATACAGAGGCACCAGAGAAAGAGTCCTGGCTTCTAGTCAAAGGACTTTGATTTC
Source organism: Iris pallida (assembly GCA_029216955.1). NCBI lineage: Eukaryota > Viridiplantae > Streptophyta > Magnoliopsida > Asparagales > Iridaceae > Iris > Iris pallida. The sequence continues at coordinate 358,683 of JANAVB010044685.1, read as the reverse complement.
TGAAGATGATTCTGAATTTTTTGGAGAATCTAATTTCCCACCTCTTCCTACTGGGGGTAGTTCTCCTACAAATGACTTTGATACACAAAGTAATGATTCAGAACATACAACATCCACCAGTTCATCAATAATCCCTCGTACAGTCACAACTTATATGGTCGATGGAAATACTGATGAACCTTCTTCTTCCTTGACTCCTCAAGAACAAAGAATTGCTTCTTTGGAACAGCAAATGAAGTCTATGGCTGACACTATGAAGTCGATGTATGAACTCATGGCAACCCAGATGCAAAATCGACAGGCTGTACCAGATGCCATACCAATTGACACTGGTGTAAGTCCAGTACATGTTCCTCCAGCAGTACAATCCAATACTCCTGGGAAAGTTCAACCAAATCCTAGTCTCTCCGGAGCTGGGGGTAGTGCTTATAATGCTGTTCCTCCTCCCAACTATTCTCTGCAAGCTACAACTCCACAATCCTCCGGAGTTGTTACTGAAGAATTGAGAAATCTCAAAACTCAATTTGAGGCATTCAAACAGAAGGACGGTTTACAAAGGTTAGGCATCAAGCAACCTTATCCGATAGAATAGAAGCAAGTATCGTATCCTCCTAAATACAAGCCTCCTACTATCTCATTCTATGATGGAACCACTTCTCCGAGTCAATTTATTAATCACTTTGAAGTGATGACTGACCAGTTGCAGCCAAGTGACTCCCTCCTTACTCGGGTGTTCGTCGGATGTCTCAAAGGAACGGCTTATGAATGGTATAGAAGTCTCCCAGATGGGTGTATTACCTCATTTATCGATTTCAAACAAATGTTCCTTGAACGGTTCTATGAAGGGCTCAATGACATGACTATGTCTGCTCTTATTAGAATCAAGCAGAAAAATAATGAAACTACAGAGGATTTCATTGAACGGTTTCGAAGAGAAGCTCTGAAGATGCCTCTTGGAACTGCTGATGCTGTCACCATCGACACATGCAAATCAAATTTGTTGCCCATCATCAGCATGTGGACAGGATCTACTAAATTTCAAGATTGGCCTTCCTTCATTGTTAGTGCCAAAGCCGCAGAAATTAGTGCTGAAACTTTCAAAGGCTTAGGAGTGCAAATGACTCCCAAAGAAACAGGTCAAGGTACTAACAATAATGCTAAATCCAATAATCGCAAGGGAAAAGAAACCTTTGAAGTTAATCTTCAGAGTAAAGATGCATCGACTGTTCAAACTCCTCCTGCCTCTACAACTCAACAACCAAGAGCACCTCGTCCCAAAGAAGAATACTCTTTTGATGACGATGATGTCCTTGGTATCTTTGAATGTCTGCTAAAAGGTAATAAAATACAATTACCTGAGATCAAGAAACCTGATGAAGCTGGTAAGACGGATCATCCTAAATACTGTCCATACCACAGAATGTTAGGTCACACAATTCGTACATGTTATGTACTGAAAGGAAAGATCCAAGAAATGATTAAATCTGGAGCTATCTCTCTTATTCCGAAAGAGAAGACCGTCACCTCCAACGTCGTCTCTATGCAATTCGGAGATTTCCCTCCTCAACTCCTTGAAAGCGGGATTGTTCCTATTCCCAAGGCAACTCTTGAAATAGTGAATATTCCTCCTCCACAGTTTGAAGGATTAGTACCAATCACTATGGAAACAGGAGAAATCATATGGATTCATCCTGATCTAGTGGCAGATTTTGAATCTCCTCCTCTTCAAAAGACTACTTCTCGAAAATCTAAGAAGGCTGGAAAGATTAAGTCATGTCATATGACTTCTCTTGGATCTACTCCTGACACAGAGCCGAAAGACAAGGAAGAAGCACTTGCTGGTGCTACTAGAACAGGGAAACCTTATCTAAAGGATTATTCCAAGAATCCTGAGGATACTCCTGATATCCCTCCTGCTGACAAAGATGTTCCTAATATTCCTCTTGAAGAAGAATCATCTACTGCACCTATCCCTTCCACTGCACCGGTTGAACCTGCTCCTTCCAAGCCCACAGCTCTTGAGAAAGGCAAACAACAGGCTCGGTTTGATAAACCAATCAAGAAGTCCCCTTCTCTTGGACTTCAGAAGCCTTATAACTTCGACATTCTAGCTCAACTTGCTAATACTCCGGCTAGAATGTCTCTCTTTGAACTTCTACGTCTTTCCAAAGAGACTCGGGAGACGTTAAGTGAAGCACTCCTTCAGGCTGACTCTTGTCTTGCACAATTAAAGAAGCCAGGTGAAGAACCTGCCACTTGCTTACATTGCAACAGTATATTGGAGATTATCCCAAATATTACCTTTACACAAGACGACATGCTACTGGAGGATAATCAACATGATCGGCCTCTCTACTACACGGGTTATATTGATACGATGAAGATAGATCGTATCCTCATTGATCCAGGGTCTGCTATAAGCATAATGCCAAAGAGTTTGTTGGATGAACTAAAAATCCCTCTTCACAAGCTTTCCAAGACGGTTACTACTATCCTGGGATTCAATCAAAGCCGAAGCGAGCCTTTGGGAAAGATTCATCTCAAACTTCAGATAGGTGATTTCAGATCCAAAGTCACTTTCTATGTGATTGAGATCGTGGGATCTTACAATCTTCTTCTGGGGAGGCCCTTTTATCATGAAAATAATGTGGTGCCTTCTACTCTTCATCAGTGTTTTAAATACATTGACAGCAATGGAAGAGTTTAAAAGGAAGTTGCTGATATAAATCCCTTCTATGGGGTTGAAGCTTATTTCAATGATTCCCAGATGTACAAAGAAGAATATACAAGGGTGATACAAGCTATGGAGAAAGAGGATTCACAAAGTGAGACTTTAATAATCCCTGTTAAAGGTCGAACTACTCAGCAACAATCTCCCAAACCCTCTGGAGAAGGTTCTTTCATCATTCCAGTAAGTGGACGGATCTCTCCATTACCTCAGTCATCTACTCAAGATACACTGATCATTCCTGTCAGTGGACGTACTACAGTTCCTGTATCTTCATATATGAAACAGGATACTCTGGTAATCCCTGTTGGAGGGCGGATTACTCTTCCATCTCAAACTTCTAGGTAGCTCACCTCTTCTGAGCCATTTGTTATCGATCTTAATCGAAACAAAGCTTCTTCTCGTTCTTCTTCTCCCCCTTTAGTCATTGATTTGGCTAAGATTTCTAAGGCTTAGCCTTCTTCCAATGTAAATACTGCTACTTTTAAATTTAATGAAAAGTCTCCATCTTTGCAGTATATTGATGTGTGTAATCATGTTCATAGTTATTTACATTTGTTAGATGACTTAAGAACAATTACCATAGGAGTTGTACAGACTTTTCATACAGATGTATCCCTAGAATCAGTACAAACTTCATACTTTCTAGTTCCCAGCAGAAAGCCAGGAGACATTCCAATAGTCTTTTACAAAGGGCCCCAAAATCCTTCTAACCCTGAAGATGATGACAAAAATGATGATACTGAAAGATTACAACTACGTCGTTATAGTCAGCAATCTAAAGACATCATTAAAAATATGGGCTATGACTTCAGAACTGGCCTCAATAATGGTAAAGGAAGAAAAATGCATGTCCGAATTCCTCCTCTGAAATATGGAAGAACAAAATGCGGATTGGGTTACATTGCTCCTACTCCTTTTATCAATATTGTTCATGAAGATCCCGAATCTGACGAAGATAAGAGATCTGATTCTTCTAGTACTACCTCTTGGGATTCTGATACAAGTATTGGTGACTTCTACTGCAACATTCTGTCTTCCAACATGGTTGTCACGCCCCAGAACCAGAATACTGGAGAGCGGGGGCAGACACAGCCAGCTACGTATATTGAAATAGAATACATCTCAACTATACGGTCACGGCTGTCTAGATATGAGGGTTTACTACAAGCCAGCAGTCTCTTAAGGTCAAGCCTATTGTCTCAATTTCAAGCAATTAACAGAGTTACAAGATATTAGAGCATCAAATATATATATATAAGGCGTCCCAAATACTATATATTGGATGATCATGAAGCTAGTCGTACAAAATGATAGGACTAGCAAGAGTTCAGTCATACATGATCAACCCTAGGATTCTGTTAATCATGTTTACAGCCCGTAGGCAGACAGTAAGTAAATGTGCATCGAGCTAACAGGTGCTCGTCGGCTAAACGCCTCAAAAGAATAAATTTACATATAAGTGGGTGAAACAAAAAGGAAAACCCACTCTTGGCCCGGGTTCCGTCTAGTTGTCACCATTGGGCTGGAAGCTTGGTAGATCCTCGGGAGCTGCTCCGAAATCTGGCCACACAAAACCAGCTGGGTCAAACCCCAGAAAGAGCAAGTGCCACAAAGGAGGCCACAAATAAGAACAAAAGCCAGCATATCAGAACATAAAGAATAAAAGAAGATACAAATAGTAAGGTACACAGGGCGATAAACAACTAGGGACGTGGAACCATTCCGGGAGCCAGGTTACAATCCTTAAACCAAACAAGGACCGGGATTGTACCCCTTCGCCTGAATAGCTCACTGTCTCTACCCATTTATCGTTAGAGATAAGTAAAACAAACATTCTCAGGAGATAGCAGGTACTGGAGCTAGACAAGACTTAGACAAGGCTGGACACCATCCATTCACAATCGGCCAAGCAAGTACTACGGCTTACTACTTTAACTAACTAGGGTTATCACAAGCCTTAATTACTAACAAGATGCAAGTGAGAAACTCCCAGTCCCAAGCCCTGCAGACCATCCAGTTATCCTTCCGCGGGTTGAGAGTTATAGGTGGGTACATTGCCCGGGAGACAAATGTACCCTTAGGTGACTTAGAGGGTACAACACATGACAGTGTGCTGGAAATGTGCTCTACTTGTCGGCAAGCTACAAGTCCATTAAAGCGCCCAGATAACGAGATTGCCTGTGACTGGGAATTCTCCATGTTCTAGTTTGATCTAATAATTAGCCTAATCCAATTTAGCGCGAGTCCCTGGCCGTGGTACCCAGGAAGTCACGTCCTAGACATGATGCAAGACAAGACAAGTGATTTGCACAGAGCAACAAGTAGTACACCCACGGTGTCAAGACAAGTCAAGTTACATGCTATCAGGGCAAGTCAAGTCATGTCAAGTCAGGAGTGCGCCTCCGCGGGCCACTTTCAAGTCGAGCCGAGTTATCAAGTTACAGGTTCAAGCTACCAAGTTACGAAGTTATACGCCAAGTTATTAACAAGATAGGAGAAAAACTAGCCGCAAGCCGAATCATGTCAAATCATAGAAAATCGTGTCAAGACGTGTTAGACCAAGTCAAGTCGTGTGGTGGACAAGAAAATCTCAGAAAACAAAATTTAGCCAGAAACCAAGGACCAAGGTCCACCAGAGCACAGGGTGTGCTGGGCTAAAGGCGACCCAAGGGGGGGCGCCGGGCAAGGCTCGGGTTAGGGTGCGCGAGCGGCGTCAAGAGACGCGCTCGAGGAACAACCGCAACACACCAAAGGCGCGAGCGGGGGCAACGCGGAGCCAGAACGCGCGATGGTGCGTCCGACGAGGCGCGCGGGGCGCAACGCAGCGGAGTGCGCGCGGGAGGGCGCAGCGCAGCGGAGTGCGCGCGGGAGGGTGCAGCGCAGCGGAGTGCGCGCGGAAGGGCGCAGCGCAGCGGAGTGCGCGCGCAAGGGCGCGACACGGAGTGCGCGCGGGAGGGCGCGGCACGGAGTGCGCGTGCAAGAGCGCAACGCAGCGGAGTGCGCACGAAAGGGCGCGACACGGAGTGCGCGCGGGAGGGCGCCGCACGGAGTGCGTGCGGGAGGGCGCGGCACGGAGTGCGCGCGCAAGAGCGCAGCGCAGCGGAGTGCGCGCGGGAGGGCGCGGCACGGAGTGCGCGCGGGAGGGCGCCGCACGGAGTGCGCGCGGAAGGGCGCGGCACGGAGTGCGCGCGCAAGAGCGCAGCGCAGCGGAGTGCACGCGGAAGGGCGCGCCAGCACGGCGGCGCGCACGCGCAACGGCACGGCGCGGGCACGGGTCCGGGTGGCCTTCTTGTTCTCCAAGTTGGCTGAGAAGAACACTAACAATGGGTTCCAAAGTTTAAAATCTCACAACTTTGCCAATAAAACTCCAAATTCGGATTTTCAAAGTTCTAACTTGGGTGAAATTTGATTCTCTACAACATAGAGGCATCAAAACCCACCAAAACCAACTCAAAATAGATCAAAACCACTAATTTCCGAAAATAGGAAAAAGTTAGATCTAGAACAGATGAAGCTTCAAAACACAAAACATCAAGACCTAAGGTTGTTCAAAACCAACTCCTTAAGCTAATGGACAAATAATATTGGGTCCTTATGTAGTGGCAAGGAGCACTTGCCTATGGTGTGGTGTTGTGTGGAAGAAGGAAGAAGAAGAAGAAAATTAATGGAGAGTAAAGAGGAGAGAGAAAGTTAGGTGGGGATATAATGAGGGTGGTTGTGGTGGAAATGAGGGAGGAGTGTAGGTTAAGGTGTTCCACTACATATTAAACCAACCAACTAAACCAAACCAATTAAAACCAAGCCGAACCAAAACCCGAAATACGAGATAACCCAAAATTCTGCAAGTCGAGAAAATAAATAATAAAAAAAAAATACAAGCCAAAATCCAACTACGAGCATAATTACGAAATACGGAAAAATGAGGGTGACAACTCTACCCACCTTCAAAGAATTCCGTCCTCGGAATTTAATCAAGGAGCTAGAGATTGCCACGACAAGCCATACTAAGCACAGACAAGCTACACTAAGCAGTTCAATCATACAATCATACAATGCAAGCAAGGAAGGGAAAGCGTAAGGCATAAGAAAGACATTATACCTCACGAGTCAAACAGGTAGGGATATCGCGATCGGATGTCGTCCTCACGCTCCCACGTTGACTCACCTAGAGAGTGATGACCCCAAGCAACACGGACTAAGTTAATAGTCTTGTTCTTGAGCGTCTTTTCTCTCCGGTCCAATATAGACACGGGCCTCTCCTCATACGAAAGGTTGGTACCAACAACCAATTCCGAATGATCTAGGATATGGCTCGGGTCCGGGATGTACCGTCTTAATTGGGATACATGGAATACATCATGTATCTCACTTAGCGACGGCGGAAGAGCGAGACGATAGGACACATCACCTACTCGCTCTAGAATATCGAACGGCCCTATATACCTAGGACTAAGCTTTCCCCGTACGCCAAAACGAATGACGCCACGGGTAGGCGAGATCCTAAGGAATACATGGTCGCCGACAGCAAATTCTAAGGGACGCCGATGAGCATCGGCCCAATGGCGCTGGCGATCCTGAGCAACTCGGAGGTGCTCTCTGACTTTCCTGACCACTTCTACCGTCTGAGAAATCAGTTCTGGACCGAGCATCTGCCTCTCTCCGACATCGTCCCATGCTAACGGGGATCTGCACTTCCTGCCATACAGAGCCTCGAAGGGTGCCATCTGGATACTGGCCTGGAAACTATTGTTGTACGAGAACTCCACCAGGTGCAGGTGATCCTCCCACGAGCCACCGAAGTCAAGGGTACATGACCGCAACATATCTTCGAGAGTTTGTATAGTGCGCTCTGACTGCCCATCTGTCTGCGGATGATACGCTGAGCTGAACTTGAGACGAGTCCCCAAACTTTGATGAAGACTGCGCCAGAAGTACGATGTGAATCTCGTATCCCTGTCTGATACTATGCTGACTGGCACTCCGTGAAGTCTGACGATCTGCCTGAGATACATCTCTGCTAGCTGTGCCGTCGACTGTCCAACTCTAAACGGAAAAAAGTGTGCCACCTTGGTAAGCCTGTCCACAATGACCCAAATAGCATCTCTGCCTGCCGGAGATCTGGGTAACCCAGTCACGAAATCTATGGTTATGTGTTCCCATTTCCATTCTGGGATCGGTAAAGGTTGAAGAAGTCCAGCTGGCCTCTGATGTTCAGCCTTGACTTGTTGGCAAACCAAACATCGAGAGACATACCGGGCTATCTCTCTCTTCATACCATTCCACCAAAAGTGTTGACGAATATCTCTGTACATCTTCGTGCTGCCTGGGTGGATGGAATACTGCGAACTGTGAGCCTCTGCCATGACTTCCTGTCTGATATCTCCACTGGGTACACAAAGACGCGTGCCGAGTCGAAGTGTACCATCCTCATGAATATATAACTCTGGCCTTCTCCCTGCTTCACACTCTGCTCTGAGCCGCTGAATCTTGGAATCTGTTAACTGTGCTGTCCGGATCCTCTCAACTATGGTGGACTGAATCTGTAGGCTAGCCATCAAGGCCACATTGGAAGGAAGAATCACTTCAATTCCCATCTTCTGAAGATCTGACAATAACTCTGGTTGCGCCGTCAGGAAATAAACTCCAGCTCTCCGGCTCAACGCATCTGCTACAACGTTGGCCTTCCCTGGATGATACTACAAATCTACATCGTAGTCCACCAGTAGCTCGAGCCATCTTCTCTGCCGCATATTAAGATCCTTCTGGGTGAAAACATACTTCAGGCTCTTATGATCAGTAAATATCTCTACTCTGTCTCCGTACAAGTAGTACCTCCACAACCTAAGTGCAAACACTACTGCTGCAAGCTCCAAGTCGTGGGTCGGGTAATTCTTCTCATGATCACGGAGTTGACGTGACACATAAGCGATTACCTTCCCATGCTGCATCAAAACACATCCCAATCCTCTGCCTGAAGCGTCACAATAAACTGTGAATCCTCCGGTCCCATCTGGAAGGGTGAGAATGGGAGCCGTTATCAAACCTCGCTTCAACTTCTCAAATGATTCCTGACATTCTGCTGTCCATACAAATGGCACATCCTTGCGGGTCAACTGAGTCATCGGCGCTGAAATCCTTGCAAAATCAGAGACGAATCGCCGGTAGTAGCCGGCCAATCCAAGAAAGCTGCGAACTTCTGCCACTGAGCTGGGTACTGGCCATGCCTCGATAGCCACAATCTTCTGGGGATCCACTTCCACTCCTCCTCGAGTAATGATGTGACCCAAGTACGAAATGCGATCGAGCCAGAACTCGCATTTACTGAACTTGGCGTACAACTGGTGCTCTCTGAGAATCTGAAGAACCACACGGAGATGCTGCTCATGCTCCGCTTCACTCTTGCTGTAGACCAGGATGTCATCAAGGAACACTATCACAAACTGGTCCAAGTAAGGCATGAAAATACGGTTCATGAGGTCCATGAACACTGCCGGCGCATTGGTCGCTCCAAAGGGCATAACTAGAAACTCCCAATGCCCGTACCTCGATCTGAACGCCGTCTTTGGGATGTCCTGCTCTCTAACTCTGATCTGGTGGTATCCTGACCGCAAGTCTATCTTCGAGAAAACTGAAGCCCCTTTGAGTTGATCAAACAAATCATCTATCCTCGGGAGAGGGTATCTGTTCTTGATTGTCACTGAGTTCAAGGTACGATAATCAACACATAGCCTGGACGTACCATCCTTCTTTTTCACAAGAAGCATCGGGGCTCCCCAAGGCGATCCACTAGCACGAATGAATCCCTTGGTTCTAAGTTCTTCAATCATCTTGTACAAAATCTCCAACTCTGAAGGCGCCATTCTGTAGACTCGCTCTGATACTGGTGTTGTCCCGGGAATCAAGTCGATGGTGAACTCGATCTCCCGCTCTGGTGGCATTCCTGGAAGTTCCTCTGGGAAGACATCTGGAAACTCTTCAACTATCCGGGGCAACTGCACGGCTGCTACTGCCATCCGCAATACTGGAGGAGATGGCTCTACTGTGCCTCTGGAAAATGAAAACTCTGGCTCTCCGGGAATACTAAAGACAACTCTGCCAATATGGCAGTCTATCCTAGCATAATGGTTCCTCAACCAATCCATGCCTAGGACTACATCATAGTCTGCCATAGGGAACTCTATGAGCCTAGCGGGGAACTCTCTACCGCTAACTACGATCCGACACGAGGAAAACACTCGATCTACTCCCACAAGACCATTACCAGTAAGTATATTGAGCCTCACTGATAATGACTCGGGCTCCAATCCTATCCGTGTCGTAAATCGTACAGACATGAATGAATGTGATGCACCAGAATCAAATAATACAGATGCTGGTAAGGTGTTGACGAGAATAGTACCTGCCACTACCTCACCTGGTGCAACTTCTCCTTCCATGGTCATCATCATAGCCTGATCTCTAGCTGCGGGTCCCCTCTGCTGGAAACCCCTCTGTCGGTTCTGTGCTGGAGCCTGGGTGAACTGCTGCTGGTTCTGCTGCTGAAAGGCCTGGGCCTGAGGCAACAATGGCTTCGGGTACTGCTGCTGCTGCTGCTGGACTGGAACTGGGGCTGGTCCTCTCACCGAAGAACTAGAAAGATTGGATGATGATGGACCTCCCCTATTCGGGCAGGTCCCTATATGGTGGTCTGCTCCTCCACAAGCCAAGCACAATCCCTGTGCCCTACGACACTCTGCCACTATATGGCCCGGCTTCCCGCAATGAGAACATCCCACTGCGGAAGACTGCTTCTGCTTCTGCTGCTGCGGGTGCGTCGGGATCGAATGCTGAACCGACGTCACTGAGGCTGCCCGCCTCGGAGTTCCAATAGTTATACCCCTAGTTGCCGGGGCTGGAGCTGAAGATTGGTGCATCTGGTTGTGGGACCGCTTCCTGCCTCCGGTCCTGTCCACAATTCTCCGGGAGGTAAACTCATGCCTCCTTGCTGCCTTCAATACTGCATCGAACGTCTGGTGCTCGAACTGCTCCACAGCCAATAATATCTCTAAGTGCAGCCCTTGCTGGAACCGCTGAGCCCTATCGAACTCGGTTGCCACCAAGGTGGGGGCGAACCTACTCAGCCTGGAAAACTCGGTCGCATAGCCATCGACCGTCCGGCCTCCTTGCTTCAAGTTGGTGAATCTGGTCTGCAGGTCGTACCGTGCCACCGCATCGAAGTACTTCGTCTGGAACCTCTCTCTGAACGTCGCCCAAGTGACTGGTGCTGCTAACCCCATGGCCTGAGCTGCCCACCAATCGCGAGTCAAGTCTAACAACTGTAGGCGTACCACCGCCACCTTCTCATTCTCAGGTGTCCTAGCTGCTTCTAGAACCACCTCGGTATCCTGAAGCCAAGCGTCCGCGGCAATCGCATCTTCACTGCCGTCAAAGAAGGGAGGGTTCAAACGCTTGAAACTGTTGGCCGCCTGATTTCCTTGGGGACCTCCTCGGTTTAGTGCATCATGAACTTCCTGGTGCAAGGCGTCGCCTCGACGATCTTGGGATGCAAGCAGTTCTCTGATAAGCCCTACCAAAGGCCCCTCATCCTGCCTAGCTGGTTGAACGGGCGGAGCTGCCTGAACAGGAGGTTCTGAGCCTCCGGGAAGCATAACTCGGGAGGCTACTCCAGAGTGCTGAGCTTGATCTTCCTGGCGCTGGGGCGCTTGTCGAGCTTCTTCTGGCTGGTTGGCAGGTCCGGGAGTAATGCCGCTGAAGAAGACGACATTGGGAACAATAAGGAAAAGACCAGGACAGATCAATGATACAAGCAATGTGATCAGGTCGAGATTCTCAGGGATTTGAAGATACGAGCAGAGATCAAGGACGAAGATTGATTGAGACATCTATTCGGTAAACCCTCACATTTCTTGATTGACAAGACCTGCATGGGCCACCACTTAAACCGTGTCATGCCCCAGAACCAGAATACTGGAGAGCGGGGGCAGACACAGCCAGCTACGTATATTGAAATAGAATACATCTCAACTATACGGTCACGGCTGTCTAGATATGAGGGTTTACTACAAGCCAGCAGTCTCTTAAGGTCAAGCCTATTGTCTCAATTTCAAGCAATTAACAGAGTTACAAGATATTAGAGCATCAAATATATATATATAAGGCGTCCCAAATACTACATATTGGATGATCATGAAGCTAGTCGTACAAAATGATAGGACTAGCAAGAGTTCAGTCATACATGATCAACCCTAGGATTCTGTTAATCATGTTTACAGCCCGTAGGCAGACAGTAAGTAAATGTGCATCGAGCTAACAGGTGCTCGTCGGCTAAACGCCTCAAAAGAATAAATTTACATATAAGTGGGTGAAACAAAAAGGAAAACCCACTCTTGGCCCGGGTTCCGTCTAGTTGTCACCATTGGGCTGGAAGCTTGGTAGATCCTCGGGAGCTGCTCCGAAATCTGGCCACACAAAACCAGCTGGGTCAAACCCCAGAAAGAGCAAGTGCCACAAAGGAGGCCACAAATAAGAACAAAAGCCAGCATATCAGAACATAAAGAATAAAAGAAGATACAAATAGTAAGGTACACAGGGCGATAAACAACTAGGGACGTGGAACCATTCCGGGAGCCAGGTTACAATCCTTAAACCAAACAAGGACCGGGATTGTACCCCTTCGCCTGAATAGCTCACTGTCTCTACCCATTTATCGTTAGAGATAAGTAAAACAAACATTCTCAGGAGATAGCAGGTACTGGAGCTAGACAAGACTTAGACAAGGCTGGACACCATCCATTCACAATCGGCCAAGCAAGTACTACGGCTTACTACTTTAACTAACTAGGGTTATCACAAGCCTTAATTACTAACAAGATGCAAGTGAGAAACTCCCAGTCCCAAGCCCTGCAGACCATCCAGTTATCCTTCCGCGGGTTGAGAGTTATAGGTGGGTACATTGCCCGGGAGACAAATGTACCCTTAGGTGACTTAGAGGGTGCAACACATGACAGTGTGCTGGAAATGTGCTCTACTTGTCGGCAAGCTACAAGTCCATTAAAGCGCCCAGATAACGAGATTGCCTGTGACTGGGAATTCTCCATGTTCTAGTTTGATCTAATAATTAGCCTAATCCAATTTAGCGCGAGTCCCTGGCCGTGGTACCCAGGAAGTCACGTCCTAGACATGATGCAAGACAAGACAAGTGATTTGCACAGAGCAACAAGTAGTACACCCACGGTGTCAAGACAAGTCAAGTTACATGCTATCAGGGCAAGTCAAGTCATGTCAAGTCAGGAGTGCGCCTCCGCGGGCCACTTTCAAGTCGAGCCGAGTTATCAAGTTACAGGTTCAAGCTACCAAGTTACGAAGTTATACGCCAAGTTATTAACAAGATAGGAGAAAAACTAGCCGCAAGCCGAATCATGTCAAATCATAGAAAATCGTGTCAAGACGTGTTAGACCAAGTCAAGTCGTGTGGTGGACAAGAAAATCTCAGAAAACAAAATTTAGCCAGAAACCAAGGACCAAGGTCCACCAGAGCACAGGGTGTGCTGGGCTAAAGGCGACCCAAGGGGGGGCGCCGGGCAAGGCTCGGGTTAGGATGCGCGAGCGGCGTCAAGAGACGCGCTCGAGGAACAACCGCAACACACCAAAGGCGCGAGCGGGGGCAACGCGGAGCCAGAACGCGCGAGGGCGCGTCCGACAAGGCGCGCGGGGCGCAACGCAGCGGAGTGCGCGCGGGAGGGCGCAGCGCAGCGGAGTGCGCGCGGGAGGGCGCAGCGCAGCGGAGTGCGTGCGGGAGGGCGCAGCGCAGCGGAGTGCGCGCGCAAGGGCGCAGCGCAGCGGAGTGCGCGCGGAAGGGCGCGACACGGAGTGCGCGCGGGAGGGCGCGGCACGGAGTGCGCGCGCAAGAGCGCAGCGCAGCGGAGTGCGCGCGGAAGTGCGCGACACGGAGTGCGCGCGGGAGGGCGCCGCACGGAGTGCGTGCGGGAGGGCGCGGCACGGAGTGCGCGCGCAAGAGCGCAGCGCAGCGGAGTGCGCGCGGGAGGGCGCGGCACGGAGTGCGCGCGGGAGGCGCCGCACGGAGTGCGCGCGGAAGGGCGCGGCACGGAGTGCGCGCGCAAGAGCGCAGCGCAGCGGAGTGCGCGCGGAAGGGCGCGCCAGCACGGCGGCGCGCACGCGCAACGGCGCGGCGCGGGCACGGGTCCGGGTGGCCTTTTTCTTCTCCAAGTTGGCTGAGAAGAACACTAACAATGGGTTCCAAAGTTCAAAATCTCACAACTTTGCCAATAAAACTCCAAATTCGGATTTTTAAAGTTCTAACTTGGGTGAAATTTGATTCTCTACAACATAGAGGCATCAAAACCCACCAAAACCAACTCAAAATAGATCAAAACCACTAATTTCCGAAAATGGGAAAAAGTTAGATCTAGAACAGATGAAGCTTCAAAACACAAAACATCAAGACCTAAGGTTGTTCAAAACCATCTCCTTAAGCTAATGGACAAATAATATTGGGTCCTTATGTAGTGGCAAGGAGCACTTGCCTATGGTGTGGTGTTGTGTGGAAGAAGGAAGAAGAAGAAGAAAATTAATGGAGAGTAAAGAGGAGAGAGAAAGTTAGGTGGGGATATAATGAGGGTGGTTGTGGTGGAAATGAGGGAGGAGTGTAGGTTAAGGTGTTCCACTACATATTAAACCAACCAACTAAACCAAACCAATTAAAACCAAGCCGAACCAAAACCCGAAATACGAGATAACCCAAAATTCTGCAAGTCGAGAAAATAAATAATAAAAAAAAAAAATACAAGCCAAAATCCAACTACGAGCATAATTACGAAATACGGAAAAATGAGGGTGACAATGGTCTCCATTGACCGTTCTGAAGAAAGTGATAAAGACGAAGACGAGTTTGAAATCTCACCTAAATCAGAATAATGGCCCAAAGGTTAGATAATCAATGGGAGTTCCGATTCGAGCAAAAAGAACCTCCGACTGAAGACAAGCTTGTTCAAATAGATGTTGGTGAAAAGGGATCTCCTAAACCAATATTCATCAGTGAAAGTCTTTCAAAAACTGATAAGCAAGACATGATCAAGCTTATTCGTGAATACATCGATGTCTTCGCTTGGAGTTATGAAGATATGCCAGGACTTGATCCACAAATTGCCACTCATAAACTTAATATCATGCCGAATGCTAAACCGGTCAAACAATAACAGCGACGATTTCGTCCAGATATCATGGATGCAATTGAAGCTGAAGTCAATAAACTCATGGCCTCTGGGTTTATTAGAGAGGAACAGCATCCCGATTGGGTGGCTAATATAGTTTCTGTTCTTAAAAAGACTGGCAAGATCAGAGTATGCATAGACTTCCGCGATCTCAATGCGGCATGTCCTAAAGATGAATTTCCTTTACCAATCACTGATGTCATGATCGATAATACCTGTGGGTTTGAACGGATGTCATTCATGGACGGGTATTCTGGGTACAATCAGATCAAAATGTTTCCAGATGACGAAAAGCATACTTCTTTCAGAACGCCAATTGGTACATACTGTTATACAGTTATGCCATTCGGTCTTAAGAATGCAGGAGCAACTTATCAACGAGCTATGAGTACTATATTCCGTGAACATTTGCGAAAAACAGTCGAATGCTACGTTGATGATATTGCAGTCA
The DNA here is from genome assembly GCA_029216955.1 of Iris pallida. NCBI lineage: Eukaryota > Viridiplantae > Streptophyta > Magnoliopsida > Asparagales > Iridaceae > Iris > Iris pallida. The sequence goes on along the minus strand of JANAVB010044685.1, from coordinate 343,271 downwards.
AAAGTCGACAAAAAGAGGATCACATCCAAGATTTGAATACTATATTTGATCTAATGCGTAAGCATCAATTAAAGATGAACCCTACTAAGTCCTTCTTAGGCGTCTCTAGTGATAAATTTCTCGGCTTCGTCATTACCTCTAAAGGTATACACGTGGATCCCGAGAAGATCAAAGCCATCCAAGAGATGCATCCTCCACGCACCTTAAAAGAGCTACGAGGATTTCAAGGAAGGATCGCTTATATCAGGAGATTCATCTCTAATCTTTCAGGACGCTGCAGACCATTCAATAAACTTATGAAGAAAGGTGTTTCTTTTGTCTGGAATGATGAATGTCAGAAAGCATTTGATGATATAAAACAATATCTGATGAGCCTTCCAGTATTGGTACCTCCCATCTCAGGAATACCGTTCCTCCTATATACTCAAGCAATGAGTCATTCGTTGGGTGCATTGCTCGCTCAAAAGAATAAAAATGGTCATGAACAAGCCATTTATATCTCAGTCGTACTATGACCGGAGCTGAACCTCGATATTCACCGGTCGAAAAAGAATGTCTAGTCCTGATGTTCGCTATCCAAAAGACACGACACTATATCATTGGCCAGACTATTCATGTCATTTCTAGGATCAATCCTATACGGGTCATGATGAAGAAACCTAGTGTTTTGAATTCTTGATTGGCTAATTGGGGAATCTTACTTGCTCAGTATGATATGCACTATATTCCTCAGAAATCGGTCAAAGGACAAGCTTTAGCTGATTTTCTGGCTGCTTATTCAATTCCAGAAAATTCAAAACTTTATGATGAAATCCCAGATGAAGTCCTAGATTCAAACCAAATTGCTGAAGACGATCCTACTTGGCGTCTATTCTTTGACGGAGCTTCAAGAATAGTCCTAATGGTGACATTGTTGCTGGAGTTGGAATTGTTCTTGTGTCGCCAGAAGATCTTACTATCCAAAGAGCTTATTCTCTCGATCAACCATATTCCAACAATGTAGCTGAGTACAATGCACTGCTTATTGGTCTTCAACTCGCTAAACATCTGAATATTCAACATTTGGAAGCGTATGGAGATTCTAAACTCATTGTCAATCAGATAAGGGTACTTATGAAGTTCGCCACCAAGATCTGGTTCCTTATCATAGATCGGCTATATCTATGGCTTCTTCATTTGAAGGGTTCTTCATTGAACATGTTAGGCGAGCATGTAACACAGAAGCTGATGCTCTTGCTAATCTTGCGGCGGTGTTAGCTATTCCAATCAGACGTCAACAGATGATTGTTGTCTGCAATCGAGAATTATTTCATCTCGAAAACAATCTAACTCTAGGACTTTCAGTTGATATTGAAGAATCATCATCTCATGATGTCAATACAACAAGAGGATTTGGGTTAAGTCGTAAATCATTATCATCTTCATCTGATTCTAGCATGGAATTCATCTTCAGTAATACAGCTGAGACTCAGAATACGGATAAAGATTGGAGACTTCCTTTCTTAGATTTTGTATTGTATGATATTCTTCCAGATAATCCGAGTGAGGCAGCATCTATCAGACGACGATCACTCAGATTCTATTACAATCATACAACAAAAACCTTATATCGTCGAGCTTATGATGGTTTACTTCTTCGATGTATTGCCGGTGATGAGGCTCAACAAATTATTCGCGAAGCACATGATGGAATTTGTGGAGCACATCAGCCTGGACCAAAACTTCAAGATCGTATTCGACGTATGGATTATTATTGGCCCACTATGGTATCAGATGCCATCGAATATGCAAGAAAGTATAAAGCTTGTCAAATCCATGCGGATTTCATTCATCAACCCTCAGAATTTCTACATCCAACGGCAGCATCATGGCCCTTCGAAGCTTGGGGCATGGATATTATTGGTCCGATTAATCCGCCGTCATCAAAAGGTCATCGGTTTATTCTCGCAATAACCGATTATTTCTCCAAATGGGCCGAAGCCATTCCTTTATCCGAAGTCAAAACTTCCAATGTTATCAATTTTATCAAGCATCATGTCATCTACAGATTTGGTGTTCCTCGACGCATTATTCATGATAATGGACCTCAATTCGTCAGCCAGAAATTTACTCGATTCTGTGACGATCATCGGATCAACAATATGGCCTCTACAGCATACAATTCGGCAGCTAACGGATTAGCAGAAGCTTTCAACAAGACCATCATCAAACTCCTAAAGAAGTTTGTCTCTACTAACAAACGTAATTGGAGTGAGAAACTCGGTGAATGTTTGTGGGCTTACCGTACTACGGTTCGTAATGCTACTAAATGTACACCTTTCTCTTTGGTGTATGGATGCGAAGCTGTTCTTCCATTAGAGATTCAAATTCCTTCTTTAAGGATAGCAATCGCTAATGAACTTACTGCCGAGAATAATGATCGTCTTCGACTTCAGGAATTAGAAGCTCTAGATGAAAAACGATTATCTGCTCAACAGAATATCGAATTCTATCAAGCTAGAATTTCAAGAGCTTTTAACAAGAAAGTCAGAGTTCGAGCATATCAAAAAGGAGAACTTGTTCTAACAGTCAGACGTCCTATGACTATGACTCATATGAGCAAAGGCAAATTCGACGCAAAGTGGGAAGGTCCTTATGTTGTGAGCAGAGTTTTCTCAAATGGAGCTTATCAACTCTCAGAACTGGATGGTCAAAAAGTTATGATGCCTATTAATGGTAAATTCCTTAAAAAGTATTATGTATAAATGTAAATACTTGTAAATCATCAGACAAGTTCATGTTTATAAATAAAATTTTATTTTATTTAATCATGAATGATAGTACATGATATTAAGGAAGATCACTATCATCCTTCTCTACATTTGGACGCGGACCGCTGCCGTCCTTCACGAAAATGCGATCAGCAAAAGAACTGAGAACTTCTTTGTTGGAGCCCACGAGAAATTTACAAGCACCATCCTCATGGCTTCTTCTTCTTCAGTCCTTCCTGGATCAAGTAGAAAGTCCAGAATGTCTCGTGGTTGCTTCGGTACAGACGAACCTTCGCCTGCTTCTACCTCCTTCGGCTGAACTGGATCGGCAGGGCGTTCTTCGGTGCCCTTCTGAACCTTCGGAGCGATTTCAGCCTTCTTGGATGCTTCTTCAGACGACATTTTTATGTTGAAGAGTAGAAGTGTTCGTTCTTGTCAGATTTCTGCTATATTTATAGACAGAAGTTCCTCAAATAATGAAGCGACACATTCATCCGACGGTTCGCCCGTTCATTAATGTTTGACGGTTCATCCGTTCATTTATTACATTCATCCGACGGTTCGTCCGTTCATTAATGCCTGACGGTTCATCCGTTCATTTATTACATTTATCACCTGACGTTTCATCCGTTCATTATTATCCAAAAATCATAAAAAATTGAGTTCAAAGATATTTTTATGTCTGAATTCTATTTTTTTAATTAATTAGTATTAAACTAAGATCATTTCTGGTTTAATATCATCTGATAGAATTACAAAGTTCGTTTGTATATTCTATTCTATTGAAGCGTGTCATGTATTATCTACCTCTGAACATGTTTTCTATAAATATATCATTACCAAAACAGCAAAATCAAAAAATCAGATCAAGAATTTTTATTTGTTTTCATTCAGAATCAAAACATTGAATACAAGTGAAAATGAAAAAGATTCATTTATTAGGAGTTATCAACTCCCTGATACGTTCAAGAACAGCATTCATTTTCTCTTCATGATCTTTTTGAACTCTTTCAGCTGCTTCAACTGTGACATTTTGCTCATCAAAAATAATGATAGCAGATTGGATGCGGTTAACTTCTTCAATCTGTTCCGCCTGCATTTGCTCTCGCTCCTTTTGAAGAGTGTCACAGCGTTCGGCTTCAGAAATATAAGCAACAGTAACTTCAGCTTGCTCTATTTCTATGACAGCAATTCGCTCTTGAAGTCGAGCCAACTCCTCTTTCAATTTCTTCAGTTCTTCAGCTTTGGATGCTTTATCTTTCTCTAGAAGCTCTACTCTTTGACGAGTAGCTAATATTTCTTCATCTTTTTCTACTAATTTCTCAGAAAAAGAGGCAAGAAATGCTTCTAATACAGCCTGCTGGGACTGGGCTTCATGCTCCAATTGACTGATTTCAGCCGCAGTTAAAGAATCAATGTCTTCCTTCTTAGTCTCCCAGTATTTTCGGATAGTTATTTCCAACTCATCCAGGAGATGTTCGAAGAAGATGCACTGAGACTCGTAACCAGCATGTCGTAACGCCATGAGCGGAAACTTGACCATAGTTCAAAGATCAGAAAAGGGCATAGCTTCATCCTTCAAGAAACGTCTGGTGTATATATCTAGATATGAGTAAATGATCTCTGAATACATCCCCAGAGTTCTTGCTAGCCCAGTCTCAAATCTAGGAGTCGCCGTCATCATGGAAGAAGAAGCCTGAATGTTCTCTATCCTGGGAACAGAAGTGTGTGCGACTGGAGAAGTTGGCAAGTGTGAACTCCCTTCATCAGCATCAGCCTGGATAAACGGAGCATGAGTTGAACTCATTGCTGCAGCAGTTCCTACAGTCAAAGAAAAAAATAATATATATCAGTATATAAAGAAAAATAAACAGCAGAAACAGAATTTGAAATAAAAATTCTACCAGGTTGAGGTTCATATTCGATATGTGAAGGGAGTCTGGCATCTTTTCGTAGCCGGTCCATGATAGTGTCCGACACCTGCTTCATATGGCTGCTTCCAGCTCCAGAATTACTAGCCGCTGGAGCATTGTCTGGAGATTGAGCAGGTTCGGGGCTAAGTTCCATTCTGTTACCCCTGACTTTATCCTCATCATAAGGAGTAGAAGTGCCAGCTTGCCAATCATCTCCTTCTCCAGCTTCTTCTTCTTCTTCAGACTCTTTGTCATCCCCGGCTTCAAGATGAGTCTCTGATCTGGAGTCCATTATGTTCACATCTTCATCTATTCCTTGAGATGGATGAATCTCAGGAACAGTGACGATAGCAAGTTCAGTATTGACTGCCGCTTCAGTCTCCCCTGGAATATCGGTTCAAAGAATGATGTCTGTACAAACATTCTTCAACAAGTCATCAGCAGCTGGTAGCTCGGACGTTTGCACGTCTTCATCGCCTCTGGCTGAAGAAATGTCTTCTTCAACATGAGTTTCAGGAACTTCTGGCTGTTCTGTAACTTCTGCTGGGGCAGGTTCTTCTTCAGAATAATCAATTTGGTCATCCAGTGCCTGAATGACGCCCTCTGTCCCATACTCAAATGGGATCATCCTCGTCTCTGAGGGTTCAATAGCTACTCCACTTGTTGGAGCAGTCATTTCCTGAGCTTGAATAGACTCTACCTCAGTATGTTCAGTTGAAGCTGCCGGAAAGTGAACATCATCAGACTCTGTCTTCTCAGTAGAAGCCGCTTCATTAATTTCTGGCAAAACTCCTCCACTCATAATTGTTTCTAGGAGTTCATTGCCCTTCATTTTGCTGACGGACTTCTTGACATACTTGCCTCTCGACCTCCTTATCAAAGAAGCGTCGTCTTCATCAGTCTCTTCGTCTTTATCGGCGGCATCATCTTCGTCAACTGAGATGCCACCTAAAGATGAAGTAGCAGTCACTGAGACCTTCTTCTTCTTCTTCTTAGATGTTGGAGACTTAGTACTCCTCTTGGAGACTGTCTCAGACTCATCACTTCTCTTTCTCTTGGAAAGGGATACAAAAATGGGCGGAAGAACTTCATCAGGAAAATTTCCCTCCTGGAATAATTCATATCGGGGCTCAACCTCCGTTGTCTCATCTTCGGGTTCCGGAGGAAATTGTTGAATAACAATTTTCTTCTTTGACCTCTTCGATGGAGCTGGCTCATCCTCCGCAACAAAGGTCTTCAGATTGAAACTCGACTTGAAGGTGCTTGACGACACATAGAAGCGAGCATATGTGTAAAGCATCTTCGTCCCCGAACTAGATAAAGGATTAGGCATAGAGAATACAGCTTTTGTATCTCTAGCCGCAAAATATCTCTAAGCCCGAGCTCCGTTAATAAGCCCTCCACGAGCAGAAAGGCAAGTGGTGGCATTCCCAACGTGAAGTTGGTCATATCCGAATTGTCTAGCAAATCGGCTTGGTAAATATGGCTCCAGATACGTCATCTCTTCATGACGGTATACTAGATGAGACGGCCTGATTCTCTGCAACCATTGGAAGGCTACGTCATCTAGCCTGTTTCCCATATCTCCGTCCATCATATTTAAGGGCATGCTCTCATAGCCCAGTGGTGGGGAAACACAATGAATGGACCAATGTGATGCCCGATTCAGAATATTTCTGCATTCTGGAAGGGTGTGAACCTTCCAGAAAGTCTTTCCAGAGTACCTCTCCAGGAAAAGACTGCCACTCCCTCCTGCCCCTGGAGGTATCAGACCATCATGATGGAGGAGAAGCCAGCCATATAAATATGTGAAGGGCATCTCTATCCGTGGGAATTCTTCAGTCATCCTTCTCTGATCAGATAACATGTTGGTTACAAAATTCCGAAGACCTGCATTCAGTCTACAGGTCATCGCTGATAATAAGTCTAGCTTGTAACCATACATAAGGTGCACCGCTGCAAAGATAACGCCTCTATGTATCCTGTCCAAGGAGCTGGAGCTAGGAACGATGAATCTTCTTAACCACAGAGATAGGAATTCGGCCAAATAACCGTTCCTCGACAGAATCTTTCCGCTCTGTCTCACATAAGAGCTGAAGGTGGTTCCAGCTTTGAACTCGTACCAGTCTTCAGTGATCGTGAAATCCTTGCAGTCATATTTCTCCAGCAGATAAATGATTTCACTCTCAGAGAGAGGTTTGAAGTTGCTAATCTGATACCATCTCTTCTCGTTTATTTTCTTCTCATCCTTTTTACGGTTCATGAAAAGGTAGGACATCCACTTCTGGATGTGGTTGCCAGCTTCATCTTTAGAACTCTTGTAATATAGAGTACATGTGCCAAAATGGCACATCATCTCTTCAAATAGATGTACCATCTCTGGGTTCTTCTCTGACAGAAAATTCAGCTCTTCTGTCGTAGGCACGTACTCCTCATACGGCAACGTGCCTGAAGGCAGGTGTGAGATGTATTCCATCTCATGAAGGGCGAAGCCCATCTCCCCTTTCGGAGTCATGAATGTCCCCGTCTTGTGGTTATACCTCTCAACCAATGCCAGGAACAGGAAGGGGTTAGGCCTGAAGCCGTAGGATGAATTAACGACTGCATCATAAAGGTTTATCTTCTTTAACTCAGTCTCAAAATTCTCCAAAGCCCAGTGGACCAAAGTCCTCCATCTCACATTCTTCTGATTCATTAAGCCGTTCATCCTCGGTGTCGAATCGGTGGGGTAGAATGCATTCTTGTTTGACATGAATTCGTTTATGAAAATGGGCATCCTGAATGGCATTAATATTGACGAGTCTTCAGGTGGTATGCATCCAGGCTTCAAACCCCGAAACACTGATACATGATTCTCCGGGGCACTGAAGAATCCCTCCTTTCTGTAAATTATACGGCTCGCCTTCGCCTGCTGATATTCAGTTAAATGCCAGGACATCTTCCTGGGATAGCTGGCATGCATGAATCTCATGATTGATAAGCCTCTGGAAACCTTCGGCCAGTACATGGGCTGGTTTACATCACCTTCGAAGTAGAAGCACACTTTCTCTCTGATGCCCTTTGGCTGAGATTTCTGTGCTATAGCATCTCCGAACAAAAATGCTGGTTTCTTGTGAGATACCAAATCCAGACTCTGAAAGGGTTGTCCATTCATTAAGCAGAGTAGGGTTGTATGGTCTTGATTGGCCAACAATGATAGTCTGGCTTCTGGAAGATCAAATTGAGGAAAGTGCACATGAGATAAATCATGTTTAAATGAGAAACTCAAGTGCCCTTCATAATCTGCTTCTTCGCTTCGGATGTTCACTACATAAAATGAAAGAAGACAAAGTCAGATATGTTTCAGTAAAATCTATGTCTATGCGTATATAGCAGTGTTTGAAGGAAATCTCAAAGTCACGCAGACTTCAGACAGATATACTACCAAGACATGCTGAGTGATTTATTCACGCAGATGATTAATTCACGCAAAGTCCAGACAGATTAGGATGAAAGTCACGCATCATTGCCAGAATCACATTTAAGTGAAAATGACAAAAACACGCTGACAGATCAAGACTAATCTATCCAGAGAATGACTCTCAAAAGTCTGCGTGACTATTTCAACATGGACATTTATGCCAATATGTGAAAAATCACGCAGAGTCATTATGAAAGCTGTGTGACTATTTCAACATGGACATTTCTGCCAACATGTAAAAAATCACGCAGAGTCATCACAAAAGTTTGCGTGACTATTTCAACATGGACATTTCTGCCAACATGAAAAATCACGCAGAGTCATGAGAGCCATGCTCCTTTGCGTGAAACACAGAGCTTCGTAAACACGAAGATGTGAAGTATGGCCGACCCTAAAGAGGGGGCATACTTTATTAATATCCTTTGCCCTAAGAAGGGGGGATATATTTCTAAAGTTCATTATTTGTTTTAAGATCCTAAAATTTTTATGTGGAGTTCATCTTCATCTTCATCAAGTCATCTTCAAAACAGTTCGTATTCCCCTACTACTTACGCTGCAAAGGAGGATGCGTGACTTCGCGTCGAGGGAGTCTGTCAGTAGTGGCACGCGACGAAGTCGCAGGGGCTTTCCCCTTGGCCTGAGCATCGGCTTTCTTGGGAGCCATTGCTGCTGAGAAGGAGAAGAAGAAGTCGGAGAAGATGAAGTTCGTCAGGGAAGTTCTCTTCTGTGGATTCTCTCTCTCTAAAAGCAAGTAAAGAAGGAAAGAAATGACTTATGGCTTATTTATAGGCTTATGAAGAATTCTAAACGGCACATCATTATTTGCCTCGATTTAGGAGTTTGATACGGGATCCTAACTGCACAGAATCCCAACAGTCCAATCATTTAGGAGTAAATATCTCTTTAAAGTCATCTCAGCGTGACTAAATTCATTTTATTATCTTGATTTCAAAGTATTTCGAAATAATTTATCATTTTTCAAAAACTTTGAAGGGGTTTTGTAGGCTTTAAAAATGAAAGTCACGCTGAGTTAATCAGAACAAAGTCCAAAAGTCACGCTGAGTTGATCAGAACAAAGTCCAAAAGTCACGCTGAGTTGATCAGAACAAAGTCCAAAAGTCACGCTGAGTTGATCAGAACAATATTTAAAAGTTACGCTGGGAGACAGCTCATCATTTGTCAGAAGTGTCATTATGACTGACAGCACGACAGTCGAAGAATGTCCCTCGTATGCCACGTATGCACGAAACTCGAGAAATTACAGCCGACTATTGCATGATTTTTGAAATCTTCTTCAGCAAGACTCAGCTTCACCAAGTTGGCGTACCAAAAGAGCTTATTGTCATTTAATGTGACTGACAAAGCAATCACTGTCAGAGATTTTGTGTCAGATAAGGCACGTCGAATCAAGACAGCTGGCAGTCCTGGCTCAAGTCTGTGTGTATTTTGAACTTCTATGTTCCTTCCTCAAGTCTGCGTGTATTTTGAGCTTTCTGTCTCAAGTTTGCGTGGATTCTGAAGCTTCATGCCCCACGTCTGCGTGGATTTTGAAGCTTTCTGCCCCAAGTCTGCGTGGATTCTGAAGCTTTTTGCCCCAAGTCTGCGTGGATTCTGAAGCTTCTTGCCCCAAGTTTGCGTGGATTTTGAAGCTTTCTGACCCAAGTCTGCGTGGATTTCGTCTTCAACAAGTCTGCGTGGATTTCATCAAATTGGAGTACGTGGCAGCCATGCCACTGATCTCTCACCCGCGTGTCCTGTAACTTGCACACGACTCATGCATGATTGCCATGTGTTCAACAGTTACAGGCCACGTCCAGTAACTGCTCATAACCTTGCGTATGTTAAATCCTACGTGATTTTTAACTAGGCACAGGCTGTGAAGACAGTTATCTTTTCAGTTATTTTTGACTCTATAAATAGAGTTCTTTTTCTCATTCATTGTACAGATAATAGTTATCTAAATTACTGTCAAAATTTTGAGAGCTTTTCTTCTTCGCATCGTCCAAGGGATAAAGCGATCGTCTTTTAGATCGGATTCCTACATTTGTAATTTTCCCAGAAACACAATAAATAAAGTGAATTTATTTATGGAAAACAATTATACCTTATGAGTCAAACAGGTAGGGATATCGCGATCGGATGTCGTCCTCACGCTCCCACGTTGACTCACCGAGAGAGTAATGACCCCAAGCAACACGGACTAAGTTAATAGTCTTGTTCTTGAGTATCTTCTCTCTCCGGTCCAATATAGACACGGGCCTCTCCTCATACGAAAGGTTGGTACCAACAACCAATTCCGAATGGTCTAGGATGTGGCTCGGGTCTGGGATATATCGTCGTAATTGGGACACATGGAATACATCATGCACCTCACTTAGCGACGGCGGAAGAGCAAGACGATAGGATACATCTCCTACTCGCTCCAGGATATCGAACGGCCCTATATACCTAGGACTAAGCTTTCCCCGCATGCCAAAGAGAATGACGCCGCGGTTAGGCGAGATCCTAAGGATTACACGGTCGCCGATAGCAAACTCTAGGGGTCGCCGATGAGCATTGGCCCAATGCCGCTGGCGATCTTGGGCCACTCGAAGTCGATCTCTGATCCTTCTGACCACTTCAACTGTCTGGGCAATCATCTCTGGACCAAGCATCTGCCTCTCTCCGATATCATCCCATGCTAGCGGGGATCTGCACTTCCTACCATACAGAGCCTCGAATGGTGCCATCTGGATGCTGGCCTGGAAACTATTGTTGTACGAGAATTCCACAAGATGCAGGTGATCTTCCTACGAACCACTGAAGTCAAGTGTACAAGATCTCAACATGTCTTCAAGAGTCTGGATAGTGCGCTCTGACTGGCCATCTGTCTGCGGATGATATGCCGAACTGAACTGGAGACGAGTTCCCAAACTCTCTTGCAAGCTATGCCAAAAGTGTGACATAAACCTTGAATCTCGGTCCGAGGTGATACTGACGGACACACCGTGAAGTCTTACAATCTGCCTGAGGTACATCTCTGCTAGCTGAGCCGTAGACTGCCCAACTCTAAATGGAAGAAAATGAGCCACCTTCGTGAGCCGGTCAACTATAACCCAAATAGCATCTCGACCAGCTGGGGATCTAGGCAATCCAGTCACAAAATCCATGGTCACATGCTTCCACTTCCATTCTGGAATCGGCAAGGGCTGAAGAAGTCCAGCGGGCCTCTGATGTTCAGCCTTAACCTGCTGGCAAACCAAACACCGAGAGACAAATCGGGCTATCTTCCTCTTCATGCCATTCCACCAGAAGTGCTGACGGATATCACGGTACATCTTTGTGCTACTGGGATGAATAGAATACTGCGAACTGTGAGCTTCTGCCATAACCTCCTGTCTGATATCTCCACTGGGTACACAAAGACGAGTGCCGTGTCGAAGTGTACCATCTTCATGAATGCACAACTCTGGCCTTCTTCCTGCCTCACACTCTGTTCTGAGCCGCTGAAGCTTGGAATCTGTAGATTGCGCCGTCCGGATCCTCTCAACTATGCTGGACTGAACCAGTAGACTGGCCATCAATGCCACATTGGAAGGAAGAACTACTTCAATTCCCATCTTCTGAAAATCTGCCAATAACTCTGGTTGCGTCGTCAGGAAATAAACTCCGGCTCTCCTGCTCAATGCATCTGCTACTACGTTGGCCTTCCCTGGATGATACTATAAATCCACATCGTAGTCCACCAGTAGCTCAAGCCATCTCCTCTGCCGCATATTAAGGTCCTTCTGGGTGAAAACATACTTCAGGCTCTTGTGATCAGTAAATATCTCTACTCTATCTCCGTACAAGTAGTGCCTCCACAACTTAAGTGCAAACACTACTGCTGCTAGCTCCAAGTCGTGGGTCGGGTAATTCTTCTCATGATGACGAAGTTGGCGTGATGCATAAGATATTACCTTCCCATGTTGCATCAAGACACATCCCAATCCTCTGCCTGAAGCGTCGTAATAAACTGTGAATCCTTCGGTCCCATCTGGAAGTGTGAGAATAGGAGCCGTTATCAATCCTCGCTTCAACTTCTCAAATGATTTCTGACACTCTGCTGTCCAAACAAACGGCACATCCTTACGAGTCAACTGGGTCATCGGCGCTGAAATCCTTGCAAAATCTAAAATGAATCGTCGGTAGTAGCCGGCTAATCCAAGAAAGCTGCAAACTTCTGCCACTGAGCTGGGTACTGGCCATTACTCGATAGCCACAATCTTCTGGGGATCCACTTCCACTCCTCCTCGAGTAATGATGTGACCCAAGTATGAAATGCGATCGAGCCAGAACTCGCATTTACTGAACTTGGCGTACAACTGATGCTCCCTAAGCGTCTGAAGGACGACTCTGAGATGCTGCTCATGCTCTACTTCGCTCTTGCTGTAGACCAGGATATCATCTAGGAACACGATCACGAACTGATCCAAGTAAGGTATGAAAATGCGATTCATGAGGTCCATGAATACTGCCGGCGCATTGGTCGCTCCAAAGGGCATAACAAGGAACTCCCAATGTCTATACCTCGATCTAAATGCTGTCTTCGGGATGTCCTGCTCTCTGACTCTGATCTGGTGGTATCCTGACCGCAAGTCTATCTTCGAGAACACTGAAGCCCCTCTGAGTTGATCAAACAAGTTATCTATCCTCGGAAGAGGGTATCTGTTCTTGATTGTCACTGAGTTCAAGGTACGATAATCTACACATAACCTGGACGTACCATCCTTCTTTTCCACAAGAAGCATCGGAGCTCCCCAAGGCGATCCACTTGCACGAATGAATCCCTTGGTCCTGAGTTCTTCAATCATCTTGTACAAAATCTCCAACTCTGAAGGCGCCATTCTGTAGACTCGCTCTGATACTGGTGCTGTCCCGGGGATTAAGTCTATAGTGAACTCAATCTCCCGCTTTGGCGGTATCCCTGGAAGCTCCTCTGGGAAGACATCTGGAAATTCTTCAACTATCCTGGGCAACTGCACTGCTGCTACTGCCATCCGCAACACTGGAGATGATGGTTCCACTGAGCCTCTGGAAAATGAAAACTCTGGCTCGCCTGGAATACTAAAGATAACCCTGCCAACATGGCAGTCTATCCTAGCATACTGGTTCCTCAACCAATCCATGCCTAAGACTATATCATAGTCTGCCATAGAGAATTCTATAAATCTAGCGGGGAACTCTCTACCGCTAACTATGATCCGACACGAGAAAAACACTCGATCTACTCCCACAAGACCATTACCAGTAAGTATATTGAGCCTCACTGATAATGACTCGGGCTCCAATCCTATCCGTGTCGCGAATCGTGCAGACATGAATGAATGCGATGCACCAGAATCAAATAATACTGAAGCTGGAAAGGAGTTGACGAGAATAGTACCTGCCACTACCTCACCTGGTGCAACTTCTTCTTCTATAGCCATCATCATGGCCTGACCTCTAGCTGCGGGTCCCCTCTGAAAAGCAACGACTGGAGTGGGAGAGTCAGAGTCGAAAAGAGGATTCCTCACTTCTTTCTCTCATTCAAAACCGTGCATGAGACTTTCATCTCGCACGGCTCTTGGAAACCTCTCTGCCTGCTCTGCACTGGAGCCTGGGCACACTGCTGCTGGAATGCCTGGGCCTGAGGCAACAATGGCCTTGGGTACTGCTGCTGCTGCATGGGTGCTGGTCCCCTAACCGATGGACTGGTTAGGTTGGAAGAGGAAGAACTACCCCTATTCGGGCAGGATCCTATCTTGTGATCTGTCGCTCCACAAGCCAGGCACAATCCTTGCGCCCAACGACAATCTACCACTACATGGCCTGGCTTCCCACAATGAGAACATCCCATCGCGGAAGTCTGCTTCTACTGCTACGGGTACGTCGGGGTCGAATGCTGAACCGACGTCACTGAGGCCGCCCGCCTCGGAGTTCCAATGGTCAAACTTCTAGCTGCCAGGGCCGGAGCTGATGATTGGTGCATCTGACAGTGGGACCGCTTCCTACCTCCGGTCCTATCCATGATCCGCTGGGAGGTGTACTCATGCCTCCTAGCTGCCCTCAATACTGCATCGAACGTCTGGTGCTCGAACTGCTCGATTGCCAACGAGATCTCCAAATGCAGTCCCTGCTGGAACCGCTGAGCCCTATCAAACTCGGTCGCCACCAAGGTGGGGGCAAACCTACTGAGCCTAGAAAACTCAGATGCATAACTGTCGTCTGTTCTGCCCCCTTGCTTCAAGTTGGTAAATCTCGTCTGTAGGTCGTACCGAGCCACATCATCGAAATACTTCGTCTGGAATCTCTCTCTAAACACTGCCCAAGCAATGGGTGCCATTAATCCCATGGCCTGCGTCGCCCACCAACTGCGAGCTAAGTCCAGCAACTGCAGACGTACCACCGCCACCTTCTCATTCTCAGGTGTCCTAGCTGCTTCCAGAACCACCTCGGTATCCTGAAGCCAAGCGTCCGCGGCAATCGCATCTTCGCTGCCGTCGAAGAATGGAGGGTTCAGGCGCTTGAAGCTGTTGGCCGCGCTGTTTCCTGGATGACCGCCTCTGGTCAAAGCATCTGCCACTGTCTGGTGCAAGGCGTCTCCTCTGCGATCTTGAGAAGTTATCAAGGCCCTGATGAGACCTACCAAGGTGCCATCATCCGGCTCAGCAGGCTGAACAGGCTGAACTGGGGGCTCTCCTCCAGGAGGTATAACTCGGAAGGCAACTCCGGAATGCTGGGCTTGATCTCCAGGTTGCTGGTCCACGGGAGGTGTTCCACTTTGCTGATCGACGGGGTCAGGTACAGTGCCGCTGAAGAAGACGACACAAGGAAACAATAAGGAAGGACCAGGACAGATCAATGATACAAGCACATGATCAAGGCAAGAATCCAGAGATTCAGAGGATATGAACGGGGATCAAGGACGAGTAATGATTGAGACATCTATTCGGTAAACCCTCACATTTCTTGATTGACAAGACCTGCATGGGCCACCACTTAAACCATGTCACGCCCCAGAACCAGAATACTGGAGAGCGGGGGCGAACATAGCCAGCTACGTATATTGAAATGAAGTCCATCTCGCTATACGATCACGGCTGTCTAGATATGAGGGTTTACTACAAGCCAACGATCTCTTAAGGTCGAGTCTACTGTCTCAATCTCAAGCAAATAATATAATTACAAGATGTTTGACCACCAAATATACAATAAAAGGCATCCCAAATATTACATATCAGCTGATCATGAAGCCTGTCGTACAAAATGCTAGGACTAGCAAGAGTTAAGTCATACATGATCAACCCTAGGATTTGTTAATCATGTTTACAGCTCGTAGGCAGACAGTAAGTAAAAGTGCATCGAGCTAACAGGTGCTCATCGGCTAAACGCCTCAAAAGAATAACTTTACAATAGAGTGGGCGAAACAAAATAGAAAACCCACTCGTAGCCCGGGTTCCTTCTAGTCGCCACCATCGGGCTGGAGGTTCGGTAGATCCTCGGGTGCTGCTCCAAAATCTGGCCACACAAAACCAGCTGGATCAAACCCCAGAAAGAGCAAGTACCACAAAGGAGGCCACGAAATAAGAACAAAAGCCAGCATATCAGAACATAAGAAAATGAAAGAAAAGTACAAGTAATAAAGAGCACGTCAGGACAATAAACGACTAGGGACGTGGAACCATTCTGGAAGCCAGGTTACAACCCGTAAACCAAACAAGGACCGGGGTTGTAACCCTTCGCCTGAATATCTCCTTGTCCCTACCCAATTATTGTTAAAGCAAGTAAAACAATCACGTTCAGAAGTACCAGGGTACAGGGACTAGACAAGACTTAGACAGGGCTAGACATCATCCATTCACAAGCGGCCAAGCAATTACTACGGCTTACTACTTTAACTAACTAGGGTTATCACAAGCCTAATTACTAACAAGATGCAATGAGAATTTCCCAGTCCCAAGCCCTGCAGACCATCTAGTTATCCTTCCGCGGGTTGAGAGTATGGTTGGGTATATCGCCCCGGAGACGTTATATCCTTAGGTGACTTAGAGGGTGCAACACATGACAGTGCGCTAGAAATGTGCTCTACTCGTCGGCAAGCTACAAGTCCAATTAAGAGCGTCCAGATAACGAGATTGCCTGTGACTAGAAATTCTCCATGAACTATAGTTTGATCTAGTCATTAGCCTAATCCATATTCAGTATGAATCCCTGACCGTGGGAACCAGGGAGTCACGTCCTAGACATGATGCAAGACAAGACAAGTGGATTGCACAAGCAAGCAAGCAGGAACACCCACGGTGTCAAGTTGATTATACGAGTCAAGTTAGCTGTCGCAACAGCATCAAGTCAAGTCAAGTTACAAGTTACAAGTTACAAGTTACAAGTCAAGTCAGGAGTGCGCCGCCACGGGCCACTATCAAGTTATCAAGGTAAATCATGTCAGGGTACTTGTCAGGAGTGTGCCACGACGGGCCACTATCATGTCAGGTTGGTCATGTCAGGAGTGCATCACTATGGGTCACTGTCGTGTTATGCTAGTTCCTTGCCATACCATGCCATGTACAATAGTTATTCCAAACATATTAAGTAAAAATCAAGTTCATGACAAAAGGCGTAAGGATATAAAATGGGCGTAAAATATCTAATAAAATATCAATATACAGGCTATAGAAGAGCCAAGCTTAAAGAAATAAAACTAAAACTCCAAGAGCCAATGGTTTGCGCAAGGGGTCAGGGGGTTGGATTGCGCAGGTGTCAGCTGCGCAGGGTGCCAAGTGCGCAGGGGCACAGGGCGCAGGGGCATATGGCACATGGGTCAGATTGTGTAGGAGTGAACTGCACAGGGGTGGAGTGCACAGGAGTCGACTGCGCAGGAGTGAACTACGCAGGGGTGGATTGCGTATGAGCAGACTGCGCAGGGTGAAGTGCGCAGGAATGGTTGGCGCATGGGGCTGAGCGCAGTTCACCATAGGGCAAGCTGCACGGTCGGCACTGCGCTAAAGAGCGCAGGCCGAGAGGGGCTGCGCAGTCCAGCACTGCGCTAAAGAGCGCAGGCTGCTACTCCAGGCCGAGAAGAACACCAAGAACACCAAGAATTCAAATTTTCATATCTTTGTCAAATCAAAGCCAAATCTAGATTTTTAAAGTTCTAACTTAAGTAAAATTGAATTCTCTTCCACATGGAAGCATCAAAACCCACAAAAATCCAACCAAAATAGATCAAAACCATGTAAATCCGAAAATAGAGAAGACTTAGATCTAGAACAAAGGAGACTCCAAATCACAAAATGCTAAGTTCTAATGTTGATCTCCATGGCCTAATCTAGCTAATGAACAAATAAAATGTGGTTCTCATGTGGTGGCAAGGTGCACTTGCCTATGGGTGTTGGTGTTGTGTAGAGGAAGGAAGAAGAAGAAGATGGAGGAAATAAATGAAGTAAAGAGGAGAAAGAAAAGGTTGGTGGGGATTAAATGAGGGTGGTTGTGGTGTGTTGAGGGTGGATCATAGGCTAAGGTGTTCCTAATACAAAATAAACCAAACCAACCCAACCTTCTCCACAAAATAAACCAAGCCAGGTAAAACCCAATTACGAGAACCAAAATCTGCAAGTCAAGCCAATTACAAGTACATGCCAAAATCCGAGAAAATAATTACAGGTCTGAAATACATGCAACCTTGACAAAATACGTATTCAGAATATGGGTGTTACATATATGATGCTTGAGAGCAAAAGATACAGATATAAAGCTATAGGATGCACCACTATCGAATAAAGCTGAAGCTGGAATAGATTCGAGAATAACAGAACCTGCTATGAAATCACCGATGGGCTCGGCCTCCTCAACAGCCAGAGTAAATGCTCTGCCCTGAGTACCCCTCTGCTGCTGGTGCTGAGTAAATCCCTGCTGCCGAGTCAGAAGTGGTGGACCCTTCGACTGTGCTGTAGGTGGTTTCGCTGGTGCTCCCGGAGCTGCACCTATTCAGTGTACTGCCCTACGAGGGTTCACAAGACACTCCCTCAACTGATGACCCGTGGCACCACAATAGAGACACACCCCAGCCTCTTCCTGTAAACCTCCCAAATGTGTCTAGGATTCTTACAAAAGTGGTACTGAGGGACGTGCTATACCTGTCTCTGCAGCTGTTGTGGTGCCTGCTGAACGGGCACCTTAGCCGGAGTCTGAAGCTGTTGTGGTGCCTGAAAAGAACGGTGATGTAGCTGAGGACGCTTAGCAGCCCCCGTGCTGCTAGTAGCCCCCGAAAAGAAGTCACGGTCCCTCTTGGGCTTCAAGCCCAACTCTCGCTCCACCATGCGTGCCTCCGTAAGGATCTCAGCATACGTCGAGTAAAAAGAGGGAATGAGGATCTTCACATCCCAAGACAACCCCTCTCTGAAGCGGCTTGCCCTGATCTCCGGGTCCCGTACCATGTACTATGCGTATCGGCTCAGCCTGCCGAACTCTGCAGCGTACTCCTCAACAGACATGCCTCCCCGCTAGAGGTTCTAAAACTGACTTACCAGATCAATCTTGTCCGTGGAAGAGAAAAACTTCTTCTGAAATAAGTCCTTGAACTCCGCCCAGGTGTGGCCCTCTCCAGCTAGAGTCGGCTCGTTTCTGAACCAAGTACGGGCGATGTTTAACAGCTGCAGTCCAACCGCTTTGACGTTCAGGTCATCTGCAAGACGGGAAACCCTCATGATACGCTCGATATCCCCAAGCCAGTCATCTGCATAGACAATACCCTCGGTCCCCTTGAAATCTCGAGGCCCCAATTTCTTGAAGTCTTGGATATCGCCCGGCCTCGGCTGCTCTCCCTGAGGTGGAGCTCCTCGCTCAACTGCTGCTAGAGCGAGATGGTGGGCATCCTCCATGCTCCAACGCATCGTGTCTGCCTGCCTCTGCTAAATTATCTCAAATTAGGCCCGTTGGGCTTCCATCATCTTCCGAAAGAAGGCAAACATCTGCCCCATATCGGTAGGCAGTAGAGGCGAGGAGGCAGATCCCCAACAACAAATGGAGGAGTCCTCTACGTAGAAGGAGGAAGAACATTGGTGACTGCTCCCGTCATAGCCCCAAGTACTGGGGTAGAAGCAATCACAGCGACCTCAGGAACGGTCCTCATAACTGGCGGAGGAGCGCCCCCTAATGCTGCTGCAGATACTCTGACTACAGTAGATGCAACTGGATCCGGTCCGCAGGATGTAGCAGACCTCTCAGTATCCGTGGGTCCTGACTGTTGAGATGTAGTCTTCGCCATCCTGAAGACAGATCAAAAAAAGAAGTCAATATGGCACAAGATGAATTATCTCAAAGGAGGAAAGTTAGAGTACAAGAATCAATAGTAGAAGGACAGTTGTATAGAGCAATGAATTAGAAGTTTTTCCTATTTGTGATTAAGTATCCTTAACCTATAGCCTATATCCTATGTATATACAGCAGGCTAGTAACAACACTCTAAGTCGAAGGCCACTACGACATCGCACTAGTTGCGACTTCTGACCTGCATGGGCCACCATAAAAACATGTCACGACCCGTACCAAATGTAAGAGCACAAGTGAGTAACATCATCCAGCCTACGTTGAGGAAACGACGTAGTACGCTGTAGGTCAACTATCTAACAATAAATAATAACCTGTTATTTCCAAATGGAGGATATAATAAATACATACAAACTCAATCACGATCTAGCATGAAGAATAAATGGTACGAATATAAATAAGGATAAAGATAACTCAGAGTGAAAAGTATCTAAGACAAATCCAGAGAGAGTTACAAAGTATTTTAACAAGTCTGAAATAACATAACATGCCTAATATAAAAGCTGGAGACAAAGTCCAGTCAAATCCTAGTCTGACTGAGTCACTACTAGAGCCTCCTCAGCTGGCACTAACCCCTGATGGACTAGGGTCTCCTGGTCTACGCCCACTATATCATAAGGACCGTAGTAGGTAGGACACTCATCCTCGCCATAATCTGTAAAATTTTGTCAACATATCCAGTCAGGATTGGAACGATCACATTTCCAATAACAATTCCCAATAAATGACAAGTGCTATGTAACAGTAAATAAAGAGAATAAACATGAGTAAAATAGAACGTACATGAAAGTAGCATGACAAAGGTAAAGCAGTAACCAGAGCAAGTATGAAGATATCTGAACATGTCATGTACAAGAATCAAGAATAACTATCTACGTGAGTAAATATTAGCTTTGACATGTGGACGACTTGAGAACTTGCACAAGGTCTACTGGCCTGGTTAATCATACGTGAAGTGTATGATTAACACTCACAAGGATCTATACAATACACAAGGTGGGTATTGACCACATGTCTAGACTAAATATTTTCCCGCCCCCGACTGATATAATGGATCCAAACATAACTCGTTACGACATGGGATTCTAAAAGATGGTAGCAACTCTTCTCGAGAATCGATGTCCATATATTGCACAAGAACTACAAGAAGGCTTGCACAAGGTATACCAAGGTAAACAAGGAATAACAACCCATGACGGGATCTATAAAACACCAATACGTGTAACCAATGTGTCAAGAATCATGAATATCTATACTAGATACAAAAAAACATAGTAAATATCATGAATGGAAAATCATCAGAGAATGTACTCGCCTGGTTATGAACTGGGAATCAAATACTGCCACTCAATGAGCCTCGAAGGGTCAACTCGTGCAATAGTCTCCTAATGCTGAAATAGACAATACCAACGTGTTTAGAATGGTCAAATTAGCTAGGATAGCCTATCCATAAATCCAATTCTAGACACAGGAGCAAAACGGTAATTTCGGGCCAAAACGATATCCGCCGTTGGACCCGCTTTGTACCAAAAAATGTGTCGGTATCTACGGTCTCTAAAGTCATCAAAATATATGTCTACGGGTTCGATTTGACGAGATGAACCCAACCGTATGTCTGTAGTTGGATTCCGGTAGGCCGTGCACAATTTCGCTCGTTGGATCGGGTCGCAGGCCCGCCAAATTAGCGTTCCGGTCGACCTTCTTAGAATCGGACCAAACTTAGCATATAGGACCAAAAAAATGATCCAGTCCTATTGGCACAAGTTTCGTCTCAATTCGACGAACGTGCACAAAGTAATTGACAAATTCGCAAAAGGGTCGAAATGGGGTATCTCGACGGATACACACTGATTTCGTCGCACACACACAGCAAAATCAAGTTTTGTCGAATCCCATACGTCAACAATATCCGTACACGCCTTTTGATGCCTAAGGGTTGTGACCAAGTCACCCGGTTTGACGGAACGCACGCCGTATTGGGAAAATTTTCCGAAATTCGGGTTTTCAGAATACTGTTTTTCCTGTTTTTGGAAATCAATTTTTGAGACGTACTGTCCACAAAAACAGGAAATAAAAGAAGGTTCACAGAGCCCTATAGGTTGTTTACAAGTCCCTTCAAACAGATTCTGGAATCGGTTGAAGAATCGGCGAGAAATTGCCTCAAAAAATAGCGATCCAGGTTCCAAATTTTGTCAGTTTTCGTATTGTTTTTCGACAACTTTGCATCGAATTTTTGAACAACAGGGTTTGGTATTAAAAAATCTATTTAATAGGACTCCTAGAGGGTCATATCGACTATCCGTAGAAATTTACGGATCTCGATTTGATCGAGCGTGCACAAAGATACGAGATGGGGAAGATGGTTACCTGAAATGGGTTCTTATGTGGCCTGAATGCGGTGTGCGTGCGTGCACAGCTTTGGGCGGCGGTGGGCGGCGCTCCGGTTGTCGTCGGTGATGGGGAGACGTCTGAGTTGGGGTTGGGTTGAGTTTTCCTGAGAATCTCTCTCTCCCTCTCTCTTAAATCATAGTTTTATGGAGGGGTTTTGGTTGTAACCGATGGGAGAAGAAGAGTTTGTGTGTGTATATGTGTGTGTGTTTGTCTTGGGTTAGCTGTTGGTAGGTTGGGTCTCGATTAGGTGGGTTGGGGTTTAGCTAGGTGTGTGCGTGTGTGGACTTTGTTTAGGTGATAGATGGGTTGCTGTGGGGTTTAGTTAGTAGTTGGTTTCAGCTAAGTTGTTACACACACACACACACACACACACACACACACATATATATATATATATAAATATATATATACACTATATATATACCCAGATAAATTATATACCATATATATATACCCATACATATACATACATATGTACATACCTACCTATATAATATATATATTTATTCATATAATTAAAAGTCAATATATATATATAGCCCATCCGACAGAGGTACAACTTTTACCCATTTGAAGAAGTAGTCAGTGATTGCTAAGATGGAGAGATTTCCTCTACATGACAGAGGGGTAATCTGTCCAACGATGTCCATATCACATGCTTCAAATGGCCAAGAGGCGACCGTAGGGTGTAAAAACTCAGAGGGTCGATGGATTAAGTCAGCTTATAACTGATAGACACGACACCTTTTAGCGTACTCAATAGGGTCTGCCATTATAGTAGGCCATTAATAGCCCATACGTCGGAGTCGATCCTGTAGCTTAGGACTGGGTTGATGAGCTCTATAGTTACCATCATGGGCCTTCCGAAGAGCTTCGGCCGCCTCCTCGTTTGATAAACACCGGAGGAGAAGCCCTTCGTCAGAACGACGATATATCATTTTGGTAGCTGTATCGTAGTAGAATTGAAGAGAGCGCCGTTTAACAGACACGACTTCCTTTAGATCGTTTGGTAGGATTTCGTAGGCTGTGAAGTCTATGAACAAAAACTGCCAGTCCCGAATGTTGATGCTGGTGTCTGTGGGCATATCATGGTTCAGACACATGCGTAGATTGTTCTTGGGGCACACCAAATCTCGGCTGATCATCGTGATGAAGTTTTGAGTCCCGAGAGGCGCCGTTAATAAGGCCGCAAAGCCAGCCAGAGCATCAGCTTCCAGATTTTGTAGTCGAAGTATGTGTTCTATGAAGAACTTGTGGAGGTTGAGATGATGTCCAAGGCTGCTTTATGGTAGGGAATTAGGTCCTCATGGCGGACCTCATATTGTCCTCGGACATGATTGACGACGAGTTTCGAATCACCATAGGACTCAAGGCATTCTGCCCCCAGTTGTTTTGCCAATTGGAGTCCTACAATGAGGGTATTGTATTTCACCACATTGTTGGAGCACAGCTCTGTAAGGGAATAGGCATGCTGGATAGCCAGGTTGTCCGAAGAGACCAAGGCTATCCCTACTCCTGTGATGATTTGACCATTGGGATCTATTTTTGAAGCGCCATCGAAGAACATCTGCCAGATAGGGTTTTCCTCGACAATGTTGGAGTCCAACACCTTATTCAGAATATCTTTATAGAGTTTGAACGATTCTGGGATTGGGTGCGCAGCTAAGAAATCGACCAGCGCTTGACCCTTGATGGCTTTTTGTGGGACGAATACTATATCGTATGGTGTCAATAGTATTGCCCATGTAGCTAATCGAGAGTTCAGCGCTCCAAGTTTTATCATGAGAATACTGAGTGGATTGACTCAGGAGATGACATGGATCGTCTGACCCGAGATGTAGTGGCGAGTCTTCTGAATAGCAAATACCAGAGCCAGACATTCTTTTTCGACGGAGTTGTACCGATGTTCGGCCCCGATCATTGTCCGGCTTAGGTAGTAGATAGCTTACTCGTAGCCTACATCATTATTTTGAGCCAAAAGAATGATATCTATTGTGCGAACGTAGAGCAGGAAGGGTTTTCCCACAACTGGTGCTACCAGAACTAGGGGATTTGTGAGGTACGCCTTGATATCGTCAAACGCCTTCTGACACTCCTTCATCCAAATATAAGAGAATCCCTTCTTTATAAGCTTGGTGAAGGGTTAGCATCGTCTGAAAAGCTTTACTATAAACCTTTGGATGTATGCAAGATGTTCTTGTAGGCCTCGAAGTTCTCTCAGGTTCTTCGGAGGGCTCATGTCAAGGATGGCCTTGGTCTTCACAGGGTCGACGTGGATATCCTTTGCAGTGATAATGAAACTCAAAAATTTGCTGCTGGAAACCCCTAGGAAGGATTTAGCCGGGTTCATCTTGAGCTGATGTGCCCGCATAAAATTGAAGGTTGTTCTCAGATCTTGCAGGGGATCACCTTACAGACGACTTTTGACAACAATGTCATCAATATAACATTCGACTGTCATACGAAGATGCTTACGGACAATAGTGCTCATAGCTCGCTGGTATGTCGTACCTATATTCTTTAAGCCAAATGACATCACTGTGTAGCAGTAAACCCCTTTTGGAGTCTTGTGTGTTTCTCATTATTTAGAAACATCTTGATCTGGTTGTAGCCCGAATACCCATCCATGAAGGACATGTATTTGAAGACACAGGTGTTGTCGATCATCACGTCGATGATCGGAAGAGGAAACTCATTGTTTGGCAAGCGTAGTTGAGGTCCTTGAAGTCGATGCAGACTCGAATATTTTTGTTCTTTTTAGTAACAGGAACGATGTTGGCCACCCAGTCTGGATGTTGCTCTTCGCGAATAAAGCCACTATCTATAAGTTTATCTACTTCTTTCTCGATGACATCCATAATGTTAGAACGAAAGCATCATTGTTGCTGCTTAATAGGCTTAGCGTTAGATAAGATGTTAAGCTTGTGTATTACGACTTGTGGGTCCAAATTCAGCATGTCTTTGTAGCTCCAAACAAATACGTCGATGTATTCCTTGATAAGTTGAACCAAGGATTTACGATCTTCCCCTGCCAAGCTTTTGCTGATGAAAATGGGTTTGGGCTAGAACTTATCCCCCAAGTCAATTTGCTCGACTTCATAATCGGTAGGAGGTTCTCGTAGTTCGAAGCGAGATTTCCATTGCGCTCCTAAGCGTTGATCCCAGGGTTCCTCTTCGATGAATTCCAATGTCTGGTCATCATATTCTTCTTCTGGAGGATGTACGAATATCATGTTGACTGATAACACATTTTTAAAGATTGGACCGATGCTGGTATCGAAGTCCTTAGTTGAAGCTTCAGATGAATGCGAGTGTACGACCTCTTTAGTTTCCAAGCCCTCTGGGGTTGATGGTGGCGTGACATAACCTACCCCCCGTCGAGTGTACTGAAAGTAATCTTTTGGCTTCCCTTTCGGGACCAGGAGTCATAATGGAAGACGTCGGCCTTTCCCGTAGTTCAAGCCCTTGCTACTTTTCAAATCGTAGCCCATCTTTTGGATGAGATACTTTACTTGGTTGGTGTACCGGTATATTTGAAATCTACCGGTATCTGATTCTGGTTCAGCTGGAGAGAGGTCCTGGTGATGTTCAACCTTGCCGAAGATGATAGGCTTTTCGTCCTTGTTCCAGGACGAAACTATATAACAGACCACTCGGTATGGGATAACTCCGTTTACATGATTAACAATCATTATTTGTGTTTGTAATGACGATAATGCATTGTCTATAGTATACATAGCGTTCCAATGTGGAAGATTAGATTAGTTCAAAGACAGCCTTTTATTAATAAAATACGGAATTTTGTCCTGAGGGATTACATCATCAAGAGAAGAAGCATCGACATTAGCAGATATATAATCTTCCAACTCTTCATCAGTGAGGACCAGAGCAGGCTTCAAAGGTTCAGGGTTTTTAGGTCGTATCTTCGCCACCAGAGGAGTTGACGTCTTGGCAGGCGATATTTCCAGAGAGTTCCTCGGGAGTCTGATCCGAACTGGCTCCTAAGCCGGGGCCTTCCTCTATAGCTTGGCCACGAGGGAAGCCAACGATTGGGAAGATTTTCCCTTAAGCGCACCTTCAGAGATGCTTCATTTGATATTTTAGCTTCATCTCCGGTCCCATAGGACCTTTGAGTCCTTTTTGGGAGCTTGACAACCAGGGAGGCTGGTGCTTTTTCGTACAGTTTGGCCACGAGAGGGGCCAACACATGGGGAGGTTTTCCCTTGAGTTGCACCTTCAGAGGAGCTTCAGTTGCCGTGTCAATCAGGAAGGCATGTGCTTTTCCATACAGTTTGGCCACGAAAGGAGCCGACACCTGGGGAGGTTTCCCCTTGAGTTGCACTTTCGGAGGGGCTTCAGTCGCCATTTCAGCTTGAACTTCGACCTTTGTTTCGGCTTCTGCTTCATCATCGGTGTCGTTGGCTTCATCATCTAAATGAATTGTTTTGTAAAGGTCATAGTCGGTGAAAAATGCCTCAATTTCTCGGAAGGAATTGACATCAGCAAACTCCGTCCTGACAATGCCATTAGTGGACGCGTATTTCATACGTTGGTGAAGAGTAGACGGCACCACCACAGACTCATGTATCCATGGTCATCTCAATATGATGTTGTAATTGATGTCCACGTCATTGATATCGCAAGTTACCTCTGTCTGGAGGTCGTCGATATGACATTGTAGCCAGATCTTAATCAGAGGCTCGTTCTTGTCGGCGTTGAAGCCGCTGATTATAGTGTTTGATGCAGTCAGACGATGCATCGAAATCCTAAATATTTACAGCAAAATCCAAAGGATAATGCTGAGGGAAGATCCAGGGTCGATCTGGATCCGATACACCCTGATGGCACCAATGTAACCTATGTAATCCAGTGGTCTGTTATGCCGATTGTTCTTGAGTAGCATGTCTTATTAAGTGAATGTAATGTTGGGGATCATTTCCCCTGCACTGTGGCAATGCAGACATGTTGTTGGATCTTCTTTAGGCTGCTTGACCTGACTGATGAAAGATTCAGCATCCTTCAGTACTTCACATAGAGCCTCCTGAGTATCTTTGGATAGTCGGAGAAGATCAAATAGTGATAATCGAGCCAGAGTGCTGGCGAACTGTGCCAATATGTCAAAGTTGTGGGGTTTAACTGACCCTAAGACAGCTTTTTTTCTTATAGGCTTGTCAAAATGAGCCTATCTTTACTTCTATTTGCCTGCTGCTGGAGGTTGAGGTGGACCCTCCTTTTGGACCACAATAGTGGTGACGGGAGGTGCCTCTTCGACTGGGGCCTCCTCCTGCTGAACGTTCTACTGAGAACACGTATGTGCTGGAAGAGCTTCCTCTGGGAAGGAAGTGACCATTCGGCAAGACTTGGTCTTCTTGTCTTTGGTTTTGGAGGTAGATCGTACCCTTGGTTGAGTCAGTTCTGGAGCCATATCTCGATAAACCCACATGATCTCTCCACGGGATATCGTAAGTGGTACCAGCCCACTCACATTGTCATGAGTTGGTGGAAGGTTGATCACTTCCATTATCGCCTTTGGATGGGGAGCCTTTGGATGGGGATGACGCCATCTTAAGCTTTAGTTGGTGGCAGGGTACGAAACTGGAGTGATACCATGTTTGTCGAGACTTTTTTCTCCTTATAATCAATCGGGAGGACATTCACATTAATCATGCATTGTATGTAATTCTTCAAGATATAGCAATCTCGAGTCGGGTTTTCAACGAACCGATGGTAGTGATAGTACCTCGGGTTGCCTACCTTATCCACCTCATTGGGGCACTTTGGATCAGGCAACTTAATCTTGTCACCCTGCTGTAGTATCTCAAATAGTTGTAGGGTGTCTTCGTCATTAAAGGAGTAGACCTCCTTGTGTCTTGGTATAGTCGGTGGTTTCTGAGCAGGAGCCGACGCGTCCTTGGAGGTATTCACAGTTAGTGCCTGCTTTCCCTTCGGCTCTAGCTACTATTGTTGTTGTTGGTGGCGGACTTCCCCTTGTCTTCAAAAGATGGAAAACTAACCCCTAGAAGTCGAGCACCATGGGCCTTCATCTCGGCGGCTTCAGCGCCGATAATGAACGTGGTCCAGTCTGCATATTGGGTGGAGTCGACCCAAAATTTGATTGTCAGCGTCATGTTCTTTCGGCAAGAGTCCATTAATACAGACTCAGGGATACCAGAAGGGAGCCTTAGACATGCTTGTCGAAAGCGCTCGATAAAGGCTCGAACCGTCTCTTTCTCCTTCTAGGTTATCTCCATAAGGGATGACATGGTCATGTCCTTTCCACCGTCATAGATTCGGGAAAGGAAGAGACGCTTCAGATCCTCTGTAACTCCTCTTCCCGGATTTTCAAAAACTATTTTTATTCTTTTAATTATTGTATTTAGGAGTAATTTTTCTGTCTAACTTCATGGAATATATTTTGCGATTAATTTAGAATTTCAAAGCCGAATTAAAGTTTATGTTTTTGGATAAGTAATAGTTGGTTTTAATAAAAATATTTATTACCAAAATATTTGGGTAGTAATTTTGGGCTTTCAACATAAGGATTTCAAAAGGGGTCTTGATAAAACATAAATATTTGCTATTAATAAAAGATTTGTCAAAACATGTTTAACAAAATTTTAGATTTATAAAAATATGTTTTAAATTAATTATTGCTTTGGTTTAAAAATATATGATTTAAATTATCTTGTAAAACATTAAATATTATAATAAAAATGATTATGTTGATCGTCCATTCGATTTGGATTTGAATTCGTACGATTTGAATTCGTAAAATGTATTTAAATTACTTTACATTCTTATTGTGATTAATTGTTAGATAAAGGTTTACTAAATTGTTTTAGATATATGAATATATTTAATCATATGGATTATTCTAATCAAGTTAGATTTGATTACATATTAATTTGATAAATACGAATATGTGATTTAAATTATTTTTAATTATTATGTTGATCTTTAAATTGATATATATATATATATATATATATATATATATATATATATATATATATATATATATATACACACACACACACACACACACACACACACACACACACATATGATTCGAATTACCTGATATTATCAAGTATTGACTGATTTTAATTAACTATTGGATATTGAACTAGATTGATTTAAATCATGATTAGCTTTTATAGAAATAATCATAGTTTATATTTAAATGATGATTTAAACTTTATTAATTTTTTAAGTTATAATATTAGTAAATATATATTAGATGTTAAATATAGTATGGGCTTAGGCTCTATAGGTCTATTGGATTTGGACCTAAGGTTATTTGTTTGATGAATAAGATTTATAAATGATTATTGAGCCTAAGCCCAATATCTAGCAGTATTAATAAGTTGCTTTTGGGCTTAATATACTTTAAAATTATTTTGGGTTTATTATTTAGGCTTGGTATACTTGTGAGTTTTACAACTGATATAAATGGGTTCATATATATACTACATATATGGTTTGATTTTATCAAAAAGTTTATGGATATATGTTTAGTTATTTTAACTATATAACTATTTGGGATTTGAACATGAGCTCTAGTATACTTTCACATAATTTCATATAAATATTTTCGGGCTTGTAGATACTTTTAAAATAATGGTAGGGTTTATAAGTGAGTATTTTATATAAGTAAATCTTAAGTGAATTTTCTGAATAATAATTATACTTTTAAAAGTATGTTTCTATATATATGATATTGGGCCTAATATTGGCATGTAATAAATTCATTAGGGGCTTATAAACATATATGAATTTGGGTGGGTGAAAATGTTATATTCCTAATAAGCTTTTACATATATGTATTTTAACTATTATGTTTATATAGTTATACAAGTAGTTCCCTAAAAATGAGTCTTTATAAATATTTTTTCTCTCTAATAAAAGTTTATACAAGTATTATAAAATAATAATATAAACATCTTTCTTAAAAAATGGTTAATACCTATTATGTTATAATATTTTCAAAGTATATACATACTTTTCTAATTACATAAATTACCTTTTTC
Organism: Iris pallida; assembly: GCA_029216955.1. Taxonomy (NCBI): domain Eukaryota; kingdom Viridiplantae; phylum Streptophyta; class Magnoliopsida; order Asparagales; family Iridaceae; genus Iris; species Iris pallida. Next base: position 313,402 of record JANAVB010044685.1, on the reverse strand, counting down.
CAAAGTCAGAAAATTTTCTTAGATTAGTATATTATTCTTGATCTCGACTAATCGTAATTCTCATTTTCTTGCGCATCCGAATTTCTTCATACCGTGCCTAGCCAACTGGACTTTTTCGAATATGATGGTATTATCGGTTTCACCAGCTAAGGACCTCAGGCGAGTACATCTCTGATAGTTTTCATATTTGATTATCTCTTTGATTCATGTACGTAGTAGTATTTTACATTGATATCCTATTGGTTCTTGACACGATGGTCACACGAGATAGTAGTTATGGATTCTTTACATGTTGTTTGTGACCAATCTATTACCGTGTTCGTGACCTGTTTGGATCCATAAGTACTAGTCGGGCAGGGAAATACTCTAGACATGTAAACAAACCCAAAACTATTCGTGTCTGATAGCAGTCACACACTTCACGTGCGGGGTGCCGGATCTGTTATTCGTGTCTGATAGCAGTCGTACATTTCATGTGCGGGGTACCGGATTTACCCTTAGTCGTTTACATGTCGAAGTAGTATTTCAATTCACTAGATAGATGCAGTTTTTGGTTTTACATTATACATTGCTAGCTACATGTCTATTTAGTTTTAGTACTCACTTGTCATTTTTATCATACTCCGTTCTTGCCATGATTCCATGCTTATCTCTTTGTCGTGTACTTCATTATTATTTACAGTTTTATAGATTTTGTCAAATTATTGGAACTGCTGTTGGAATGTACTAGTTCCTTTCCTGATTGGATCGTTGATATAGGTGGATGACGTGCTTCCTACTTTTGTGCTATGGACCATACGAGAAGGAGATAGAGACTCGAAGGCCAAAACTTAGAGATTAGTTAGATAGTTGAGTTTTGTTAAGTTGTTCTTTATAAATTGTGAGACATTATACCTTGTGTCAAATGTAAATCTTTGAATATTTTAATCTAGTTTAATTTTGTGAATGAGCATTTATTTATGATTTTGAGCACTGTGACTAGACAGCGTTCTACCACCGACACTGCGGCGTAGGCTGGTTTGGACACGCACTCGTATCCCAAAAAGTGGGTACGGGTCGTGACATCCTCGAAGGAAGAGATGGAGTTATCGGGGAAGCTATAATACCAGTCGTAGGCTACCCCCTTCGACGCCCCGATAAATAGACACGTGAGTAGGACCTACTCTTTTGGTAGGTGCTCGTTATAAACTAGAAGTAGGTCAGGTATTGACGGGGAGATTCCTTTCCATCAAATGGTATCAGTGACTGCGATTTATGCTTGGACAGATAAACCACATTGTTCCACAAAGGAGGATAGGGTTGCCGAATTTCGAGCTTCTTGCGCTCCTTCTATTTGTCTTTTGCCTCAAAACGATCGCGTAGGTCTCTCACCATCTCGAACAGTTTTTCAGTAGAGCTAGGAGTAGGTGATTGAGGCAATGTTCGATGTTCAGCTCCTGAGGGAGTCGATGTCTGAGGCAATGTATGATGAACCGTCCACAAAGATACCTGCTGAGGGGGGACATTTAATTCTCAATGAGCCCTTGGATCGGGACTGGCGGATATATGATCCCCTGTCGAGGGTTGGGCCGTCAGGGTATTCTGGATCTCGAACATAACCTGAGTCAAGGACTGCATTGTGGTGGAAAGGATTTTGATGCCCTCTTCCAAAGTATCCACACGGCGCATGAGATCCGGAGCCGAAGTATCTCCCTCTTCTTCTCGCTACCCCTGTCATGTAGACGGACATGACATGGGTCGAAGTTGGTGGATTGGTCGATGCCTCACTTTTAGCCTTTTTCATTACAGAAAGGTTGGCATGAGAGTTTTTTCCTTCTAACCCCTCTAATTGGCTACCCCAGCGATGTCGATGTCAGTTCCTTGATAGATACCCTCATCCTCGAATGAGACGTTATTGTGGACGATCTGGATCTGATCGCCCCTGACTTGCGCCGTTGATGCAGCCTTCATCTTAATCGAGTATTCTAAAATACCCCGGACGCTGGAATTGCTGCTTTCTTTTCTTTTAGTCGGCTCTTGGACGAGCTAGCCGAGGCCGGAGGGTTGGTAGTGCTTGTTTTTTTTTCGGGTGTGGGAGAACTGGAGATGATGTGGCATGAGGCAACCAAGGGTTCATCCTCATCATCGATTGTCATCCTCTTTCTACGGCAATGTCGGACAGGTCTGGCTGGTTGCAGTTGCTGGAATACAGACTGCCTTGGCGGTGCAACCACTACTTTATAATAGTAGCAGGTGATGGGGACCATAGCACGAGTGCATCCCGTGAGGGGTGCATTGTACATAGAGATCATCTCTTCTGATCTACGTCTGTGAGTGATCATATTACGCAGATCGTGTGAGGAGAGTTTCACATTCGCACCCTTTTCAGGCACATGGCAAGGCCAAGCGTTAGTATGGTCATATGAGTGTTGCACCCCCTGATCCAGTTCCTGTGCATGAGATGCACCCAGATCATTTGTAGGAGAGCAGCATGTATTGCGAGTCGAACCCACTTCATGCGTACAGCCCACATGAGCACATGGGTTTAGAGCCGCAAGGTTTGCCCTGTCCAGCTTGGTTTCATATGCAGGAGATGTGCCCAAGTGGGAAGGGGACTTCAAGAGTTGACTCGCTGCTGGTACCGAAGCACCCGAGTTAACTCTATAAGGCTTACCATCAGTTGTGCACATGACTTTCAGTGCGCATTTCTGGTTCGATGCTGGCATAGCACGTTGAAGACGCATAGCCCGTTCTGTCTTGGACTTCTTTGTACTAGCCCGTGAAGGCGTATAGTAATCAGAATCTAACTTTTTCTCACCATGACAGCGAGTGATTATGTCAAAGATAGAGTGCTTTCCCTGCGCAGCGGAGTGCATGCTCGGGAGAGAGGTGGCGCCCTTATTCAGTCGGCGCATCTTCTTCGACTAGAAAGAAGAAGGTTGGAATCTGCAATCAGTATTATGTTTCCCTGGCAGATGCGCTGTACGAGTAGCAATGTCTTATTTGCTGAGAATGTCAACAGAAAGGATTAGCTGCACCGGCGTAGTTCCTTCTATTGTGGTGCTCGGTGCATCGCCTTTGCGTACCCAGACTTGGCAAGTCTTCTTCGGCTTCGACAGCCACTTCGAAGGACTTGCGCTGCCTTCAGAGATGAACTCCTCGTATGCATGTTGATTGAGACATACCATCAGTATTTTTTGGGCAGAGCCGAGCTTGCTGTCATCAGATTGTGACACAACTTTATCGTTAGAAGAAAAGGTTGTCCCCAGTAGATTCGCCAGCTTGTTTGCCATTAAAAAGTGGTTTGAGAAACTTTTATATAATAACAAATAGAACAGAGTACAACGTAGTGTTTTGATAGAATCCTTAGAGTACACTTCTATTTTTCTGGGAACCGTGGTGATGGAGAGATGATTATTTACTCCGTTGATGATCCGACGACGATCTCGAGCTCTCTGAAGGTCTGAGTTGCTCTGGAAAGTGATAAGTCGAAGATGTTGAATAGCTTAGAGGATTTGATGCGGGTTGAAGAGAGAGTGAAGGAATGATCCTTCGATTTATAGGTAACAAAATGATTCATTAATGTGCGCATATGTGATGCGCGCATGGAGATCTTGTACGTAGGGATGCCACCTGTCTGACTTTGTTGGGCGCATGGAGCTGTGCCGGAGAGCTTGAACTGAATCTATTTGAGACTGCACTGTTGGGCTGCGGAGGAGATCACATATGGCAGTTGTTGAGGTTCATTTTTTGTTGAGATCTTGGGTGGTTGGCACCCGTTCGTGAGCAGAACCGAGTAAATGACACGTCGTGTACTCATTGCTCAAAGATCTTTGATTTGTTGCAGGATGATTTTCTTGGATGCGCCTAGGATCTAGCGTATAAGGAGACTTTGGCATATGACTTTTGGGGTCAATGGCAAGTTTGGCCGCATGGCTGTGGAGGCACATGCAAAGTTTTGAGCGCATGGCTGTAGAGGCACATGCAATTGTTTAGCCGGCCACGTGGCAGAGGATAACCGACAAAAATGAGTAATGATGATGCTGATGTCGGTGGCTTTTAATTTTCTAAAAAAAGTTGTCTGCTAAGTCTTTGAGACGCACGCTGCTGTCACTTAGCATTAAATGCTTGATGGGAGATGAGCTTGGGTGGGCGCATCAGATATGCAGCACATCAGACTGGAGAGTGCATCAGTTGTGTGGCGTATCTCCTTTGGTCCGCTTTGTTGAGTCTTTCGAGGCTCGAATTGATGACTTTTGACTTAGTATGAATTTGAGGTGGCAGATTCATCGCCATTAATGCCAGGTTTATTGCATTAACTTCAGAGAGAGCTGCCATTTGGTACATTGGTTCGATTGCCCCTGGCCTATAAATAGCATCGTTTGTGAAGAGAAGTTCTCATTTTCTCCAATTTCTTCTGTGAGAATGAACTTGACCGATCATCCGCCTTGGCGAGTTAACACGTTATGGTTTGTGGATCTCTTCATTCAAAGAAGCATTGATCTTTACGATGAACTCCTTTAGAAGACTGAGATGCACCCAGAAGGCTATGGAAAGAATAGTTCGTTCTCGTGCCCTTCGTCGTCAGTGGTCTTCTATGAGACGACATTGGGTGCCTGTTGCAGACAAAGATTGGGGTTATCGTGCCTCGACTTTTGTTATGTTGGAAGAGCCACCGGGTTTGGATTGATTGACAACCAGCGTTCTGCTCAATAAATGCTTTATTAGCCGGAGCACTCGCGCGTTTGACGAGAAAGTGATTCTCTCTGATGAGGAAGGGTGATACGCCTAAACTGAGACGCCAGAGTGATGCGCCTAGCTGTAGAGTTTAGACTAAGCTCTTTGTAGTAGATTTTGTAAAATGGGAAAGCCATGTAATAGATTTTCATATAAATAAAAATCCTTTTTCTATGTGCTTTTTTTATCCTTGCTGTCTTTGAATGATCCGCTGACATTTGTCTTGTGTCTTCGGCGCATGATGTTTGTAGCGCATAGAAACTTTGGTCTTTGGATGCGCCTAAAATTCCATGCTTCTACACTCCTGTCTTAGAGAATTCTCGGACCATCTCGTGTGCATGTATATTATTATCCGCAATATTACGTCCTTTAATAAATGGTGCCTGATTTGGAGAAATCAAATCCTGTATTACGCATTCCATTCTTCGATACATAAGATGAGTAATAATTTTATAAAGAAAGTTACAACATGCTATAGGACAGAAATCTGCCAGGTACATAGCCCCCTCTTTCTTCGGTATGAGAGTAAGAAAAGTATGATTTAACTCACGTATAAGTCGTCCGGACAGAAAGAAATCACGGATCACCTCCAAGACCTGCCATTTAATCTCGTCCTAATGAATTTTGTAGAATGGACTTCCGAACATGTTCGGCCCGGGGGCTTTATTGGGATCTACATTCTTGATAATATTTCTGACCTCCTTCATAGTCATCGGAGCAAGCAGCAATTGGTTTCCATATGAGGTAACCACTCGTTTACAGACTAATTCCGGAAAGCTAGACATATACTCTTGTTGATTGTAGAGTTCATTATAGTACATGATAGCTTCAACCTGTATATCACCATCCGCAACAATCTCTTGCCCGTTTGGACCTATGAGTCTGCTCACGCTATTTCGGTGTTATCTCGTGTGCACAATGTCATAGAAATATTTGGTACACCTGTCTCCTTCAAGTAGCCACTTGCATTTATCCCTCTGTGCCATCTCAATCTCCTCTTGCATACGAAGGCGCCCTTTCGTCCGTACCAATTCCCGTTCCTCATCGGCGAGCTCTAGGTTGTGGGGATCATCTTGTAGCTTGGATTGAAGCATATGTAGGCGGTTCTCCTCCTCATTAATTCGGCGGCCCGATGTGCTCCTAATCCATCTCATGAGACCGGCTTTGACTAGCTTTAATTTGTGCACTAGTTGATATTGTATATTTCCAACTACCTCCGCCTGTAAGCCTCTTTTCACGATATCCCCATATCCTTCAACAAGCTGCCATCTATTATAGTACCTAAACGGTCTGGCCATTGGTTTACTTTTTTCCGTAATCCGAATGCACATCGGCGAGTGATCCGATGTCCCCGCAGGGAGCCCAATAACAATCGAATTTGGGAACAACCGCATCCATGCTCGGTTTACAAGGGCTCTGTCAAGTTGACAAACGACCCTCTTGTGAATAGCTTTGTTATTCCATGACCAAATATGGCCGGTTCTTTCCTGGACTTGTAATCCCGATTGTAACAGACACAATTGGAAGCCTTGAAGAATATTACCTGAAACTTGTCTTCCCCTATTTTCTCCTGCTGATACAGCAATGCATTATAATCTCCTATTAGAACCAATGGAAGCTTATAATGGGTCTTCGCAAGCTCACTCATATGTGTGATGTCCTTCCAAAGGCCTTTCCTTTTCCTCCTGTTGTTATGCCCGTACACCGCACCAAATAGCAATGTTAGACCCCCTAGTTTGGATAGACTGATCACTATTAACTGCTCTGACATGAGCACCACCTGGCCATCCCAGCAGCGGCCATCCCATTGGATCCAGATACGCGCCATATCGCACATGTGGAGGTTATGAACCTGCTTCCAGTGTGTCGGAGTACGCCACATAATCATCTTCTCGGATTTAATTTTAGTTTATAATAAGGCACACACGTTAAACAGGCCCTTCCTCATAACCTCATAAATTTCCCGCCATCGTCCCAGCGAACAAGCCCCTCGGACATTGCAAGAGATCATTGACATTGATTAATAGTAGTATCCCTAGGATGTTCCTGAGCCAGATTAACTGGGGAATTGATGAGCTCTTCTCCTTCCCACGCCATCGATGTACATGCTTCCTCCTTTCCACTGATGGTGTAGTTCATCCCATCGAAGGTTAGCCATGCATATATCCCTCCCCGTGTTTACTAGTTCTTGTGTCTCGCCACTAGGTTGCCTCGAGTCATCAATACTGGATGTAGCAAGCCTCTTCCTGCTCTCCATTCCTTCCATAGAGCCGTGACTCATATCCTACTTCTTCTTGTTCGACATCACTTTGTGAGCTTAAGAGTGGGCTTATGTGAAGATTGCGAACGAGAATGCAAAGAGGAACTCCTTAGCAGGAATCCTTAATCGCACTTTGTTTTTTATCTGGGTCGTGACGGTGGAGGGTTGCTTCTTTTACTCCGTTTATGATTTGACTTTGAGGGATGACTGTCGGGCTTAATTTCAATGACTAAGGGGAGCGACAGAAAACTCTCTTTGATATGCTCGAGAACTTCTTGAGGATTTCGTGAACCGGGCATTTGAATGGAGGACTACTCCTCCTATTTATAGTAGGGGAACAACATCACTACATGCGCCTGTAAATGTCAGGCACCTATGTTTCTGACTGCCACGTGGCACCTAAGAATAGGGTTTAGATACAACGACGCGCACACTTCACTGATGTGGGGTTATAACTAACTGCCACGTAACATGTTGTTGAGATTTATCGGGAGAGATATTTGAACTTCCCAGGACTCATTTTTTGGCGTAATTCAGTCTTCAACACGTGGCGTGCGTCGCATCCCATGTGGCACTCGTGACTAGGAATCACTATCCTAAATGGTGCAGGTTTGTAAAATGGGAGAGAGCTAAAGGGAGGCGCATGTACTTAAAGGAGTGGCATGCACCTGATCGAGTTCCAACACGCGCCTGATCAACATACGTCTGTGTAGCTAGGCATCATATGCCTGTTCTGCACCGCTCTCAAGGCAGCATGAATTTCATTATTCTCGGTTCATCTCTAGCACGAGATTCGAAGCATTTGATTTGATGTCTCAAAAAAGATTCGACTCATTAAATACAGTATGGGAGAAAGTAACAATGGGGCGCAAGAGTTAGGCGTGCTTGTAGATTTTGAGGCATCACTTGGGCACGACTGTAGGGAAGGCATGAGTTTTCATAGAGGCACGCCTTCACTGGGGCACGGTAGTGTCAGTAATCATTACTCCTTATTTTTTTTGTGTTTTGGCTGTCTTTTGTAGTACGGGGATCAAAGCACTTCGCCCCAAAATTTGAGATTTAGACGTAGTTCACGCCACGCCTAGATGAAGCACTGGTACTAAGGCGTGGGTTACGTGGCGCATGATCCATGCTTCTACACTTCCCAAGCGCCGGTCCCGTGCTTTTGCCCGTTCCTCTAGTCCCATTACGACACCCAATATATATATTTCCCTGAGTTTCATTGACACTCACTTTCTTGGCTTGAAACACCACAACTTTCCCACATGACATGCCATTATTGGTAATAGCAGCTTGACTAGTCGACTTCGTACCCCCGTGTGCATCTGCCATTCTTGTCTGTGTAGCCCCTCCAATTGTGTTATCATATTCAAACTCCATAGCCTCATGATCCGCTACTTGGGGAACACTGTCCACTTGGATCGGAGCAGTGTGAATGCTTTCCTCATCTTCTTCTTCCCCATCATGTCCTGTGTCTTTATCATGATCTTCCTGCATTATATTGCACTCCTTCGCCGAGTGTCCAAAATAGCTACATTTTTGACACGTCGGTGGCAGCCACTCATATTCAACTTGTTGGTGATACACCTCTCCCGTATACAATCAATTTCCAACTAGCTAGGTAATGTTCGACCCATCGTAATCTCTACAAACACTCTTATGTACCCTATTAATCCCTCGCTGTGGTATTATCGTCCGCCTTGATATGTTTGCCTATCATGCTTGCCAGCTTCGTCAGCATAGGGATACTCCAGCATCTAACGGGAAGGTCCAGGAATCGAATCCATACTGGTGCCGAGTGCAGGACCTTATTTTTGTAGTACGTGTTGGGGGATCACTCCTTCGTAATTATCAATCTGTCGTCGAACGTCCATGGTCCTCCCTGAAGGATTCTTTCCATATCTTCTTTTATCCCAAACTTTACAAGATAGAAATGTTTTTTTCCGTACGACGAAGCCCATCGACCCTTTTGGTCTCCAAACCCTAGCCGTATATGCTCTTATCTAGGTGTAGAACGGTCGATTACCTAGTACATATAGTATAATCGACTGTCTCCAGTATTCGGCAGGCTCGGCCATCCTCTTCTGTGAACATAGCTCTGTATCGATCCTCTACACATTTTGGCTCTACGTATGCATATGATATTCTTGAGTGCTAGGGCCCTGTCGACACAAGTCCGCATAAGATTTGCTACGAATATTTCTTCTACCATCGGTCTCTTTCCTTTATCTGCGACCAAAATCCTGCTAGATGACACGCCAGCACTATTCCTCCATCACGATTGTAGTTGAGTCCCCGTGCTTTCAATAGCCTGTAGATTCCTAATCAGTCTAAACACGCAGGTCCCCGTGCCATTGTGTTGTTCCGATCGATGCGCCAGTGCCCCCTTATTCTGATCGTTGTAGCATCGACCGTCGATCGATGTGCGTTGCTCCCCCCTTCCCGTCCTACTGGTCGTGCCTTAGAGCCCCCCCACCCCTTCCTGCTCTAGCGGTCCTCCTCCGCCAGCGCACCGTCATCCATCCGCCCCCACCTTCGTCCCTGAGTATATATGAGAAATGTTCTAAAACTACCCGGGTGGTTTCATATTATGGAACCACCCTATGTTATATGCATTGGATTTATTGGTAGAGATTAAAATGTATAGACCACACCACCTTTTAAACTCATCCACTCGATTCCAGTCCAGCCCATGTAACATAGGGTAGTTCCATAATACGAAACCACACAGATGGTTCTAAAACATTTGTCATAATAATAATAATAATAATAATAATAATAATAATAATAATAATAATAATATTATTATTATTATTATTATTATTATTATTATTATTATTATTATCTTTTTTTACAACCATTTACCGAACTGAGTCCTCCAAATAAATATTCTACTAATTTAAGAAAAAACTATTAATATTTTTATCATTTTACCCTCGATTTTTTTAATCTTTTCTCCCTTTCGTAATTGGTTTTATTGATTGTTGTTGGAGTCATACTAGATAATTTTTTCATATATTATTCCAAACGAGCTTGTGGTAGAGACTCAATGAATACATAGATTTTTAATGGTTTCTTCCTCGGGGTTGTATTTTTTTACTTTAGCTCGCTGTAGCATGCGTTATCATATTCTCATAGTAATGAATTATAGGTACGAATATCAATTCTTATTTGGTTCGTAGGTTTCTTTTAAACTCATGATAAGCAATAAAACATTTTCCTTTAATAACAATAATTATTATTATTATTATTATTGTTACTAATATTATTATTATTAGCTAGTATTAAAGGAAAGAGAACGAGAGTGTCACTACCATATTTTAGATTGAGGGTATTTTGGTCATTTGGTAATTTTTAAATTTATTTTAATTTATTAAATTGGTGATTGTGATTTTTGACTTTGACTAGTTGAGACTTTATAGACTAACCTAGGTGTTGACCCTAACTATGGTGACTAGGTTAGCATGGTGAGACCCTAGTCTAACTTAAGTCAATCTAAGTTAGTCATTTAGAAATCAAGATTTGAATAGGAGGACTAGTGATTTGGTGCATGACTTATGACTTAGAATTGATTTCATGACTAGTGCTAGTAGGCCGATAGCCCATTGGACTAACCCTAACCCTAATTTTCACTACATGGCCGGCCAGTTAGGGCTTTCCCCCTCCCTATAAATAATCTCTTAATTTGTTCTTGCCTCTTTTGTATTGAAAGAGCACATAGACAAAGAAATGTTTGTCCATTCTTCCCCAATCCATAGATTCTTTATTTTAAATCCTTTTCCACTCTAGTTTCTTGCATTAGAGCCTAGTACTCTCCTATTTTCTAATTGTGGAGATTAATCCCAGCTTTGGGTCAATTTGGAGCATTTGGCTAGCAAGGAGGATCCCCCATTTGAAGCTTTTTCTTGCTATTTGCACCTATAGAACTCTCCTAATTATTCTAATATTCTGTTTTCTTTGCATTTTAGGCTAGATCTAGGTGTCCCCTAGCTGTCCCTACAATTTTGGTAGATTTCGTGTCCGTTTGGTGTCCGTATCGGACACGTGTCATAGTGTATAGGGAGGTGTTTGATAGAATGCCACTTAGGAATTTATTTTCAATTTCTGTAGAACTAATTTCATGGATCTCTAGACCTAGGTGTGTACTTTAATGTTTGTGAGGACTGAGTCGAGATTGGTGTCGGTTTCGTATCCTATTTTATGCTGGACACGCAGCACGGGGACTCGGTCGGGTGCCCTACTGCCCGTGTCCGAGTTCTCGTCGGACACAGCACTTCGTGACACCAAAATTGGTGTGTACATTCACGAAGTGACTGACACGAAGACCCTTAAGTTTTGTGGGATCTCATTTAGTAATTTAGAAGTATTTTGACCCGTACTGATCTTGTGCTGTCAGTGCACAGTCGGCTTCGAGGCTCTGACACTGGTGTCGTGTCCCACCTAGACACAGTTTGGACACAACTCAGGGTGGTGAACCCCTAGCCCTATCCTAGACGAACCCCTAGACACGAGCACGTGTCCTATTTCGTGTCGTGTCCACGAGTGATGTGCACGCGTGCACGATACTGTCAGTGCACAGTTCATGTGTCTTTGTTTGTGTTGTGTTTAGACATGAATGTGTCCAGTTTCTTGGACACTGGGACACCCCATGACACTATCACCTATGTGTCTTCCTTTACCAACCTATTAAGTTAACTATTTAGTTGTTATTCAATTCGAATTTGTCTATTCCCTATATTTTCTGATATGTATAAACTGTCAGTTTGGTTCTAAGATTTAAATGTAGGTTAACTGTTTGTTTTGTGTGTTTAATTCAAATGTAATCACCTATATGCATCTGGAGAATTAGCCTACATGTTAGAGTTGTTGATTTGCAAGGGAAGTGAGTTTCGAATTTGCATTTTGGGTTTAGGATTTTATTTAACTGATACTTTGTAATATGCACTGTTTTGAAGATACACTACTAAACTGAGATTGACACTGATATGGCACACCCATGACACTGTTTTGTTGCCACCTGAACTAAAAATCTGAGAATTGAAATATTGATCCCTATGGATTTACACACACACACATGTACACTGATACACACATGATATGTACTGTTTTGAATAATCCTAAGATTTTCACACTGTTATGATATGTGCATTAATGATGAACCTGAGAGTTGATTTGCCAGTTTGTTTCCTGAGAATACATGTAGCTAAGTGCACACACAAGTACACAAAATCTGTAAATGGATACATTGCTCACTATCACTGAAATCTGAAATAGATACACCTTGCACACATTGATATCATTATTCACTCACACACTCACACAAAAATCTGAGAACAAATGTTCATTTCACATTGATTGTTACACTATAAAATCTGAAAATATCTATGTCACAGACACACACAACTGCACTGAAATCTGGGAATGTATTCACACTTTTGAACTGTTGAAATGCCATGGTGTTTTCCTGTTAACCTATGAACTGAAATATGAGACACTTACACAATGTTGGACACACACACATTGAATCACCTATTTACACACACACACACCCATCCACACTATGTATTAACCTGAGAAAAAGTCCACATACACACACATATGCATTGTCCCTATCTTCTATATGTGTACATGTATATATATACTATATATAACCTAATGTGATATATGTAATGTAATATGGATATTGCATTTGTCTATATAAATAGTATGTATATAGATATATGAAATAGATATGTGTTTATTGCCTAATATATGAATATGGCTCATGGCCTATGTAGTATAGTCTTGTGTATATGGAATATATACATGAGTTGGGTTATATTAGACTTGTGTGACTTGTGAGTGGTGTATGCTTGCTAGGATGGTCTTGGTTAGGCCTAGTAAGACTTGTTGGGTTAGGTTGACCTGGTTGACCTAGTTTGACTAGAGTAGTTTGACTAGAGTTGACCAAAGGTTGACTTTAGCTTAGATTGACCCAAACATCATGTAGAATGTATCGTAGCAGTTTATTTTACCAGTTTGGATATGTTGTGACTTGTACTGTTCTGATTAGGAGCCGGACACCACTCCTCAGGCAGTATTTCATTCAGACACTTAGGATATCAGGCGACTACATTCTCTGACCATTTCATACTTGTTAGGACTATTTTTTTGCTCTAAATTATTTTACTTGATGCTGACACGATGGAAACACGGATTAGTACTATATGGATATTTTCATACGATGTTATCCCCCTCGGGAGCATCTGATACATCATGTCATGTGCGTTTTACTTTCATCATATATTCTTGTGCTTTCACCATTCATGTGCACTCTCGTGATTCATGTACTCTCATGTTCACGGAGCCCCCATATTTATATTCATGTGTACCCATTTACGGGCCCCATGTGAAATTATGTACAATAACATAACTTGAACGGATCCTTGTGTATTGATTGGGGTAGGGAGAGTATAAATAGTCATGTGGATAATTTCTAAAGTAGTGTAGCCATGTACAACCTCTCATGTTTATTATCAAGCCGTTCACATGTCTAGCTTGTACTCTAAATCACTAGTTCGCTATAGCTCTTTACTTATAGTAGATATTTCATTACAGTCTTCTCTTTTACTCATGTATACTCTTCGGCGTTTCATGTATCTTACTCTATTACCTATATTATATTCCTATCAGGATATGAACTGCATGAGATGTACTGTGCTCGCTCCAGTCCTGACTGGACATGTTGAAATATTACATATGACTTTGAGGAGCTGTGTCCCACTTATTACGGAGCAGGCCTAGATGACACATGTGAGCTGGACCCTCAGGAGGACCCAGCACTTGCAGATGATATTACCCCAGTAGACTAGGCTAGTTAGCTAGACTAGTGTTTATTTATCATTCTGTCTATTAGATACACTTGTACTTATTTGGAGATTTGTATTCTGGATTTGTGGAGTTGTTTATCTTAGACTTTAGCTATCTCTCTCATATGTATTTATCATTTGTGGATTCTGTAGTTCATCTATTCTATCTTATCGTACTTCCTTCCTTAGTTGTGATTGAGTTGTACTTTATTATGTCACCTCCATTCGGAGTATATATATTGTACAGGTACCTTATAACTGTTAGATGTATGTGACCTAGGACAGCTTTCTACTGCCGACACTGTGGCGTAGGCTGGACGTAACCACTTCTCATGCCCCTACACTGGGTGCGGGTCGTGACAGAGAGGAACAGAAAAAAGAAGAAGGTGAACCAGTAGTTTTTCATTGTTTAATTTTTTTGCTTGATTGCAACTTGATATCATCAACTATTTTAGTTTTTCAACTTGATACCTTAAACTTTTTTTAGGGATGGTCCATGTAATATCCATAAAATATATAGGAGGTTAATGTACTTATTTTCGTTAAATATACTTAACTGAGAAGACTCTGAAAAATATTATTTGACAACAAAAAATAAGTTGCTAAGTTGCACAGTATAAGTAATTGAACTATTACATCATTAGAGGTAGTGCCACATGTAGCAAAACGATCATCTAGGTCCAACAAAATACCATGTAGGTCCAATGAGAAAATTGGCTCTGATACCATATAGATAACTAACACTATGAAAAGGTCTTGACAAATTTTATATATATATATATATATATATATATATATATATATATATATATATATATATATATATATATATATATATATTTAAGAAACCCGAACTTTATTAAAGAAATAAGCGCAAAATGCCGAAGCCTATACAAGTAAGCGCGCTAACGCGACAAAAGGACAGGAAATGGAAAGCGTAACACACGTGCAGCCAAAAAGGGGAGGGCGGCCTAAGCCATGGTCTCCCAGCAAGAGTGGGAGATGTGGGAGCAGCGTCTCCTGACTTTGAAGCATTGTTTGATGACCTCTCTGTACAGCTGAGGGAGGGGGATCTGTCGGCCTTCATATCTGAATTTGTTCTTGTTTTTCCAAAGGACCCAAAAATCGGCGGCTGCAATGATCTCGTGCCCGTGGGATCGGCTCCAGTAGGCCAGGAGATCGTGGAAGCCCCCTGTGGGCTGGACCATACTAAGTCTATTGGGGATCTTGGACCAAAGGCCGGTGGCGAGCTCCCCCGAATGAAGAACGTGCTCGACAGATTCTGAAGAGGGCTCCTTGCAGCAGTGGCATCTCAAAGCAAGGCTGAATCCTATAGATCTGATGGTGTCATCCGTCGGAATCTTTCGTCGAAGTGCACGCCAGATGAGGATAGACCATTTGATGGGGATGTAAGCCTGCCAAAAATTAGCTTAAACCGGATTCTGCACCCCGTTGCCTCTGGCCACAAGCCTGGCGGAAGCCAAAGTGAATGACCCACTCGGGTTACGGGACCATCTCCAAGTGTCGTTCGCGTCAGTAATCCGCAAATTAGTCGCAAGAATACGGGTTTCCGTTGGCTGGCCAAGCCAATCTCTGACCTTCCTCTAATTCCATCCAGAACTCCCCTCCTATAGGTCCCTAATCTTGACAAATTATATATATATATATATATATATATATATATATATATATATATATATATATATATATATATATATATAATATTTTTTTAATATATATATATATTTTTTTAATATATATATATAAAATATATATATATATATATATATATATATATATATATATATATATATATATATATATATATATATTATACAAAACACAAAGGTTTTTGAATCCTAGGGCTGACTGTGCCAAGATAAAGAGTGGTTGGGATTTAATCTTGGTGAATCAACGGTTGTGGGGTTTTATGGGGAATCCAAATAGTGGGGTTTGCACTCATAATGGTTGTGGATGAGCATTATTGAGAGTGGGATTTTATGGAGAATGAGCATTATTGAGAGTGGAGTTTTATTGGGAATCCAAAGAGTGGGGTTTGCACTCATAATGGTTGTGGATGAGCATTATTGAGAGTGGGGGCCTCATAATTATTATTGTTCGTTTAAAATTGGGGGTCCAAGATTTTGAGGGGGAATACCTTAAATGAACCATGCCCTATGGGCACGGGTTATGACTAGTATATATATATATATATATATATATATATATATATATATATATATATATATATATATATATATATTATATATATATATATATATATATATATATATATATATATATATATATATATATAACATTGGCTCTGATACCATATAGATAACTAACACTATGAAAAGGTCTTGACAAATTTTATATATATATATATATATATATATATATATATATATATATATATATATATATATATATATATATATATATATATATATATATATATAATATAAAAAAAATATAAAATATATATATAATATAAAATATATATATATATATATATTATATATATATATTATATATATTATATATATATATATATATATATATATATATATATATATATATATATATATATATATATATATATATATGGCGGCGCTAGGGTTTGGGAAGCTTCGTGCGATCGGAGGCGATCCTAACAGCGGCACGTCGTCAGGAGAGCTAGCAACAGAGGAGGCAGAGGAAGGCTCACAAGCGGAGAAAAAAGTCTCCGAAGTGGCGGATGGATGGACAACGGTGGAGAGACGTCGGCGAAACAAGCCACAATATAACAGAGAAACGGGAGGACGCGTAACCGCTACCGTCAACGGAGGAAGGACATCAAGACCTCGTACCGCTTGGAAACCAATAGCCAATACGCGAAGTGAAGAGGAGAATAGGAGATGGAAGGGGAAGATAACGAACATGGCAGGAAAAGAAAGTGGCAGTAGAGGAGGAGTTGTAGATCATCCAACTCGAGTTACACGAAATCACCAGAGAGGAGCCAATGAGGGGACGCAGACGAAACCAATATCATGGGCGGAAATTTGTAAACCAGTGGCAATCCCGGAGGAGATTGACATGCAATACATCGAGCCTAGTATCATTGACGGCAAGAGAGTCGTAGAAATTACCAAGGATTATATACAGGAAACAATAGAGTATTGGAAGAATACTCTAGTCCTGTATGTAATGGGCGATCGACCTTTCTATAGGTAGCTGCGAGCGTTCATGCACATAGTTTGGAGACCTAAAAGCGAGATGAAAATATTTTTCTGGGAGAACAGATTCTATTTTATAAAATTTGCTCTCATTGAAGACCTGGATCGTATACTGGAAGAAGGACCATGGACGTTTGATGGTAGATTGGTTGTACTCAAACGATGGTATCCAGAAATGAATTTTGAAAATGACATACTATCAAAGGTCCCCAAATGGATTCGTCTTCCTTGGCTGTCGTCGCAACTGTGGAGTATCTCTTCTATAATAAAAATGACGAGCATGGTGGGAAATCCGATCCGCACAGATATTCCTACGGCGAGAAGACAACGCTGATCCTATGCACGGGCCTTCGGAGAAATTGAGGCATAAGAGGCTCTACCAAGGAAAATAGATCTAGTTCTTCTAAATGGCGATTGGAGGGTTCAGGAGATTGATTATGAATGGATGCCACCCCCTTCATGTTCCATATGTTAGTGCTTTGGCCATACTAATGCTCAATGTAAAGTTTGTATGGAAACGACGGAAGCAAGTAAGGAGAAAATAGATATTATACAGCAACAAGATGAAGTGTAAAGAGAGGCCGAAGTTCAAACGTAACAAGAAGATATAGTAAGTGATGTGCATATGGAGATGGAGGCCCCAAACCAGCACTCTTCGGTTGAAGACCAGACCACGTCGTCGTCTCTTCTAGGTAAAAGGCAAGCCCCTGAAGCACGACAGTCTCTAGAACTCCCAGGGGAACTAGCATTAGTCCTAGTAGGAGATCCAAATAAGGGCAGGTTTGTCAGAAGAAAGGCAGACAAGGGATCAAGCAGAAATAAAGATGAGGGTGATCGAAAAATAGATGAATCAACACGACAATAAAAAACCCTTTTAATGACGGCTAAAAAGCGTCATTAATGACAAACCATGACGTTTTTTTTTTCAAAGCAACCGTTATGAAAATGGGTGTTATAAATGTTTTTTAAAAGCGTTATAAAAAACCGTCATGAATAGTTTCTATAAAAGCGTTATGAATAGTTAATATATAGTGCACAATTCGGGACATTTTTAATACGTTATGAATAGATAATATATAGGCTCAATACAGCACATTTATAATACTTTATACTATTCAAATTAGCATATTTATAACGCTCTATACTGCATATTATATATTACATTCCAAAAATTTAATATTATATATCACCATCTTTATTACATTTCTCAAAATAGAGTACATATCAACATCTTCATTACATTCTCAAAATAGAATATCCAAATACGTATATATATTTACAACTACCAAAATTGTCCCCATCAAAACTTGGCCACATCAAAACTGTCCACAGAACATATAGCAAAATCCTGAAAAAGATAAAAACAAGGTTCAATATACTTTATAATATAATGTGAAAAATGAAACTTTATATTAATGTAATAGATCATTATGACTGGTAAGAAGAATCAAACCTTGTGATATGGCAAAGAATATATTATCTAGCTGAAACAATGCCATGTAATAGACTTTGAACCTCTTCCATTAAATTTGGAAAACTGAAAAACAGTAAAGCACATAAAGGCCATCAAAACTTGTTTTATTCTGTATCATAAATACAAAACCACATAATGGTCATCAAGCAAATCTAGTTGGCAACATAATTTTGGGATTATAATTTGTAACTCATAGTTTAAGGTATCGGCCGATATCGATACAATATGGCTGACACTGATACGGTTTGGCATGACACATGCTAGGGGACGCCAAAATCAATTAAGTGTTTGTCTCACTGTGTTTGTAATAATTTGTATCGTGCCGTATTCATATCTATGCAACATAGCAATTATCTCATAAAGAATGTTGACAATACACAGAGTACTTCCTACCTCTTGAGCTGGTAAAAGATGACAAGGAAAGAAAAGGGAAAGGTAAAGAAAATTCTACAGAGCTACCTCTTGTTATCCCCCATAAGCTAGCTAACCCAAAGTATTATTAGCTCCAGGAAAGAATTAAAGCAATTCCTCACCCCCAACTAAATAATCTTCTTAAATTAATTTTTCCTCTAAAAATGCAAAGGAATTAGAGGACCGAAATAGGAGTTCCCATTCCACTTTAGGGGCTTCTCTTCCAATGACAAAAATATCATCTCTCCCGTAAAGTCTACTCAGGGCTTTTATTTCTTGTGAAGAACAAATAGGAGTGATAATAATATTATATAGAAATAACCTACGGAAGAGTGAAAGTTGCAAGACTATATAGAAGAAGTTAATATTAGTTCCTTCAACCTCTTGAAAATGGAAGTTTAACCTTCATAACAAAGAACATCTTTACATGCCTTAGATGATGATATATAAAGTGGTTGGAGTTTCACCGGTTATAGCAAGTACAATCCACAAGTATAAAAATCCCATTTACTACAATAAAGAATGAAAATCATTTAATGGATGAGAAAGAAATGCACCGGATGGTCTCCAGAGGTGCGAGAACAGCTTTGGTCATGGCACCAGCTAAAATAAAGACCAGAGTGAACGAACTTCAGCAACCAAATGTGCATAGTTGCAAAGAAAATCTTGAGTTACCTCCAATTAATCTACTCTGCAAACTGGAATAAGGCTGACTTGTGTGAGGTGAACTTCATAAATCTGATCTAAATTGGACCAAATATGGATATATGCTTTTCTATAATAGATTTACTAGAGCTTGAGTCTCGCTTTTTGATCAAATTCTACCCTATTTTTCTATAAAATCTGATATATTGTTTAGGGTGGTGTTCAAATTGAGTGAATGACTGGATAAGTCTGCATTTGGATATTATAATTGTAACGCCCCAGTCCCAAATACTTGAGACTAGATACGTATCATGCCAGCTGTATACATACGAGTAAATATACGGCTCGTATGTACACATAAGCTGTAAATGTAGAAAGCCAAGACACTAAATCTCATCCACGAAATAAATAATGATATAAAAGCAATTTTTTTGAGTTTGTCATGTACACAATAGTTGGGCGGAGACAAAGTCCACTACCAACCAAATTAAATATGGAAAAATATACAAGGAAATAATTTAGCAAGCGAGAGCAAATGACGAGTCCAAGAGCAATCATCACGAAGGAAGGAAAACATGGCCTTAGCTAGAGCACCTACAAAAATCACGAAACACACACCTGGAGAGATCACCAGGTCCTCAGAGGGACGTAACAAGACACATAATATCATGCCGATAAACTGAATAAATAAAGCTCAACAGAAAAGTATGCATGAGTAAAGGTTCCTAACCATTCTATGTGATATGCACTTTGAGGACAACGTTCTACGCAGGGGCTGTAGGCTCAGCAGAGTAAATAAAGAGTGGCAGTAAGTAGCGCTCATCCGAGTCACTATCGGCCATGGACAGAAGGTAGTGCTCATAAGAGTCACCCTCGGCCCAAAATGTGTGTAAAAATAAAATGTTGCCCCTACGCTAATAACTGTCCCCTCCCCCCCAATGATACTATACATGCGTCGTCTCCACGACACTATTTAATCTCTAATAACTGCCAAGTCTTCTACACAATCTATTAGCATTTATATCCTAACGCACGGCCTGTACGCACCAATGATCAGTCAGCACACAAGTCCGCATCTATATGCGACTCACAACTCACACACAATCCGTGGCACATCGTGACAGTTTATGAGATGCACTAAACATACGGTGGTCCCTTAACTGTAAGCCAATTGCATAAAGTATAATAATTTGCATTTATACATAGTTTTGAAAGAACAACATAAAGAAAAACAAAGCATGCATGATATTGAGCAAGAAATTTAAACAGTAAAAATAAGGTGTCTTACCTGGTGTGTCGTCTGGTGTGGTACAATGATCCAACAAGTCCTGCTCGGTCCAATTTCTAATGCCAGTATGTAGGGGGTTTCAAAGTCACGAAAAAATAGTACACACGATTAGTCGTGAGCAATGGGGATAATTTGAATTGAATTTCTAGAGATAAATACTTCTACTAATTTTAGAAAATATTATAATACTTAAAAAACTATTTTTTATAGGTCAAAATAGTATAAGAAAATACTTAAAGTCAAAAAAATCATTTTGCCAAAACTCTTATTTGTAAATTATGATTTCTAGGTGAAACTATATTTTATTAGTTAAAATGGTTTTTAGGTACAATACATACTTTGAAAAATCAAAAATCGTTTTTAGGCTAAAAACTCCATGTTTGTAAAAATAGGATTTAGGTAGAAGCTATATTTTCATTAATCAGAAATACTTTTAGATAATACGAAATAATTCTAAAAATTTATTTAAGGCTAAAAAAACCCTATCTTGTAAAAATAATTTTTTTTTAGTCTATTATATATTTTTAGTCAAAAATAATAGTATAGGAATTTAATACCACTGGTACAAAATTAATAGTGTTCAAAATAACAGTATTTATAATCTTTATAGTTGTAATTAACAGTAATCATTATAACTATTATATCCTAATAACCACAATAATAAATCAAAAATGATAATAGTAATAATAATAATAATAATAATAATAATAATAATAATAATAATAATAATAATAATAATAACTTTAACAATAATAACTTTAATAATAATACTAATAATAATAATAATTGTAACCGTAAACTAATGATAATAAATATAATAATAATAAATATAATAATTATCTCTTAAAACCTATACCTTGCCATCAGTAAGAGAGTGAGAGATTGTCTTCAACGAAAAGGGAAAAGATGAGAAGGGGGAAGTGGGTTTACCGGGCGGCGGATGGGCGCCAGTGGCCGGCTGGCAGATCCGCGGCGGAGATGCGGCGACGCGTTCGGAGCTGCGCGCTTGGGCGCGGCGGTCGCCGGCACAGCAGCTCTGGGTTTACCGGGCGGCGGAGCTCGCTGTGAGGCGACGCCGGTGGCTGGGAACAGCAAAGGGGCGGCGGACCACTCCGGATCAGGTGGCCTGGCGCGGAGGCGAGGAGTCGGACGCCTGGCACGGAGGACGGCGACATCGCTGGAAGGCAGCGGGATGGCGTTGTTGGTGGAGACGGTGGCGCTGCGGCGGTGCTGGCTTGGCGCTCGAGGAAGGAGAGGGCGGTGACGTTGAGGCTCGCCGGTGCGGCCAAGATCGGGAAGGCGCGCGAAACTACGGCGGAGGCCACTGGCCACACGGCGGTGGAGGACGTGGAGAGGAGCGGGCGGAGGGCGCTCGTCGGCCAGGCGGAGGTAATTTAGGGTTCGGGTTTTCTTTATTCTATTTCTGGTGGTGGTGCTGGTGTTTTGTCGAGGAGGCGGGGGATAAGTTGCCGGGGAAGATGACCAGTGATCGGGTTATGGATTGGGCGGTGGCTGCGGCCGGGGGTGGCCGCGGCAGGGGCATGGTGTTGGTGGCCGGAGATGAGGGATTAGGTGGCATGAAGTTGGTGATGGGTTCAGGTGGTGGTCGACGTGGTAGCGGAAAGGCAGGAAATTGGCCTTGTGGTGTAAGCGGAGTGGCTGATGGTGGCAGTATCGTCGGACAGGAAGGTCGGTGATGGCGATGGATGTGGGTCGGATTAGGATTGTTCGGCAGCATCGGGTGTGTCGTGTCCGGTGCGGCACGAGATGGTGATGTCCGGCCTGTCGGACACGAAACTATGATGTATGTGTAAAGGAAAAAACTTTAGTGGATGGGACGGACACAGACACGGTGCACATGGGAGTTGTGATATGGGGGAGTACCTCTCATATATATAGGAGGTGGGAATTCCCATTAGGATACGGATTGGGATGTTTAAATTCCCCTATTAGATAATCATCTATTAATTCAAATTGATTCAAAAATAATTCAATTCAAATCAAATCTAATCTAAATAAATTCTATACTTAATTTAAAATATTTTAAATAAAGTCAATAAAATCTTTTCCAATTTAAATTACCATATTTAATCAAATATTAAAATTAAAAAATCCCAAATATCCTTTTCATAATTAAATAAATATAGTAATAATTAATTTCGAAAATCACGATAAATATTTAGATATTAATTCATGAACTAGCTTTTATAAATGACAAATATATTAATAAGCAAATTTCTAAATTTCGCAAATATCTAGAATATATTTTATATAAACCAAAAAATTTCTTAAACTACTACTTATTTTTAAACAACGAAACAAATTACCATTTTATATTATATAAAAAATAAGGTTTTGGCAACAACGAACAACAGATATATTTATTTTGAAAACTATATTTTCCATAAAAATGAAATCTATAAATAAAATATTTTTCTGAAAATATGTACCTTGCACATATTCGCACTCGACGAGAAATACAAATCGCAAACTCGCGCGTGACGACAATTGTATTTGTATGCGACGTATAAATACGAAGTACAAAATAAATATCAATTTATTTTTTTTTAAAAAATCTTACTAAAATTTTAGGGGGTTTACATCCTACCCAACTTACAAGAATTTCGTCCTCGAAATTAAGAATAAGTAAGGGGGTGAGAAGGTACGAGGGTAAGGCAACACAGATCCTTGGGCGAGGCAACGAAACGACAAATATGCTTTAGAAAATCGAGATTCTGATAACGACGAAATAATGCACGATTTTGGAATTGAACGAGGGTTGCTAGTCAAGGTAAAAAAATCATGATAGTACGATGGAAGTTGCTTAAGGCGGGGATAGTCATATTGGTTGGTCAGTTGTTAACTATCTCCAAGTATATACAAATATAATGATCATAGGAGAATGGTTTGGTCTATCTAACAATCACAAGCTGTCTAGAATAGTTAAAGACGGAAGCCAACAAGAGTCCAAAGTAGATGTTTTCGAATGCCAATATGTGATTCAAAGGCGGTTGTTTAATTCCAAGAGAATTGCCAAGGTAATCGCGGAGGAGACTCTAGGGGCACGTTTAACTATGTCTCCATCCACGTAGTTTGATATATAAAAAGCGAACCAAGTGCACTGTGGTTGATCAGACCATAATACGTCGGTTCTGATTTAGACAAATGTATTAGTGGGCGCCCACATTAAACATATGTCATGATCAAGCTTGATAAAGAATAAGCTTGCAAAACTAAGCTATTTTAGCATCATAGGTAGATAAAATGATAAGTAAAGGGTAATGATAAAAGAAATCAATTAATCCAAGATCTTATAAAATCTAAGTTCCGCCCGAAATTTGGGCCTATGCAGTCGGCTTGGTTGACTAGACAAGTTAGGGTCCTTTAAGTGTTATAGTTCAATGAACTTATCAATATGGTTCACTAGGAAGAAGGGTTTGTTAGGTAGTGAGATCTTCTACCCACTTACAAGAATTAAACTAATGGTGTGATAGGTCCAGCAATCAAGATTAAATGCAAGGTTAAGCATGTAAGGAATTAAGTAGAACAAAATCATATATCGGGTCGAAAGAATTGAGTCGAGATCCATGGTCGGTAAATATATCGGTATCATGGTAAATGTTACAGTTTAGCTTATTCGACCCGAAAGTCGTATCAAGAAATTAGAGTACAAGAATACGTGTTTTAGTGGCACGTGATATACCTACATGAAGGTGAGCTTGCCTAGGTCTTGCATATAAAATTTGTTGGAAGAAAAAGTCTAGTGTTGTGCTCCAAATATCCAAGACATGGTAAAGGGCACAAAAGGATTTAAAAATAGAAAGTGGAAATTTCATAAGGTGTTTAGTTGCCGAACACAAAAAAATAAAATCAAGATATAACACGAAGTAAGGATAATTAAGGAATCTAACAGATCATGGTAAAATAGATTCAGGGCACAGTTCCAGAGAAGATAGTCTCTAGGAACGATCAAATCATTTTTAAATTGCAATGGTTAGAAGATCACGATGAAAGATTGAGTGAATCAATATTGAAATATAATCACATGGGTTGGTAGATGACTAACTGCATAGGAGTATATACGACTATCATGGTCATGAGTGATATGGCAATTAATGTGGACTACTGCTGTCTATCTTGGTTGCCTATCAAAATAAGATTTTAAATCTATAAATTTGAGTTCCTCAAACATTTTGCAATATTGTTCACAAAATAATCTAATATTCTATCATTCCAAGCTGCCAAACATAACCATAATTTAAATTTCTTTAATCCACTTCAAGGTAACCTTTATCATAACACACATTTTCTTTTTCTCAAAAGGTATCATAAACTAGACTTTCCTTTATTTAGTGGCAACAAAATCATGAATTAAAATTTCTCAAATTGTCTAACCAATCTTGAATAAACTTTTATTGAGCCACAAATCAATCTCCATATATCATTAATCCAAATCTTAAACTTTTAAAATTTAAATAGGTTTAACAACCGTAATTCATTCAAGAGTTTAACATTTAAAATAAATCCTCAATTGATTCTATATCCTTCCAATATATATATATATATATATATATATATATATATATATATATATATATATATATATATATATATATATATATATATATATATATATATATATATATATATATATATTTCCACCTTAAACTTAAAACTTAAATTTTCAAACTTATTAATCATAGATCGTACAACTCAATTTAAAACCTTAAGGGTTTACCAAATTTTATCAATCTCACTTATAAATCTTGTAATAGCATTAAAATTTATAAATCCTTTGCAACTAAATTTATACCTCTTCAAAGATGTATAGCTATAATCAAATGAATCATAAATATTTTTCAAAGATCTTCAAAAATCAAAACTTATTTCAATTTCCTTTCTCAATTGTATATGGATTCCACTATCCCTTTTGTAGATCCAAATAAGTAAAAATCCTTCGAAGTTATTAATGTTGCTACTACCCAACTTGGAAATAACTAATCCTTAAGATCATACTTCTAGAAAAATATTTTTATAACTCAATTAGGGTCTCAACGTATTCCAATTGTCAATATAGTCCTTCTAGCCATGTGGTTGACCTATGAACATATACTAGGGTAGTCATCTTCCTATCAAATATGGAAGTAAGGATTACGGTAGGAAGAAGTCAAGCAAGATGTAGATCAAGCAGGTCGAATGAGAGTTCAGAAATTTGAAGTCAAGAAAGGATGTCAAGTAGGTGGATGAGATTCTAGACTCTAATCCTATATTGCAGGCCCGCTCGGTACAGTCATGTAACCGAATGGCTAACTTGACCTGCATGAGCCACCACAAAAATATGTAACGCCCCAGTCCCAAATACTTGAGACTAGATACGTATCATGCCAGCTGTATACATACGAGTAAATATACGGCTCGTATGTACACATACGCTGTAAATGTAGAAAGCCAAGACACTAAATCTTATCCACGAAATAAATAATAATATAAAAGCAATTTTTTGAGTTTGTCATGTACACAATAGTTGGGCGGAGACAAAGTCCACTACCAACCAAATTAAATATGGAAAAATATACAAGAAAAGAATTTAGCAAGCGAGAGCAAATGACGAGTCCAAGAGCAATCATCACGAAGGAAGAAAAATATGGCCTTAGCTAGAGCACCTGCAAAAATCACGAAATACACACCTGGAGAGATCACCAGGTCCTCAGAGGGACGTAACAAGACACATAATATCATGCCGATAAACTGAATAAATAAAGCTCAACAGAAAAGTATGCATGAGTAAAGGTTCCTAACCATTCTATGTGATATGCACTTTGAGGACAACGTTCTACGTAGGGGCTGTAGGCTCAGCAGAGTAAATAAAGAGTGGCAGTAAGTAGCGCTCATCCGAGTCACTATCGGCCCTGGACAGAAGGTAGTGCTCATAAGAGTCACCCTCGGCCCAAAATGTGTTTAAAAATAAAATGTAGTCCCTACGCTAATAACTGTCCCCTCCCCCTCAATGATACTATACATGCGTCGTCTCCATGACACTATTTAATCCTTAATATCTGCCAAGTCTTCTACATAATCTATTAGCAGTTATATCCTAACGTACGGCCTGTACACACCAATGATCAGTCAGCACGCAAGTCCGCATCTATATGCGACTCACAACTCACACACAATCTGTGGCACATCGTGACAGTTTATGAGATGCACTAAACATACGGTGGTCCCTTAACTGTAAGCCAATTGCATAAAGTATAATAATTTGTATTTATACATAGTTTTGAAAGAACAACATAAAGAAAAAAAGCATGCATGATATTGAGCAAGAAATTTAAACCGTAAATGCAAGGTGTCTTGCCTGGTGTGTCGTCTAGTGTGGTACAATGATCCAACAAGTCCTGCTCGGTCCAATTTCCAATGCCAGTATGTAGGGGGTTTCGAAGTCACGCGAAAATAGGACACACGATTAGTCGTGAGCAATGGGAATAATTTGAAGTGAATTTCTAGAGATAAATACTTTTAATAATTTTAGAAAATATTATAATACTTAAAAAACTAGTTTTCATAGGTCAAAATTGTATAAGAAAATACTTAAAGTCAAGAAAAAACATTTTGCCAAAACTCTTATTTGTAAATTATGATTTCGAGGTGAAACTATATTTTTATTAGTTAAAATGGTTTTTAGGTACAATACATACTTTGAAAAATCAGAAATCGTTTTTAGACTAAAAACTCCAAGTTTGTAAAAATAGGATTTAGGTAGAAGCTATATTTTCATTAATCAGAAATACTTTTAGATAATACGAAATAATTCTAAAAATTTATTTAAGGCTAAAAAAAACCCTATCTTGTAAAAATAAATTTTTTTTAGTCTATTATATATTTTTAGTCAAAAATAATAGTTTAGAAATTTAATACCACTGGTACAAAATTAATAGAGTTCAAAATAACAGTATTTATAATCTTTATAGTTGTAATTAACAAAAATCATTATAACTATTATATCCTAATAACCACAATAATAAATTAAAAATGATAATAGTAATAATAATAATAATAATAATAATAATAATAATAATAATAATATCTTCAACAATAATAACTTTAATAATAATAATAATAATAATAATAATTTTAACAGTAAACTAATGATAATAAATATAATAATAATAATAAATATAATAATTATCTCTTAAAACATATACCTTCCCATCAGTAAGAGAGTGAGAGATTGTCTTCAACGAAAAGGGAACGAAAAGGGAAAAAGATGAGAAGGGGGAAGTGGGTTTACCGGGCGGCGGATGGGCGCCGGTGGCCGGCGAGCAGATCCGCGGCGGAGATGCGACGGCACGTTCGGAGCTGCGCGCTTGGGCGCGGCGGTCGCCGGCACAGTGGCTCTGGGCTCCGCGAGGAGGCTGCGTGGCAGCGGCCACGGATGGGAGCGACGGAGCTCGCTGTGAGGCAACGCCGGTGGCCGGGAACAGCAAAGGGGCGGCGGACCACTCCGGATCGGATGGCCTGGCGCGGAGGCGAGGAGTCGGACGCCTGGTACGGAGGACGGCGACATCGCTGGGAGGCAGCGGGATAGCGTTGCTGGTGGAGACGACGGCGGTGCTGGCTTGGCGCTCGAGGAAGGAGAGGGCGGTGACGCTGAGGCTCGCCAGCGCTGCCAAGATCGGGGCGGCGTGCGAAATCTACGGCGGAGGCCGCTGGCCACACGGCGGTGGAGGACGTGGAGAGGAGCGGGCGGAGGGTGCTCATCGGCCAGGCAGAGGTAATTTAGGGTTCGGGTTTTCTTTATTCTATTTCTGGTGGTGGTGCTGGTGTTTTGTCGAGGAGGCGGGGGATAAGTTGCCGGGGATGATGACCGGTGATCGGGTTACGGATTGGGCGGTGGCTGCGGCCGGGGGTGGCCGCGGCAGGGGCGTGGTGTCGGTGGCCGGAGATGAGGGATTAGGTGGCG
The DNA here is from genome assembly GCA_029216955.1 of Iris pallida. Taxonomy (NCBI): domain Eukaryota; kingdom Viridiplantae; phylum Streptophyta; class Magnoliopsida; order Asparagales; family Iridaceae; genus Iris; species Iris pallida. Next base: position 284,582 of record JANAVB010044685.1, on the reverse strand, counting down.
TTAAGTTGGTGATGGGTTCAGGTGGTGGTCGACGTGGTAGCGGGAAGGCAGGGAGTTGGCCTTGTGGTGTAGGCGGAGTGGCTGATGGTGGCGGTGTCGTTGGACTGGGAGGTCGGTGTTGGAGATGGATGTGGGTAGGGTTAGGATTGTTCGGCGGCATCGGGTGTGTCGTGTCCGGTGCGGCACGAGATGGTGATGTCCGGCCTGTCGGACACGAAACTATGATGTATGTGTAAAGGAAAAAACTTTAGTGGACGGGACGGACACAGACACGGTGCACATGGAAGTTGTGATATGGAGGAGTACCTCTCCTATATATAGGAGGTGGAAATTCCCATTAGGATACGGATTGGGATGTTTAAATTCCCCAATTAGATAATCCTCTATTAATTCAAATTGATTCAAAAATAATTCAATTCAAATCAAATCCAATCTAAATAAATTCTATACTTAATTTAAAATATTTTAAATAAAGTCAATAAAATCTTTTCCAATTTAAATTACCATATTTAATCAAATATTAAATTAATAAAATCCCAAATATCCTTTTCATAATTAAATAAATATAGTAATAATTAATTTTGAAAATCACGATAAATACTTCGATATTAATTCATGAACTAGCTTTTATAAATAACAAATATATTAATAAGCAAAATTTCAAATTTTGCAAATATCTAGAATATATTTTATATAAACCAAAAAATTTCTTAAACTACTACTTATTTTTAAACAACGAAACAAATTACCCTTTTATATTATATAAAAAAAATAAGGTTTTGGCAACAACGAACAACAGATATATTTATTTTGGAAACTATATTTTCCATAAAAATGAAATCTATAAATAAAATATTTTTCTGAAAATATGTACCTCGCACATATTTGCACTCGACGAGAAATACAAATCGCAAACTCGCACGTGACGACAATTGTATTTGTATGCGACGTATAAATACGAAGTACAAAATAAATACCAATTTATTTATTATTTTAAAAAAATCTTACTAAAATTTTAGGGGGTTTACAATAATCTTCCCCTCGGAAAATAAATACACTTGTTAAATTTCAATCTCTCAAATAGCAAGGGTATATTGGCTTCACCCATGGCCTGTTTCCATAAGCATGCATTGAATTCCATTTCGCAGTTTGTTTACACGGCCTTGCATTTTCATTGGCATAATGTTTAGCGTTTACATAGACCTAAGACACTGTCTCATATTTTTTTTAAGAATGGCAACTGTAACAATATCAACCAATATAGGCAGAAATGCATCATGCAATACAACAACAACAACAACAACAACAACAAAGCGTAAGGTTTTGGATCAATAATTTGTAACCAAATACTAAACGAAGCGTAAGGTTTTGAATCAATAATTTGTCACCTGATCTGCGCCGGGAGTGACGACCGGGTCGGGCTGGAGATCCGCGAGCCCGGAGATGACGGTGGGAAGAACTCCCGCCTCGGCGAGGAGGACAGGGACTTGCCGTCGTTGTCGAAGATGTCGCTGCAGAAGTCATCCTTGAGGTGGCGCCTCCTAGCGGGACTGCTCGTCTCCCCTCCGAACACCGGCTTCTCCCCGATCCCGGATCCGGGTCGGAACCAGGAGTCCATCGAGCGCTCCCGGCTCCGGCGGAGGTCCGCCACGGAGGAGCGGCGCGGGGGTCCGCCGACGACGTCAGCGAAGTCGACGTCGGAGGAGCTCCTCCGTTGTTGTTGGGTTGCGGGTAGCGATCCGATCTTGCATGAGGAGGACCCGATTGTCGTCCATCGGGAGAGGGAGAAAGAGGAGGAGGAGATTGGGTTAGGGTTAGGGTTAGGGCTGGGGTGAGTGGATGGGAAGTGAAGGAGGAGAGAAGAACCTTGACCGATACCGCCAGCTCCCTCCCCATCTCCTCCTCCCTTTCTAACTAGGTTTAGGGTTTTGGATCAAGGGTTAGGATTTTGGAGTTGGGGGAAAGGAAGGAGAAGAAGAGGAAGAGAGGAGAAGATCGACCAGAACGATTTTTGTGGAGGAAAATTTTTGTTGAAGCGCAGGTGCAGCAAGAATTTTGCCAAAAAATGAACTTAAAAAATATTACAAGTTTGCCACCGCTCTAAAATATTAATAACGGTTTGTTTTATCAACGTTATAAATAGTTCAGAATTAGCTCAAACCGTCATAGAAAAAAGGTATTTCGAACTTTGATAACGCTTTGGTATCAGGTCTCATCAATACGTCTTGTCGAGCGTTATTAATAGGCTTTTTTGTTGTAGTGCAACAAGAAGCAGTAAAAAGGCTTCCATAATTCAAAATGATGGAGGTGTACCTTTGACAGAAAGTAATGTTTGTTGGTGTTTTTGCCTTTGGACTAGGAAAGATAGTCCCACATCGGCTACACCAAATGGTGAGTATCTCAATATAATGCATTGCTTGTGTTGAGGTGTGCACATGAGGTGTGGTGGGGCACAAGTGTGTGTCATGTGGGAGTATTTTCCTATAAGAAAAAAGGATTAATTCTAACAAAGTTGTATGTTGATTTTTGTTGTGCGGACTCAGACTCGGACTCGGACACGGACTCCAGGATGTCTCGTGCATGCACGGGAGTGTTCGGGGGGGTAGGCATGGACTGGCACACTTCTATGCTGATTGTGGGATGATCTAAAATATTAAACTCTATTTTTGAGTATTGGTATTTTAGTCCCACATCAGATAGGAGAAGAGGTGAAGTCTCACTCCACTCTATAAATAGAGCCCCTTGGCCTCCTTTGAAAGAGGCACCAAGAAGAGAGTTAAAGGAGTCCGTAAAGTCCAGGAAGTCCGTTCAAGTCTCAAATATTGACTGACGAGCGTTCCAGAAGTTCTCTAGAACTTGCTGGTTCCTGGAAGCAGATCGTATATAGGCGAATCTTGCTTTAAGCAACGGTGATCTTATCACCCCAGCAAAGCTGTCTTTCATTTTTTTTCTTTCCTTCTCTTCTTTTCTGATCTAATCAGATTCTTCTTGTGGACTTTCGTCGCTGCTGCTAGCAACTCGATTTGTACCTTTCTAAAAGAAGCTCTACTTTCGTTTGCTGTTGTAACGAAATCTCTTTAAATTTTCGTTACCCAGAATCCTCCAAGGATCTCTGTGTGCACCTTTTTTGAAGTGTTGCTACGAAACGTTGTTGCTATTGAGACAACTGTTTCGTTTCTCTGTTTTCCATCGAAAATTACGCCTTGGGAATAACAATGTTCGTAGTAACAATTTTGCAGAAGTTAACATGGTGCTAACAAAGTCGAACCCAGAATGGCAGAAATTGTTGCATAGCTCGACAAACACTATCGCAAGGCTGAATGATAGCAATACTCTTCCTTCGTGTCCGAGGGAGAGTAGCAGGAGTAACAAGGACACCTCCCTTAATTAATTATCCATGACGATCTAGCATGGAATGTTCGTGGATGTAACTTGATCGGGCGATGGAGAGAGATTATCAACGTGGTCAGGAAGAATAAATGCTCAATAGTTGCTGTCTTGGAGAGCAAGATTAAATCTACTAACAGATTAGAAAGTAGAACTCCCCCTCAGTGGTCTTCAATGCACAACATCTTACTTTGCGGAATGGCACGTATATGGATTTCATGGGACACGCGTATATGGTTGGGAAAGGTAAAATTCATATAAGAGCAACTCATTGTGACTTAATGTGGACTTCAATGACTGACATCGAAGATTCCAACTCTGGAGGGATCTGATCACAGCGTCCGCGGAAATTGGAGAGAGTTCTCCGTTGCTTCTACTCGGAGACTTCAATGCAATGGTCTCAGTAACTGAAAAAATAGGAGGAAGACAGGTGCCAGACCCCATCCTAGCGGACTTCCAAGATTGTTTGCTCGCGTCAGGATTAATTTGTATGTCAAAAAATAGGACATACATGGTCCTGGAGCAACAGCTCAGCCTATAACAGAGTAGTATGCCAACTTGATAGGGCACTTTGTAACAACAAATGGTTAGAGAATTTTTTGAATGCCAAAGTGGAAGGATTGCCATGCGGAACAAGTGATCATACGCAACTCTTTGTTTGACTTTAAGAGGAACTGCCAGTGCGGCGTCGCCCGTTCAGATACAACAATGTGTGGCCACTGATGGATGGTTACTCGGAGGCAATACATAGAGGGTTCACTCATCATATCACCGTTTCACCTCAATTTTGTCTCATTCAAAGACTTAAGAGTATCAAACATGAGCTTAGAAGTTGGAATCGGCTTCGAGATCACACAAATTACATAATGCTGAAGCTGAACTACAAAACATACAAGCCAAGGTTCAAGAGTGCCCGTTAAACACTGATCTCGTGCAACATGAGCTTGAACTTCAAGAGGCCGTACGTAAGATGCGCTTCCAAGAAGAAATTCAATTGCAACAGCAGGCCAAGTGCTCGTGGCTTAAAGACGATGATCGGTGGTCCAAACTTTTTCATGCAACGGTGAAAGCGCGCCAACACAGGAATGCTATGGGCCCGATATTGAACACATGAGGAGAATTGCTGTCCAATGATAATAGCATGGAGGATGAATCAGTCAGGTATTTCTCCGATCTATACAATCAATCCAATTATTTAGATTACTTCCCTACTATTACTTGCAAACGGATAGTGAAAGACAATGGAAATCTTATGCTACGGAGGGAGGTGACATTAGAAAAGATTGAGAAAATCATAAAGGGGGCAGATCCGAACAAATCATCGGGGCCTGATGGGTTCAATGTGGCCTTCTATAAAATCACTGGGAGGAGGTGAAGTTTTAGGTGTTGCAAATTGTTTAGGACTTCTTCGATACCGGCCGCCTCATTAAAGAATTGAACCACACATTTTAACACTAATTTCGAAGGAGGGCGCTTCAGAACTCGAAGATTTTCGGCCTATATCTTGTTGCAATTTCCTCTATAAAATTATTACTCACCTTATGTGTGGCAGAATGCAGGAGATAATTCGAGGACTGGTGTCTAACAACCAATCAGCTTTTATCAAAGACAGATCCATTGCTGAGAATTGTTTGATTGCACATGAGTTGGTGCGAGAGTTTAACAAAAGCGGAGGGAGGAAGGGTTGTATCAAACTCGATCTTCGTAAGGCATATGATATGGTAAACATGGGATTTGTATGTCAAATCATACTCAGTATGGGATTCGATGAATGGTGGGTGGCGAGGATTAAAGAATGTATTACAACTCCTACATTTTCCATCCTCGTTAAGGGTCAACCATGCAATACTTCGGTAGCAATCGGGGTATCAGACAAGGCGATCCGCTCTCGCCGTATCTATTTACAATCGTCATGGAGTACTATACTTGTTTGATGGAACTTGTGTTGGAGTGGGTGGGGTTCCCAACCTATGTGGAGAAGATCCCGGAGTGCGACGAGCGCCGTCCGATGTCGGAGAAGCTCGGAAGTAGTTGTTACTGCTGCTGCTGCCCCAAAGGGGGTTCTGGACCAAGTCTGCCGAGTTCGGCCCGAACTCGGTCCCAGGCCGAGTTCTGGCCGAACTCGGTCTGGCCGTTCCAGGGTTTGGCCATCCAGTGCTGGTTGCTCCACACAGAGTTCTGGCCGAACTCTGTGTGTCGGGGGGCTGAAGCGGATTTCAGGATGAGTTTTCATCATTGGATCTAATCCAACGGTCCAGGTTGGTTGCGGGATTAGGGAGATATATTGAGTTTTCTCAACCCTAACTCAAAATCGCATTGGACAACACAAGTTTGAGAGAGAAGGAGGCAAGAGTGCCATTACAACTTCGGAGAAGAAGACGGAGGACTGAAGGTCGTTTTCGAAGGAGATCGTGTTTCGGGTAATCTCTACTCGTCGTTCTCGCTCTTCGTAGCCTTGTAATCATTGTTCTTATCTCTGAGTGTTGTGGGGATCCGATTTGGATCGGGAGGAGTTTGTAGAGGGTGTAATTCTTCTATTCCATTAGTGGAGGCTTCTCAGGGTTGGACACCGATCGTCCCGTGGTTTTTTTTTTTCCCGCAAGGGTTTTCACGTCAAAAATTTTCTGTGTCTGCGTGATTGTTTTTGTGTGGCTATTTTTGGGTTCGTGCGTTGTATTGCTCGGTCCTCTCGCAGGTACTCTCCGGTTTGGGGAAAGATTTCCGCGCTTCTTTCCCAACAGAGTGGTATCAGAGCTTTGGGTTCAAAGGGTGTCAGGAGTTGACAGGGGAACCAGAGAGGAGAGATGGACGCGAAGTCGGTGCGCATGGTGAACCTTAATGGCACAAACTATCATTATTGGCGGAGCAAGATGAAGGATTTGCTATTTGTCAAGAAGCTGCATCTACCTGTGTTTGCAACCGAGAGGCCCAGTGATAAATCCGAGGAGGACTGGACGTTCGAGCACATACAGGTGTGTGGGTACATACGGCAGTTTGTTGATGAGAACGTGTACAACCACGTTGCCAATATTGAGCACGCGAAGACGTTGTGGGATAAGCTGGAATCCTTGTATGCGAAGAAGACCGGGGTAAACAAGTTGTTCCTGATCCGAACGATGATGGGTCTGCGGTACAAGGATGGGGCGTCTATTTCGGATCACTTGAGTGAGTTCCAAGGCGTGGTTGACCAGCTATCTTCTATGGGAGTCAAGTTCGACGACGAAGTTCAGGGACTGTGGCTGCTGTGTACCTTGCCAGACTCGTGGGAGACCGTACGAGTATCTATGATCGCTTCTGCTCCAGAGGGCGTGGTCAGTCTGGAGTTTGCCAAGAGCGGGGTGTTGAATGAAGAGATGCGGAGACGTTCTCAGGGCACTTCATCCACATCCTACCACTCAGAGGCACTTGTTTCAGAGAGCCGTGGAAGGGGCAAAAGCAGGGGTCCAGGTGGTGGCAGAGACAAGAGCAGGGGGAAGTCCAAGGGTCGTTACGAGGACTCAGAGTGTTATCATTGCGGTAAGAAGAGCCATATCAAGCAGAATTGTTTCATTTGGAAGAGAGAGAAGAAGGGCGACAAGGGGAAGCAAGAAGAGAACACTACATCGGCGGCCTCGATACATGGAGGCGATGTGATCGTCGTAGGCGATGAGGTCATTACTAACCTCGCCTGCGATGACAATTCTTGGCTGGTGGACTCAGGGGCTTCAGCACATGTATCTCACAATAGGGCACTGTTTGCCACTTACACGACAGAAGACTGTGGCATGTTGAAGATGGGCAACGGAGATGTGTCGAAGGCGGTTGCCGTTGGAGATGTGCATTTGAGAACGAAGATGGGTGCGGTTCTTGTTCTCAAGGATGTTCGTCATGTCCCTGATATCCGTTTCAACCTGGTGTCGGTTGGAAGGTTGGATGACGAGGGATTCTTCAGTCTCTTCGGGAACAGTCAGTGGAAGCTTTCCAGAGGTTCGATGGTGATTGCCAGAGGAAGCAAGAAGTCCGGTCTCTACTATATGAAGGGGAGCGCAGAGGGGGCACAGGAGGTGAACGCAGTCAGTGACGCGTCTACCGAGTTGTGGCACAGGCGGCTCGGCCATATCAGCGAGAAGGGAATGAGCTACTTGGTGAACAGGAAAGTGATTCCGGGGCTCAAGTCTACAAAGTTGGAGAAATGCACGCACTGTTTGGCTGGGAAGCAAAGTAGGGTGTCTTTCCAGAGTCACCCAAGTTCGAGGAAGCCGGCGTTGCTCGAGTTGATTCACTCGGATGTCTGCGGTCCTATGAAGGTAAAATCTCTTGGTGGTGCTTCTTACTTTGTGACTTTTATTGATGACTGTTCCAGGAAGGTTTGGGTCTATGCCTTAAAGACCAAGGATCAGGTGCTGCCTACTTTCAAGGAGTTTCAGGCCTCCGTTGAAAGGGAGACGGGCAAGAAGTTGTTGTGTGTTCGGTCCGACAATGGCGGCGAATACATCGGTCCCTTTGATGCGTATTGCAGAGAGCAAGGGATACGACACCAGAAGACTCCGCCAAAGACACCTCAGCTCAATGGTGTAGCGGAGCGCATGAACAGGACACTGATAGAGAGGGTGCGGTATTTGCTGTCAGAAGCAAACTTGCCGGGCAGTTATTGGGGTGAGGCTCTTCTCACAGCTGCTTATATTATTAATTTGTCTCCTAGTGCTCATTTGCAGGGTGATGTGCCTGACAAAGTATGGTACGGCAAGGAGCCGTCATACAGTCACCTGCGGGCGTTTGGTTGTAAGGCCTTCGTGCATGTACCGAAGGACGAGAGGACCAAACTTGAGCCGAAGACGAGGCGATGCGTCTTTGTCGGCTACGGTCGGGATGAGTTTGGCTATAGACTCTACGACCCAGTGGAAGGAAAGCTCTACAGAAGCAGGGACGTGGTGTTCGTCGAGGATCAGACCATGACCAACACTCAGGATTCCGAGACGCCTTCTGAGGCTGAGGAATTGCTTGAGTTAGAGTCATTTCGCTTCGAGCAGTTTCCAGAGGACATCGCAGAGGATCTAGTTATGGGGGAGCCGGTACATGGAGTTGCTCCCAACCTTGATCATCAGCCTGCTGATGGTGGTCAGGGTGTCCCTCAGGAGGATGAGCATGCCGGGGAGGCAGTTCCTGAAGGGAAGGAGGCTGTCGGTATACAGCCAGCACCAGTGGCTCCACTGAGAAGGAGTAACAGGGATCGTCGACCATCTACGAGATACTCGCCGGATGAGTATGTGCTATTGACTGACGGGGGAGAGCCCGAAAGTTTCGCAGAGGCTATGGAAGACGAACACAGGCAGGAGTGGATGGTAGCTATGCAGGAGGAGATGAGTTCCTTGCACACCAATTCTACTTATGATCTGGTGCGGTTGCCAAAGGGCAAGAAGGCTTTGAAGAATCGATGGGTGTTCAGAGTGAAGCAGACGGATGATGCTACTCGCCCTCGATACAAAGCGAGGCTGGTAGTCAAGGGCTACGGTCAGCAGAAAGGCGTGGATTATGATGAAATCTTTTCGCCTGTCGTCAAGCATTCGTCTATTCGGGTGGTGCTAGCATTAGCAGCCAGTTTCGACTTGGAGGTCGAGCAGATGGACGTGAAGACGGCGTTCCTCCACGGTGATCTTGAGGAGGAGTTGTACATGGAGCAGCCGGAGGGATTCTGTGAGAAGGGCAAGTCACATTTGGTCTGCCGGTTGAGGAAGAGCTTGTATGGTCTGAAGCAGGCTCCGAGGCAGTGGTACAGAAAGTTCGAGTCGTTTATGGGGGAGCATGGTTATGCACGGACGACGTCGGACCATTGTGCATTTGTGAGGTATTTTGCCGAGGATGATTTCATCATTTTGTTGCTCTATGTTGATGATATGCTATTAGTGGGTCGGAATGCCACTAGGATAGCGGAGTTGAAGTGCCAACTGGGCACGGCCTTCTCTATGAAGGATTTGGGCGCAGCGAAGACTATTCTTGGGATGGAGATCAGCCGAGAGAGAGAGTCCAAGCTGCTACACTTGTCCCAAAAGAAGTACATTCACCGGGTACTTCAGCGTTTCGGGATGGACGGGTCGAAGAAAGTGAGTTCCCCCCTCGCGGCTCACTTTAAGTTCACTGAGGAGCAGTGTCCATCTACCGAGGACGAAAAAGAAGATATGGAGCGGGTTCCATATGCTTCAGCTGTGGGAAGCCTTATGTATGCCATGGTGTGTACGAGGCCAGATATTGCTCATGCAGTTGGTACGGTTAGCAGGTATCTTTCGAAACCTGGAAGGGTACACTGGAGTGCAGTCAAGTGGATTCTACGATATCTTCAGGGCACTGCTGGTTGGAGACTTTCCTTTGGTGGTGACGAGCCGAAGCTGGTTGGGTATATCGACGCTGATATGGCTGGAGATGTAGACACGAGGCGATCGACTTCAGGCTACGTGATGATGTTTGCGGGAGGAGCAGTGTCATGGCAGTTGCGGTTGCAGAAGTGTGTTGCCTTGTCGACGACGAAGGCGGAATACATTGCGGCGACGGAGGCTTGCAAGGAGCTATTGTGGATGAAGAAGCTGTTGCAGGAAATGGGACTGAAGCAAGAGCAGTATACTTTGCTTTGCGACAGTCAGAGTGCTATCCATCTTGTGAAGAATCAGACGTTTCATAGTCGGTCCAAGCACATCGAGACTCGGTATCATTGGATACGGGATGTGGTTGAGAAGAAGGATGCGGAGCTTGAGAAGGTGCATACAGATGACAACGGAGCTGATATGTTCACGAAGATTCTACCAAGGGGGAAGTTTGAGTACTGCAGGCAGATCGTCGGGATGACGACATCCTCCCCATAGTTGTGAAGGGGGAGATTTGTTGGAGTGGGTGGGGTTCCCAACCTATGTGGAGAAGATCCCGGAGTGCGACGAGCGCCGTCCGATGTCGGAGAAGCTCGGGAGTAGTTGTTACTGCTGCTGCTGCCCCAAAGGGGGTTCTGGACCAAGTCTGCCGAGTTCGGGCCGAACTCGGTCCCAGGCCGAGTTCTGGCCGAACTCGGTCTGGCCGTTCCAGGGTTTGGCCATCCAGTGCTGGTTGCTCCACACAGAGTTCTGGCCGAACTCTGTGTGTCGGGGGGCTGAAGCGGATTTCAGGATGAGTTTTCATCATTGGATCTAATCCAACGGTCCAGGTTGGTTGCGGGATTAGGGAGATATATTGAGTTTTCTCAACCCTAACTCAAAATCGCATTGGACAACACAAGTTTGAGAGAGAAGGAGGCAAGAGTGCCATTACAACTTCGGAGAAGAAGACGGAGGATTGAAGGTCGTTTTCGAAGGAGATCGTGTTTCGGGTAATCTCTACTCGTCGTTCTCGCTCTTCGTAGCCTTGTAATCATTGTTCTTATCTCTGAGTGTTGTGGGGATCCGATTTGGATCGGAAGGAGTTTGTAGAGGGTGTAATTCTTCTATTCCATTAGTGGAGGCTTCTCAGGGTTGGACTCCGATCGTCCCGTGGTTTTTTTTTTTCCCGCAAGGGTTTCCACGTCAAAAATTCTCTGTGTCTGCGTGATTGTTTTTGTGTGACTATTTTTGGGTTCGTGCGTTGTATTGCTCGGTCCTCTCGCAGGTACTCTCCGGTTTGGGGAAAGGTTTCCGCGCTTCTTTCCCAACAACTTGCTGTGCACAAACAACTGTTAAAACCACTATATAGTAGAGTACATCCTTTTATTTCTTACTTGATTTATGCAGACAGCCTATTGGTGTTTCTAGAGTCGTCAGAAAGGAGTATCAATGCACTGAACAATGTGTTGGAGCAGTTTGCTACAGTGTCTGGTCTGCGCCTAAACAAGGAGAAGAGCCTCATTTATTTCAACAGAGGCTGTCCTGAGAAGGAAAGATGGATGCAAATGCTTCAGATAGAGGAGGGTCAGCTTCCAGTCAGATACCTTGGGCTTCCGCTGCCAATCAACTATGCTCGATACGCTGATTGCCAAGGATTGATTCAACACGTTCAGGCTAGATTGGAGGGTTGATAATCTCAGTTATTGTCATTTGGAGGGCGAGTAGAGCTTATCCGTGCTGTTATACATGCTATAGCCAGTTACTGGATGCAAGCCATATATGTTCCAGACAGGGTCATTCAGAAAATTGAAACTTTGTGTGCCAACTTTATTTGGAAATGAGGAGTTCATACAATAAAATAGGGGGACTTAGCCAGACCAAAGGAAGAGGGAGGAATAGACATCAGATCTCTGATAACTATTCGAGAAGTAGGCCAATTCAAGTTGGCGGAACGGCTGATCGTAGGAAGATCTTTATGGGCGCGGTGGACTATAAATAGGTACTTGAAAAACAACAACTTCTGGATCCATACCATTGATAAAAACTTTTCTGTTATATTCAAAAACATCCTCCGTATCCGTCCAGTACTACGATGTAACCTCAGGCGGGTGATCCGAGTGGTGGCACAACAAATCCGTGGTTCGATCCATGGCTAAACAACTCGAGTTTGGTAGAAAGGGAAGGATGGCCGATATTCGAACTTATTGGATCTGATGAGCCATTATCGGTCTTGATACAAGATGGGATTTGGCAAGTTCATAACAAACCAATTGCCCAGAGATATGCGGTGGAAATCACAGCATTAAGCATCTCAACGGAGGGTAATACGGATAGATGGGAGTGGACGGACACAACAAACGGCAAATTCTCCTTCAGAGCACTGTATGAGAAGACTCGTGTACACGGAGACCGAGTAGATTGGGCGAAGGTGATCTAGATGCCGAGGGCTGCCACGAAGATGAAACTCTGCCTTTACAAAGCAGTTCGTAATAGACTGCTTACACGATAACGAATGAGTAGACTTGGCATTGCTATTCCATCACAGGAGTGTGTTCTTTGTGGTAGAGGGATCAAAACTCGAAATCACTTATTCTTCACATGTTTTTCTAATTGGATATGGCACCAATGTCGAATAAAGTCGGGTTTACCGGCTACCACAAACGATGGGCTAATGGAGACAATAGAGGAGATCAAGAAATTGAAAGGCAAGGGGAAGGAGGAATTTGATAGAGCAAGAATTCGTCTACTATCAGCGGTCTGGCACATTTGGAGGGAGAGAAATAGGCGAATCTTCGAGGGTGCGGGTCAGTCGATGATGAGCATTATGAACAATTTGGAGACCGACATTGGGGCCATGAGTAGTTAGCAGACATGGTTGGATGAAAGCTTATGTAATGTGTAATATGTAATTTTAGCAGTTCTATCAATGAAGTACCTTTTCTTCAAATATATATATATATATATATATATATATATATATGTACTATTATAGAGGGGTTTCAAAATGGTTCAAAATTGAGCCGTCTAAGCCGTGTATATCATCAACCATTTTCTTTTAAAAAAATTAAACTATGTAAAAACATTGTTAAAAAAAGTTCAAATTTGTTATATATGTGCAAAATGGAGAATCGAACTCAACCAAACAAGAAAAAAAACCTCCCACATTAACCACGTGAGCTAGAAACAATATTTGACTATAATTGGATAATAATCTTATTATACGTTATCACGTGCAAAGCACGTGCATTTACTAGTATATATATATATATATATATATATATATATATATATATATATATATATATATATATATATATATATTTGCCCCACTCTCCGCGTGCCCCTATTCCACCTTCTCTTACTGACGCTTCCTCTCTCTCCCCGGCTAATCATCTCGTAGACGGGCCAGCCGAGCTTTTCGATCGCACTCTGGTGCTTCAACCAGGGGCCCCTTCACAAATCATTCTGCTCCCCTGTGCATATCACCCTTGTCATATACATCTTCAGCTTTCCTCTATGTTTTGGCGTAGATTTCTTTGGGACAGAGAGATTATTGTTGAAACTTCGTGTCCGAAATATAGCATAGAATAGAAGTCGACTGCCTCCTCTTGCATATCATGCGAGGTCGTGACCTCTTCCCCCATGTATGTGATCAACCTATGGATGCGATTGCGGTTTTGCCTTGCTCTGATAACCCCGTCGAAGAATCTGGTGCACTAATCTCCGTCCTTCAGCCAAGCGCACTTAGCCCTCTCTGTCAACTCTGCATCTCCTATAAGAATAACAGCTTTCCCACTTCCTCCCTCAAATTAGCTTCTACGATTAGCTCATCGGTAGTACTGGAGTCAGTATTGGTTTTTTCTTGCAAGTTCTGCAGCTCCTTGACCCTTTCCTCGAGCATAGGCTTTACTCTTCCCCTATTCCACCTTTTGAGAACACTTTTGACCTCCCTCTGTCGTTGGCACGGTCGAAACTGAGCACTACATTTCTCGTTTACCGCCATCCCGTGTCTGACCACCACCAGATAGCCATCCGCTTAGCCCACGAGTTGTTAAATCTGAATGGAACCCTACACAGGAGAGGCTGGGATCAGACGAACCAGAATAGGGCAATGGTCACTCGTCGATGCCGGGTGACCCACCACCACCGCCTCAGGCATCATTTCGAACCACCTATCGTTCATGTCACGACCCGATCCCAAGATGTTGGGTCAAGCCAGATCATGTCCAGCCTACACCGTGGTGAGACGACGACAGTAAGATGTTCAGTGGAATACAGGAACTCACAAAAATCACAACATGTAATTTGCAGGAATTTAAATTTTTTTTATTCAAAATCAACTTACAAGTTTCTAAGGGAAGTAATGAACATAAAATGAATATTACAAACTTCAAATATTCTGAAAGGGAAATGCTAAGCAGGAAAATAAAATAACTCCAGCTATCTAGGTAGCTGGCTCAGGTGCCTTCGGGGCAGTATTCTCCAAATTGGGTTCCAGTGAATCCTTAGGGTACAAGACATGATCATAATAGCTATTGAAGAATAACTCTTCATCCTCAAACTCACCTATGTTGAAAATTTTGGGTTTCCAGTCAGGCAATAAATGAATTAAGCATTTATGAAGCATTTGAAAATATTTTTGATGCAATAAACAATTTAAATATTTAATTGCCAAAAACAATTGAAATATTGATGCAATGAGACAATGAAGCAATTCTGAGTTTGAATAGGTAGCTACTTGTGATCGGCTGGTAGATTCAATTTGTATTCTAGTATACGGTCCAGCTTCGGCGCACGTGCAAGTATGGTCTCAGCTATCCACAATAATTCTAAGGGGGCTTTGGTCACAAGTAATACACTATTCCCCATTCCCCGAGTCAATATTTGAGTTCAAGAGGAGAACTCCGTGGCACAATATGTCAATATGCAATAAAACAAGTATTGATTAAAATACACAAAATACGGTAGTGTACTTGACTTGAGTTCTGTAACAGGGATGTGGAGGCATTGAGGATCTCAATCTAGTCCTCGGACCCTACAATAATTAAGAGTCCGACTCAGTTCCAGAATAACAATTTCTAGGTGTTCTAGTTGCAATCTCTAATATTGATCCTAGTCAATTTTTCTGGTTAATAATTACACTTAACGATTAATTACTCTAATGTCGTTACGTTATTTCCAACTTGTATAAAGAGCCAATTTTCTTACTTTATTTGGAAAGAGTAGGCAACACAATTTATGAAAAAACTTGTATTTAATAATATAGATATAAAACTATATTTTCTTCCTAGCCAATAATATTGATCCTAGCCAATTTTCTTCCTATCATATGGTTAGGTGAACCACACGATAAACATAGAAAGTTAGACCTCCGACAAGTAAGATGAGTGTGCCCTTCCCTTCCACAGAAGGAACATACGGTTGGTAACTCCTGGTGCTGATATGGACGTTTGTCTGCTAGTACTGGTGATGGATGTTGGGGTGAAAAGCTTGATACGGGTGAATGGTACCTCTTACGACCCTCAGTTCTGGATGTGGTCCTCCTGGCAATATGCTCGTGCTCTCGTACTGCCTCCACAGTAGGTCGGGCTCTATATGCTGACTGGCTGGATGACTGGTACTGTCTGGCTCCAATATGTACTTTCTTTGGCTGCCAGTCCTTGGCTTAAAATTCTTCGGATATTCCTTGCTCACTTTAGTCTATCAACATCTGGATACTCTATTGGAGAACGAGATCTCGTCGTTGTTGTGACTCCATCATTTCTTTGATAATCCCTATGAGTGCAGGTACATCGGGCTGATCTAGAACTATCTCTGCTCGGACTGTTGACTGTACGGGCACAACGGGATGATCGGTATGGACTGACATCTCTGCCCTCAAGTCAACTCTCGACTCTGTACCTGAATGCTGAGACTGATCCTCTATGACTGGCCTAATAGAAGATTGCTGACCTACCATTGGCAGAATCCGAACAAGGTAATCGAAAGGATTAGGAACAGTATCCCTGAAAGTTAAAGGCCACAAGGATCAAATCAAGGGAACATAAGAGATCAACGATCAAGGCATATATCAGGTCAAAGGATCAGAGATAGAGAATAATACAAAGGATATCAAAAAGGATAATTGTGATTGAGATAACTAAACATTAGTAACTCCCACATATCTGATAAATCAGACCTGCATGGGCCACCACTAAAACCTGTGTTATGCCCCAGAACCAGAATACTGACAAGTGGGGACGGATAATGCCAGCTACGTAATACCAAAGTCCACCAGTACTCTGAAATCATGTATAAGCTGTCAAGACATGGGAGTTGCTTCTATAAGCTAACAGTCGATCCTAGGTCAAGCATTCCTAGGTATCTCAATCACAGAAAATTATACAAGGTACAAGAAGTATGATCATCAGACATACAATAGTAAAGCGTCCCAAACCATTTATACATGGATGATCATGAAGCTAGTCATACCAAAATAGAAAACTAACAAGAGTAATAGTCATACATGATAAGCTCTAGCTATAGTCTAGAATACGCACATCATGTCTTGGCCCGTAGGCTAAATGTCAAGATCCAAAAATATGAGCTAAACACGTGCTCGGAGGCTAAACACCACAAAAGAATAATGTACATAACGAGTGGGAGAATGAAACAAGAAACCTACTCAGATACTCTGGTGCTCCGGATGGTCACCGCCGAGTAGATGGTACGGAGGATCCTTTGGGCTCCTCTCTCAGATCTGGCCAAACAAAACCAGTGGGGTCAGACCCCAAATAGCAAGTACCACAAAGGAAGCCAAACTATGGACTAAAACCAGCAATAACTAACATAGCAATGGTTAGGAAAATCAATAAGTAAATACAGATCGAGACTCGTGCACTACCAATACACTCATCTCGAGAATAGAAAAGACAATAAGTAAAGCATCATGTGACATAAGTAATTGACATGTGACATAATGTACAATATAGTCATGTTTAATAACGAAAGCTTGAGAATATGTAAAATCAATTGATCATGTAAGCATGTGAGCCAGACGGGTTATGAGAGCATGTTGACTTAGCATAGGGATCACGTAAAGCTTGTGAGATAACTGAACATGTGAGTATGTGGGAACTATATAGAATGACAATGACAAGATGACTTAGGAACTACCCCGGAAGTCAAGTTATAACCCGTAAACCAAACAAGGACCGAGGTTGTAACCCTTCTCCTGAACAGAACTTAGCCTCCAATCAAGGTTTAGCATAAGATCATGTAGAACATGTGGGTACTGAATAGGACGACAATTGATACGATGACTTGGGAGATATTTCGGAAGCCAAGTTTTAACCCGTAAACCAAACAAGGCTCGGGATTGTAACCTTTTTCCTGAACAGAACTCAGCCTCCGATCATTTATCGACAAAAGTAAGGCGTAAACAATAATGTACTGAAATAAACATACGAGCACTGCCTAGATAAAACTAGACATGACTGGACTGACTCCATCCATCATTCACGACCAAGCAATGAGTACGGCTTGATACTTTAACTAACTAGGGTTATTACAAGCCTAGTTACTAACAAGACGTAATGAGATATTCCAACAGCCACAAGTCCTGTAGACTTAATCTTGGTTATCCAGTTGCAAGTTGGAAGAGTTAGATTAGGTGACTTGGGGGTGCAACACATGACAGTGTGCTGGAAATGTGCCCTACTCGACGGCAGGCTACAAGTCCAATTAAAGCGCACAGATAACGGGACTGCCTGTAGCTCGAAAATCTCTTTATGAACTACTTGATCAATCTCGTCATTAACCTAGTCAGATTCAGTATGAATCCTTGACCATGGTAACCAGAAATTCATGTCCTAGACATGATGCAGACGAGACATGTAACTTGTTTACTCATACACAATACATTCAACCATGGTATCCAAAAGAGTTACATTAGAAAGGGAGGATAGTCGTCGCAACAACATCTTGATTAAGCATGTCAAGTCAGGTTTACTTGTCATGTAAAGAGTACTTGTCAAGAGTGCGCCTCAACGGACTACTATCATGTAAAGCAAAGAAGTGACATTTAACATAAATGTACCACAACGGGTCACTATCTAGAACAAGCAGAGAAGAGACGCGTAGCATGAGTGCACCACGACGGGCCACTATCATGTAAACCAAAGAAGAGACGTGTAGCATGAGTGCACCACGATGGACCACTATCTAAATTAAGCAAAGAAGAGACGTGTAGCATGAGTGCACCACGACGGGCCACTATCTAGATTAAGCAAAGAAGAGACGTATAGCATGAGTGCACCACGATGGGCCAATATCTAGATTAAGCAAACATGACAATAAGGATCGCATATAGAAATTATTAGATAAAAGACGTATCATGGCATGGAAGAAGAAACATATAAGGGGGGGTACAATTATTCTCTAACTGTACAAAATTATCTAATCATGATAAAAATTTATTACAGTCGAAGGAAACCTCAAAAACGTCAAGTACAGAAAATATGCCAAAAAGATCAAAACTATGATTGAAGTTATCAATAGCATATGAAATCCAATTAAAGTGAAACAAGAAGATTCTTGAAGCCAAGACAAAGATCTACAACTTTTATGTTGGGAGTTGGAAGAAATTTTAGCCACAATTCAGCCAAAAAGGGCATAAAATAGCCAAAAACAGCTAAAATATGCATTATACGGCCAGGTACTATGCATCTATGCGGACTGGTACTATGCGGCCAGGCACTATGCATCTATGCAGACTGGCACTATACGGTCAGGTACTATGCAGCTATACGGACTGGCACTATGCGGCCAGGCACTATGCAGCTATGCGGACTGGCACTATGCGGTTAGGCGCTATGCATCTATGCAGACTGACACTATGCGGCCAGGTACTATGCATCAATACGAACTGGCACTATACGGCCAGGCACTATATAGCTATGCGGACTGGCACTATACGGCCAGGCACTATACAGCTATGCGGACTGGCACTATGCGGTTAGGCGCTATGCATCTATGCAGACTAACACTATGCGGCCAGGCACTAGCATCTATACGGACTGGCACTATACGGCCAGGCACTATACGGCCAGACACTATGCAGCTATGCGCACTGGCACTATACGGCCAGACACTATGCACCTATGTGGATTGGCACTATGCGACCAGGCACTATGCATCTATGCGACTAGGCACTATGCATCTATGCATCCAGGTACTATACGGCCAGGCGCTATACAGCTATACGGACTGGCACTATTCATCGTCCATGCCAGAACCAAGACAGATGAACATAGAAGATGTCCAAAACTTGTTTTGGCTATAACTTCCTAAAAAAAAAAATCAAAATCTAACTTTTCAAAGGGCAAAATTATGTATAATCAAATTCTCTACCACATGGAACAATTATTTTTCGAAAACAAATAAGTTTGATAGATCAAAACCAAGAAAAATAAAAAATGACATAAACTTAGATCTAAAAAATTTGAACCACCAAAATGAAAAATGCCAAGAACTAAAGAGTTTTAGAATCATGTGAGGAAGATAATAGACAAATAAAAATAGCATTGTCCAAAATTGGGCAAGATGTACCTGCCTTGGGTTGGAGGAAGAAGATGAAGAGGAAAAAAAGAAATAAAATAATAGAGGAGTGAGAAAGAGATGGGAGTTTATAAAAAGGAATGGGGAAGATGGTTCAACATGTTGAACCCATCAAAATAAACCAAGCCAATCCATTTCAAGCAAGCCAAGTTGGACCAAACCAAATTAAAACAAGTCAAAATTAAACCAAAGCAAGGCAAGAAAGACAAGTCAAATATGGGTCACCTGACAAAGGCCAGAATTCCGTATACGTACACTAAAAATACGTATAACAGAAAACCGAAGTGACAGGCATGCCGTCGATATATACTGGTATACTGGCGGCATGCCGGTCAAGGAGAAAATCTATAAGTTAGAATTTTTTTAAAGTATTCCAAAAATCAAGAAAATACAAAACACAGTACAAAAATACATATCCGTATATAAATACTGATACAGTGAGACGAGTCTCACAACTCTCCCATCCTTAGAAAAATTCAGTCCTCGAAATTTCCTAAAGCTAGTTGAGCATGATAACCAAAACAAAAGCTCAAGAAAACACAACTATCTCAATCAAACAAGGCATATCATATCAGTAAATGAAGGCAATAGTAATATAAATAAATGTGTAAGCAATAACACAACGAAAATCAAGAAGGACTGGAAGTATATGAATAGATATGTCTCCTGAGTCAGTAGAGTAGGGACCAACGTCCTCGCTGGCCTACGCCGACTTCAAAATGGATAAAGGTCAAGTCCCAAAGTAAGTCGGTACCAATGACTTAGTTTAAGACATGACACTACCCAGACGTATCATCGTAGTCGAGACATGTGATAATTATCATGTATCTTGAGGTACGAAGACAGAAGAGCGGAACGAGAAACCCGCCTTCACTCCCGAATAAGTCAAGCCGATCATTGTACTCCACCTATAGATAGAATACAAGGTCGCCTGCAAGAACCCAATATATACTGCCACTACCTGGCCTGCTACTGAAAGACAGATCCAAAGGTCATAACTAAAAGGAGACCATGAAGATGGTACCTGAGACTTCCAAGGTATGATCTTCACGCTGATACTACAGTTGCTTCTGGTACTGTGCCTTCAATCACACTCTGAGCTGCCTGGCCCTCTGAGCTCGTGATGGCGGTGGGTATTATGCCAATGGCCGAACATCTAGTATTGGCCCGAACTGCTCATCCACTATTGGAGGTGATGACTGAGGCGACTAAAAGGAATGTAGTGGTACATCTGATGTAGTTGATCGTCCTCGAGATATCGGATAGGGGCAAGTGGTAATTGAATGGTCCTCTACTCCACAGCGGAAGCATCGCCTATTGGCCGTCCAACAAACTGATCTAGAATGTCCTAACTTTCCATAATATGTACAGGCTTGTTCTGCCCGATACTGCTGTTGGTTTCCCTGCCTCTGAGCTTGCTACTGCTGAACCGGCGCTGGTGCCTGCTGGTTGGAAGGCTGGAAGGATGATGATCCACCTTGACTCCTTCGGGGACAAATTCCTATAATGTGGTCAGATGAACCGCACGATAAACATAGAAAGTTAGCCCTCCGATAAGTAAGATGAGTGTGCCATTTCCTTCCACAGAAGGAACATACGGTTGGTAACTCCTGGGGCTGATATGGACGTTGGTCTGCTGGTACTGGTGATGGACGTCGGGGTAAAAAGCTTGATACGGATGAATGGTACCTCTTACGACCCTCAGTTTTGGATGTGTTCTCCTGGCTATATGCTCGTGCTCTCGTACTGCCTCCACAGTAGGTCGGGCTCGATATGCTGACTGGCTGGATGACTGGTACTATCTGGCTCCAATCTGTACTTCCTCTGGCTGTCAGTCCTCGGCTTAAAATTCCTAGGGTATTCCTTGCTCACTTTGGTCTATCAACATCTGGATACTCTGTTGGAGAACGAGATCTCGTCGTTGTTGTGACTCTATTATTTCCTTGATAATCCATATAAGTGCAGGTACATCGGGCAG
Source organism: Iris pallida (assembly GCA_029216955.1). Classification (NCBI taxonomy): domain Eukaryota; kingdom Viridiplantae; phylum Streptophyta; class Magnoliopsida; order Asparagales; family Iridaceae; genus Iris; species Iris pallida. The sequence continues at coordinate 263,303 of JANAVB010044685.1, read as the reverse complement.
ATCTAGAACTACCTCTGCTCGGACTGCTGATGTACGGGCATAGCGGGATGATCGGGATGGAATGACATCTCTGTCCTCGAGTCAACTCTCGACTCTGCACCTGAATGCTGAGACCGATCCTCCACAACTGGCCTAACAGAAGATTGTTGTAAAACCCCTCAAAATTAAAATAATATTTTATTTAATTAAACATATTAATTTGGATTTTTATTTATTTCTAATTTATTTTATCCTATTTATATTATATAAGAAGGGCTATAGTCATGATTGAGTTTGAATGTGCAAATTGACTAGAAAGTATGGCATGCCTAGTGTAGTCGGGTGCTTTGACTAGCATACTAGCCATGCTAGGAATGCCATTATTATATTTTAGTCTTTTGCATGTTAACAATTCAAATTATGGCACAAGTCATATTTTAAACTAATTAATTATTTTATAAAGCCTTTATGACTTTTTAGGAGATCCGGTTGCACCAAACCTTCCCAAACTTCCTCCAAACCAAACCCAAACCTATGTAGGCATATTGGACATTAAAATACATTAATAAACACATATATTTTAAATTTATTCAGATTTTGGATAGTATTTATATATATATAGATCTAATTAGTTCTATATTAGGAAAGACCTATTTAAATCTCTAACCAAATCAATTAGCCAACTCATCAAACAACCAAGCCAATCAAGTGGACCCCCACCATTAAGTGGTCGGCCAAACACTCCCCCCCTCTTGGCCGAACATCCCAAAAGGAAAAAGGATTCCCAATCCTATACATACATGAAACCCATAAAGCCTATATATATATATATATATATATATATATATATATATATATATATATATATAAGAAAACCCCCCTCACTTTATTAATGACGGCTCGAAGACCGTGGACAAATCCGTATACAAGGCGCAAAATGCCGAAGCCTATACAGGGATACCCCAAAAGGAAGGAGTGAGTAAGGCGAAACAATCGCCAGGGGCTACGGGGGTAGCACCGACCAAAATGCTCTCGAACTGTGGGAACACAGGGTGCTCCGCTTACGGAACTATCGAGCAATTTTCCAAAAGAACTGGTTTGCCGAGTACGGGTGATCTTCATATCTCGTTTTGTTGTGATTCTTTCAAATAACCCAAGTTGCAGCTGCTGCGACGATCTGGTGGCCGTGGGACGTAGAACCCCAGGAAGCCAGAAGATCATGGAAGCGTCCACCGCCCTGGTCCAAGCTGAATAGCTGGTTAAGGGTTGACCAAGTCTTGTCCGACAGCGCCCCCTGTCGGAAGATATGATCGATAGTCTCCATCTGACGCTCGGTGCAGCAGGAGCAAGCAGATGCTAAACTAATCCCGATGGTGTTAAGGATGTCGTCTGTCGACAGTTTCTTTCTGAGGATTCTCCACAATAGGAATGACTACTTCTTGGGGATGCAGGAATGCCAGTAGTGGGCTATAGGAAGGAACGGCCGACCGGCGCCCCGGATGGCGGCTCTCGTTGACCTCACCGAGAATGCCCCTGACGCCTCGAGGGTCCATCTCAACACATCCGCCTCACCGCCGATGCGTAACCCACGCTCTCGGATGCTATCTGTCGCATCGTTACCGGACCACTCACGAATCTGGTCCCAGTTCCAGTCGTCGGTGGAGGGGTTCCACAGGTCTCTGATCCTACAATCTCTCGGGGTCTCCTTAAGGGTCGAGATCATGCTGTCTCCAACCCATCGCTCAAGGAATGGGTTCGATTCGCTTGCTCCTAGGTGGAGTCTCATCACAGGCTCGGTAAGGTCGCGGCCGATAAGGATGCGACGCCAGGCCGCTGAGGATCTGCTGTTGGAGATGGCCATCGAGGGGTGGATATGTTTGAAGTATCTTGCTTTCAAAAACCTGCTCCATAAGTTGTTGCTCGTGCAGAGATTCCACCACAGTTTTATCGAGAATGCTTTAACAATGTGAGTGAGTTTGGTGAATCCCAGTCCCCCCTCGCCAGTCGGGTGAGCCATGGATTCCCAGCTGGCCCAGTAATGCTTATCTTTGCCGCTGCTATGCCTCCAGAAGAAATTACAAAAGATCTGTTCGATCGAAGTAAGAACCTTAATGGGTGGCGAGCACATAGCTAGGGTGTGGATAGGGATGGAGGATAGCACGTGATTGATGAGAATCATCTTGCCACCTGGGGATAAGGTGGCATTATGCCACCCTTCCAGTTTTTTCCTGATTCTGGTAGTCAAGTCCTCGAAGATGCTGACGTTGGACTTCCCGTACACTAAAGGGCACCCGAGATAGGTGAACGGGGGCTTAGCAATAGAAAAGGATGTTAAGTTGGAGAGGTTGTTGGCGTGCTCTCTATTGGTGTTGTGGTGGGCGTAGATAACGCTCTTGGAATGATTGATCTTCTGGCCAGAGCATCTGGAGTACCTCATCAGGGTGTTGTGAACTCCCGCCATCGCGCCTTCATCCCCGAAAGAGAAGATGAGTAAGTCGTCTGTGAAAGCCAGATGGGTGATGATAGGGCAGCCACTAGATGTATGATAGTACTGGAAGTTGGAGGTGTTGACCATATTGTTAAGGTTTCTACTCAGGACGTCAGCTGCTATGATGAAAACAGTGGAGGATAGGGGATCGCCCTGTCTCACCCTGCGGTAGGATTTAAAAAATCCCTCTACGGGCCGTTGATGACCATGGAGAACCACGAGTTGCTGATGGATCTCCAGACGATATTGGTCCAAGTTTTCGAGAATCCGAAAGCTCTGAAAACCCAGATCATGAATTGCCAATCCAGACTGTCATAAGCTTTCTCCATGTCGATTTTAACGACAATGTTGCCTCCCCTTACTGGAAATTTTATGCAGGTGATTAACTCTTGGGATAGCATAATGTTGTTCTGGATGTTCCTTCCGCGAACGAACCCATTTTGCTCCTCCGAGATGATCTTGGGGAGAAGACCAGCTATTCTGGTAGCTATAACTTTGGATATGATCTTGTTGGTGAAGTTACAGAGAATAATGGGTTAAAAGTCGCGGAATGACTCCGGGTTGTCTTTTTTAGGGATAAGGATCAGGTTGGCGCTCGAGATGGCTTTGGGGTATATAGTGCCTTCGAAGAAAGCGATCGCCGCTTCAGTGATGTCTTGCCTGATAATATCCCAGCAAGTACGGAAGAATACCCCCAAGAATCCGTCCGGACCTGGCATACTATGCTCGTTCAGGGCCCACACTGCATCTTTAACTTTCTGAGCTGTGGGGGTACGGTTCAACTGGGCGTTGTCTGTGTCGTTAATGAGGAGGGAGATTTGATCTAGGAATGATCTATCTTTGTGGACAGTTTCTTTGGAGAATAGTTTGGAATAGAAATTCGTTGCTGCCTCTTGGATGCTCTTTTGGTCGGTAATGATGTTCCCATTGTCATCAGTAGTCCTGTGAATCGAGAGCTTTTGTCTGCACCTGTTAACACAGGCATGAAAGTACTTCGAGTTTTTGCCCCCTCGCTGTCCCATTTTAACCTTGCTTTTTGTTTCCAGAAGTCGGTCTCCACTTTGATCCTGAATTTAAGGATAGCCTTAGTGAGGCTGAGGGCTCTTCTAGCCGCTAGCGAGCGATCCGTGACAACCAGGGCTTCGGTGCGGGTGACGTCGTCCTCGGCTACTCGAACGGCTTGAAAGATATCCCCGTAGGCGAGTTTGCTGCAGGCGGACAGGGCTTTCCTAGTGGCTTTAAGCTTGTTTCTCACCCGGACAAGGGGGTTGGGGGAGTCCTCGCGGTTCCATGCTTCCGCTACGATGCCCAGAAACTGGGGGTGCCCGGTCCAGAAGTCGAAAAATTAGAAATTTTTCTTGGATGAGGTAGTTTTGTTTTTGATCTCAACCAACTGGGAGTTATGGTCTGATTCTGTGGAGTTGAGGTGGGATAGATTGGTGGTGATCCCCATGCCGTGCCAGAAGGCATTCGTGAGGGCCCTGTCTAGCCTCGAGTATTGACGACGGTCGCCATCCTGCATGTTGCACCAAGTGAATGCATTGCTAGTGAACTGGAGAGAAGTTAAGTGGGCATCAAAGATGAAGTTGTTGAAGTCAAGTATGGTCGGGATGGGGGGGGCAACCTCCGATTTTCTCCGTGCTGCAGGTGATCGCATTGAAGTCCCCAATACAAAGCCAAGGAAAATTGGTGTGGAGGTGATGGATGTCAAGGAGGTCGTTCCAGAGTTGTTTCCTCTTCGCAACATCGCAGCTGCCATGGACCGCTGAAAGGATTGCGCGATCGGGAAGTCTTGGATGATCGAACCAACATGAGAGGGCCTGCCGGGAGTCCTGGATGAATCCTAATTTGACGTCCTTCGTGCAGAGGATCCAAATATCGTGTCTGCCTGCTATGGCCGTAGGAAGGCCCAGTTGCAGTTGGATGGATTTTATTCTTTTCGGGGGGATTTTGGGTACGATAATGATGAGGATGTCTATCTTGTCGATTTTTCGCAGATTGGTTATTCTCCTTAACGTCGGTTTGTTCGCCAGACCACGGACATTCCAGGATAGGATGTTAAGCATTAAGGAAGTTGTGGAGGGGATTTTTGTTTCGCTTGGGGACAGATCTGGTTTGGATGGTGGCGGTTTCAGTGGGTCCGTGGTTGGCGTTGGCCTTGCTCGAGGTAGAAAGTCCTGCCTCAATTGAGGGAGGATGATCGTTACATGATTGCTCCTTCGTGGCCGGTTGCTGACAGACCGATTCTCTGGCTGAGTCTATGATAGGATTCTTTGGTGGGATGATTATGGAGTCACTGGTGCTCCCTATCAGGAGATTGGATTGATGAAGAGAGAAACCCACGGCTTGGATCTGGATCCCTCTCCGAACCAGGTCTGGCCCTAGAATAGCTAAGGCTTCAACCACGGGGTCTTCGGTGGTGGGTTGTTGATTGGCTTCGGTTATGTCGGTGGACTGTTCTGTGCTTTCCGGATTGGGGAGGGGTCTCGGTGGGCGTGCGGTCGGCTAGGGGAGGGGCTGTCTCCTCTGGGTCTTCCGTTTCCTCTGAATCAAGAGCGACGAACTGGTTGGATAGGGTGAGAGCTTGGAAGCTGTGGAGAATCAATGCTTTGCAGGGCGATTCGCTTCTGTCAGACGTGTCGTCCCCGAATCCGAATCGAGTGTACGAATTAGGGCGAGGAAGGATAGGTGGCATAGGTGTCCTTCCCTCAGTTGGCTCGCTGTCTTTTCGTGGTGGTTTCTTCTTTAGTGCTGGATGAAGTCAGTGGCAGTGCTTTTGGAGGTGACCTCTTAAGTGGCAGTGGTTACAGAACATGATGTGGTTGTCGTAGAGAATTTGTTGGGTGTGGGTTCGGTTGCCCAGCTCGATGTTGATAAAATTGGGTGGTTCGGTGGTGAGGTCGAGTTCTACGTAGATTTTGGCGAAGTGGGCTTTGGTGAGGTTGCTGGTCTTAGGGGCTGAGGCCACATACGTGCCGAAGGAGTTGGCGATACGCCTGAGAGCCGCTGGGATGAAGCAGATGAGGGGTAGGTTAGACAGAGTGATCCAGGCGGCAACTGTCGCTGAGTCTTCTTTAGTGCTAAAGTTAGCTGACCACTTGATGATTTTTATCTGATGGGAATCAATCCTGCATGTGCCTTTGGACCAGACAGTCTTATGGTCTAATTCGGAAGAGAGGTGAAGAAGAATGTGTTTGGGATCAAGGGGAGCTACACGGTATTCCGCTGTGAGTCTCCAGCTGGCTATCGTCTCCTACACCCATGGGATCTTGGGACATCCGGATGAAAATTTGAGAATGAACGTGTGGGGGAATGAGTTCGATAGTGAGGACATCTTCATGTCGAAGAATAGAACCGAGGGCACCGTTGATTCCTGAGAGTACTCAATGTCCAGAAGATAGATGTCAGGGACGAGGGGCGCCTTGGCTGACGCCAGATCCGGGCACAACTTGTCTTTGAAGGTCGGCGGAGAGGGGGCGTCCGAAGAAGGGGTCATGGAATAGCTACCAGAAGGAGGGGGAGCAGTCAAGGGGGTATCCGCTCGGAACGGAGGGTGTTAACTGAGGGGGCTGCCTGCGTGATGCATCTTGGTTGGGGGACAGCCGGAGCGGACCTCCCAAGAATGGGGCTTGCCCCGCTCGCTGGGGAGGCACCACCGACGGACCAACGACAACTGGAGGAGTGAGAGCTACCGGGGCGACCGCAGCGGGGACCCCTGGCTCGGTCGAGTTGGGGGCTAGAAGGGTGGGATCCGGGATGCGGTCCGTCGTAACCAAAGAGGGAGGGGGATGATAGGGGGTTCAGGAGGGAGGCCGGGGGCCTTAGGGGGGCTAGTGGGGCTAGGGAGCCAGCGATGGGGCAGGTAGAAAGAGAGGGGAGGGAGAGGGCCTGGGTGGGAAGATTGGGGGAGATGATTGAAGGGTCGCAGAGCGTGGTGGATGGGGCGGAAAGGGGAGGAGGCGAGGGGGCGAAGTACGTAGAGGAAGAGGCGAGGAAGGGATAGGCGTAGAGGGGGTTCTGAGCGTAGAGGGTAGAGCGGTGGAGGGGCCCGTTGGGGAGTGCTGAGGAATAGAGAGCAGGAGGGGCTGGGATTAGGGGGTCATCGTAGTAGCTTGGAGGAGGATGGGCTAGAGAGGCTGGAGGGAGAGACGGCGAGGAGGTCGGATATGAGAGGGATACGTAGAGGTCAGGGGGCACGGTACTATGTGAGTCTGTATAGTAGGTAGTGGAAAGGGGGGCCCACCCGGATTCGTATAGGAATAAGAGTACGCAGGGGGATAGGGATGAGTTATATGCTGAGTGGAGGAGATAGAGTAATACGCGAATAGGGAGGGGATAGAAGGCGTGGGAATCCCACGTGCTGGTGGGTCCCCAAGGGATGTAGCGTAAAATCCAGGGGGAGAGCCACCTGCTCTCTCCGCGGAAGAATACGCAGGAGGGTGGAAAGGAATATTACGCTGGGGGATGGAGTGGGAATAAGAAAATACGGGAGTCCCACGTGCTGGTGGGTCCCCCAGGGGAGCAACGTAATACCCAGACTGAGAGCCACCCGCTCTCTCCACAGGATGAGAAGGGTGGGTCCCACCAATGTTTGCAGAGAGAGAAGAGGCTGTACGCACAAAAAGTAGGGAAATAGATGGGGCACCCTGTAACGCCCCAGTCTCAAAATACGTAGGACTAGGAACGTAGACTTGCCAGCTGTATTCATACGAAGTATACTCCAATATATGAAAACCTCGTATGAATACATAAGCTGTAAAATACAGTAGAACCATAACTAACTAATCTCATCCACAAAATCAAAGAATAAAAGATATATAATGATAATGAATTGTCTTGATACAATATGTTGGGCGAAGACAAATCCACTACCAACAAGTAAGGAAAAAATACATAAGAAAAGAAATAAATTTGGCGAGCGAAGCGAAGACGATCCAAGTGCAATCATCCTCGAAGAAATAGCGATGAACACGGCTAGAGCTAGAACACCTGCGAAAGACAATAGCACACACCTGGAGAGATAACCAGGTCCTCAGAGGGACGTAACAAGACACATAATATCATGCCATATAAACTGAATAAATATTGCTCAAATAAATAAGTCAATTGAATTATAACATGGTCCAATACACACCTATTGAACGAGCTTACCATCCCCCCAACCAAACAAGGATAGGAGATGGTAAACTAATTTACGGTGACGTATCTTTCTATGCTATGAATCCAATATGGTATCCGGACCACAACAAGGTTCAATACCTTCTCATCGAAGTAGTAAGTCACACCTACAACCAAACAAGGACAAGATGTGACGAACTAATCCGTGACAAGTTATTGTTCCAAGCCACGGTCATATACAAGTACCCAAACCAAAAGTACTCGTACCTAACGGATAAGGTAGCCTAACCGTTCTAAGTGAAATATAGTTAAGAACAATCCTTCCTACGCATGGGCCCTGGCTAAATAGGATCGGCATAGTCCTCCCTTGGGGCACTAGAGGCCCAATCAATAAGAGCATAACGTTCCGCAGAACGTCAGTGGCCGTCAGTAATCATGGGTCATCAGCCCCGTATCTCCAACGGAGAGTCCGGGTCACAAGAGAAAGTGCATCGAAGCCCATACGCTAAGGAATTATCCTTCCCGCCCAATGTCTAATATTTTGCATCCACAACAGTAAACCTCTATAACCGCTAAGTCAAAACTAGCATGCAATCTCTATTAGCGGTTATTCCTATCGCACGGCTTGTACGTACTGGTGGCCAGCCAATCACGTATGTTCGTGTCCTACATGCGACACACAACTTCGTGGTACAATGTGTCAAGGCCATGAATGCAACACACAAAGGTGGTCCCTTAAATCTAGGTTGAATGTGTAAGAAAAATAATACATAGTAGGAAATATAAATGAACAGTAAGTTCTAACAGGTTATGCCATGTATCACAGTTTATTTTGCATAAAGAAAATAAATAATGCATGAAATATGAGCTAAAATAAATAAACATCAAATGGCAAGGTGTCTTGCCTGGTAGTATGCCTAGTGTGCTGCAATGATCAATGTGGCATGAACTGCGACTTTGGTAACAACTACACAAGGTGATCTCTGATGGTGGCACGGATAGTTTTATTGGATCCAGAAGGGTCAAATTAGTTAGGATGGACATAAGGTAGTCTCGAAATGGGCGAAGGAATAGGAATAATAGGACTGGATACGGACAGGAGAAAAATCAAAGAAATAATGGATAACTATTATATATATACGAGTTTTAGAAAATATTTATAATTCCTAAAACTAGTTTTCATAAGTCAAAATAAGTATAAGAAAAAAATACTCACAGTCAAGAAAAATTATTTTTGGATAAAAATACTAAGTTTGTAAATTCTCGTTTTTAACAGAAACGATGTTTGATAAAAAAAATACTTTAGGTAAATATTCTAGAAAACCATATTTTTTGGATAACCTATTTTTGGCAATACTTTTTAGTATACATATTTAGCATCCGAAATCTAGTTTTAAAAATAACATAGAGCAAGCCTAGTAAAATATTTTTGTCTAAAAAATACTAGTATATTTATTTAAGAATAACATTAATACTTACTTATAAAAATAATAGCTCAAATATTTTCAGTAATACTTATATTAATAAATATGGTATAATAATTATTATACAACTGTTAAAAAGTACACATACTTATATATAAATAGTTGTCAAAAATACATCTCAATAAAATATATCTAAATATTTAAATTACAGATATTCACTATAAAATACTAAATGTAATAATAATAATAATAATAATAATAATAATAATAATAATGAAATAACAGTAATAATGGTAATAATAAAAATAATAATAATAATAATAATAATAATAATAATAATAATAATAATTATGATGATGATTTTGATAATAATAATGATAAAAGAATACTAATAACAATAAAATAAATTAATATATAAAAAAAAATCATGAAGCAGCTGTTCAGCCTGTTCTGCTTAGAGAACAGAAAAGGATGGGTACAAAAAAAAATAAAAAGAAAAACTTAAATTGCAAAGGAAGGGGAGAGACCGAGTGAGCGAGTGTGTGAGAGGTCGAAAGAGAGAGAGAGAGAGGGGTCGCTGTGCGGATGCTCGGCGGAGGAGGGTGGCCGGCGCACGCGGCGGACGCGGTGGGGTGCGGTGCTCGGCCGCGGAGAGAAGCTGCGGCGGAGGGAGAGAAAGCGGGACAGAGCTTAGGTCGGCAGGCGAATAGAAGGCGGTCGGGGGCTCTGGAGGAAGGTCGAGGCTGAGTCGGCCGGCGGAAATACGGCGGTCACGACGGATCGGTCGTAGTGGAGGTGAGTTTTCTATTTTCCATCCTTAGATGGTGGTGGTGATTTATCTTGGCGGTGGTGGCGAGGATGGATCTGGGGTCTGATTCGGGAAGCCGGGGGAAGGGCAGGATGTCACCCTCATTTCCCGTATTTCCCGTATTTCGTATTTATACCCGTATCTGGATTTTGGTATATATTTTAATTTTTTTTCAGCTTGGGGAATTTCGGTATTTCTCGTATTTTGGGTTTTCTCATGGCTCGGTTTTATTGGGTTGGTCTGGTTCGGTTTATGCATGGAGCACCTTAACCTATGCTACCCCTCATACCCACCACAACTCCCCCTCTTTATATCCCCACCTACCACTCTCTCTCTTCATTACCACCACCATTAATTTCCTTCTTCTTCTTCTTCTCCTTCCTCTACACAACTCTCCCAACCCTAGGCAAGTGCATCTTGCCACTACATGAGAACCCTCTTTTCCTTGTCTATTTGATAGATTAGGACATGGTGATCAACATTAGAACTTGGGTTTTTGTGATTTGGAGCCTCCATTTTTGTATATCTAAGTTATATCTATTTTCGAATTTTGCATGGTTGAGCTACTTAAGTTGGATTTTATGGGTTTTTGATGTTTCCTTGTGGAAGAGCATTCAATTCCACCCTGGTTAGAACTTTGGAAATCTGGATTTGGAGTTCGGATAGCCAAGTTATGAGGTTTTGAAGTTTTAGAGCCATTGGAGCTTCTTCTCAGCCATGGAGAAGAAGACCCTGACCCTGCGTGCATGTTTTTACGCGTACGCAGCTCTCTGCTTGCGTGCTTTTCACGCAGCTACTTCCTTGAGCGTGCGTGACTTTTCATGCAGCTGCTTCCCTGTAGCGTGCGTAATTTTTCACGCAGCTGCTTCCTTGAGCGTGCGTGACTTTTTACGCAGCTGCTCCCTGTAGCGTGCGTGACTTTTTACGCAGCTGCTTCCTTGAGCGTGTGTGACTTTTCACGCAGCTGCTCCCTGTAGCGTGCGTGACTTTTCACGCAGCTGCTTCCTTGAGCGTGCGTGACTTTTCACGCAGCTGCTTCTTTGAGCGTGCGTGACTTTTCACGCAGCTGCTTCCTTGAGCGTGCGTGACTTTTCATGCAGCTGCTTCCTTGAGCGTGCGTGACTTTTCACGCAGCTGCTTCCTTGAGCGTGCGTGACTTTCACGTATGCTGCCTCCTTGAACGTGCGTGATTTTTCACGCAGGTGCTCTCTGTAGCGTGCGTGACTTTCACGTACACTGCTCTCTCAGCGTGCATTACTTTTCACCTACGCTGCCCTCAGCGTGCGTAACGTTTCGTACGCTGCTCCCCTGACCCCTTGGCTCTTGGAGTTTTAGTTTTATTTCTTTAAGCTTTGCTTTTCTATAGTCCTGTATATTGATATTTTATTAGATATTTTACGCCCATTTTATATCCTTACGCCTTTTTGTCATGAACTTGATTTTACTTGTTATGTTTGGAATGACCATTGTACATGACTTGGTATGGCAAGGAACTAGCATAACACGACAGTGACCCGTAGTGGTGCACTCCTGACATGACCAACATGACTTGATAGTGGCCCGTGGCGGCGCACTCCTGACTTGACATGACTTGATAACCTAACTTGACCTGTCTTGACACCGTGGGTGGTTCTTTCTTGCTTGCTTGTTAATCCACTTGTCCAGTCTTATATCATGTCTAGGATGGAACTCCTGAGTACCACGGTCAGGAGTACCTACTAAAATGGATTAAGGTTAATAACTAGAATAACACAGTAGTCATGAAGAGATGACACAGCTACAGGCAATCCCGTTACCTGGGCGCTCTTGGGATCTGTAGCCTGCCGTCGAGTAGGGCACATTTCCAGTGCACCGTCGAGTGTTGCACCCTCTAAGTCACCTAAGGGTACATTTGTCTTCTGGGCGATGTACCCACCTGAATTCAACCCTAATCTTTCGTCCTGGGTAGCCTGGATGGTCTGCAGGGCTTGTGGCTGTGGAACAATCTCACTGTATCTTGTTAGTAATTAGGCCTGTGATAACCCTAGTTAGTTAAAGTAGTAAGCCGTAGTATCTGCTTGGCCGTGATTGATTGAATGAAGTATAACCAGTCCGGGCATGTCTTGATCCAGTACCAGATTGTTTTCTGTCTTGATTGCTTACATTATTATCTTGCCGATAAATAGTGGAAAACTAAGCTCTGTTCAGATGAAGGGTTACAACCCGGGTCCTTATTTGGTTTACGGGTTGTAACCTGGCTATCGGAATAGTTCCATGGTTATCTCGTCGTATATCATTCTGACATGTTTTCATACTTCTAGTTTTAATATTATATCTTCTTGTGTTAATGCTGGCTTTTGTTCTTATTTCGTGGCCCCCTTGTGGCACTTGCTCTTTCTGGGGTTGACCCAGCTGATTTTGTGTGGCCAGATTTCGGAGCAGCTCCCGAGGATCTACCAAGCTTCCAGCCCGATGGTGGCGACTAGAAGGAACCCGAGCTATGAGTGGGTTTTCTATTTTGTTTTCGCTCACTCTATTGTAAATTTATTCTTTTGAGGCGTTTAGCCGACGAGCACCTGTTAGCTCGATGCACTTTTACTTACTGTCTGCCTACGGGCTGTAAACATGATTAACAAATCCTAGGGTTGATCATGTATGACTTAAACTCTTGCTAGTCCTAACATTTTGTACGACTAGCTTTATGATCAGCTGATATATAATATTTGGGACGCCTTTTATTGTATATTTAATGATCATACATCTTGTAATTATTACTTGCTTGAGATTGAGACAATATGCTTAACCTTAAGAGACTGTTGGCTTGTAGTAAACCCTCATATCTAGACAGCCGTGACCGTATAGTTGAAATGTATTCTATTTCAATATACGTAGCTGGCTATGTCTGCCCCCGCTCTCCAGTATTCTGGTTCTGGGGTGTGCCATGGTTTAAGTGGTGGCCCATGCAGGTCCTGTCAATCAAGAATTGTGAGGGTTTACCGAATAGATGTCTCAATCAGTATTCGTCATTGATCTACGCCTCTATTTTCAAATCCCTGAAATTCTTGCCCTGATTACAAGCTTGTATCGTTGATCTGTCCTGGTCCTTCCTTATTGTTTCCCTGTGTCGTCTTCTTCAGCGGCACTGTACCTGACCCTGCCGATCAGCAAGGAAGAGTACCTTCCGTGGACCAGCAGCAACCTGGGGATCAAGCCCAGCATTCCGGAGTCGCCTCCAGAGTGATACCCACTGGAGGAGAGTCACCAGTTCGGCCTGTCCAGCCCGTAGAGCCAGATGATGGTACCCTAGTAGGCCTCATCAGAACCTTGATAGCTTCCCAGGATCGTCGAAGCGACGCCCTGCACCAGACAGTTCAAGATGCTTTGACCCGAGGCGGACATCCAGGGAACCAGGCGGCGAACAGCTTCAAGCGATTGAACCCTCCTTTCTTCGACGACACCGAGGATGCGATTGCTGCGGATGCATGGCTTCAGGATACCGAGGTGATTCTGGAAGCAGCTAGGACACCCGAAAATGAGAAGGTGGCGGTGGTACGGTCGCAGTTGTTGGACCTAGCTCGCAGTTGGTGGGCGGCACAAGCCACGGGATTAGTGGCACTCATTGCTTGGGTAGTATTTAGAGAGAGATTCCAAGCGAAGTACTTTGATGCTGTGGCTCGGTACGACCTGCAGACCAGATTTACCAACTTGAAGCAAGGAGGCAGAACAGTCGACAGTTATGCATCGGAGTTTTTTAGACTCAGTAGGTTTGCCCCCACCTTGGTGGCGACCGAGTTTGATAGGGCCCAGCGATTCCAGCAGGGGCTGCATTTGGAGATCTTGTTGGCGGTTGAGCAGTTCGAGCACCAGACGTTCGATGCGGTCTTGAGAGCAGCTAGGAGGCATGAGTATACCTCCCAGAGGATCGTGGATAGGACCGGAAGCAGGAAGCGGTCCCATAGTCAGATGCACCAGTCATCAGCTCCAGCCCCGGCAGCTAGGAGTTTGACCATTGGAACTCCGAGGTGGGCGGCCTCAGTAACGTCGGTTCAGCATTCGACTCCGATGTACCCGCAGTAGCAGAAGCAAAAGCAGACTTCCGCAATGGGATGTTCTCATTGCGGAAAGCCAGGGCATGTGGTGGCAGACTGTCGCAGGGCACAGGGATTGTGCCTGGCGTGTGGAGCAGCAGATCATAGGATAGGGGCTTGCTCGAATAGGGGTGGTTCATCAACATCCAACCCTTCTAGCTCTTCGGTGAGGGGACCGACCCCAGCACCAGTTCAGCAGCAGTATCAGTCTCCGAGGCCCTTGCCGCCTGAGTCTCAGGCATTCCAGTAACAGCACCCCCAGCAGTATGCACAAGCCCAAGCTCAGTCCCAGAATAGGCAGAGAGGTTTCCAGCAGAGGGGACCAGCAGCCAGAGGACAAGGTCAGGCCATGATGATGGCTATGGAAGAAGAAGTTGCACCAGGTGAGGTAGTGGTAGGTACTATTCTCGTCAACTTCTTTCCAGCTTCGGTATTGTTTGATTCTGGTGCATCGCATTCATTCATGTCTGCACGATTCGCGACAAGGATAGGATTGGAGCCCGAGTCATTATCAGTGAGGCTCAATATACTTACTGGTAATGGTCTTGTGGGAGTAGATCGAGTATTTTTCTCGTGTCGGATCGTAGTTAGCGGTAGGAAGTTCCCTGCTAGATTCATAGAGTTTCCTATGGCAGACTATGATGTAGTCCTAGGCATAGATTGGTTGAGGAACCAGTATGCTAGGATAGACTGCCATATTGGCAGAATTGTCTTTAGTATCCCCGGCGAGCCAGAGTTTTCGTTTTCTAGAGGCGCAGTGGAGCCATCTTCCCCAGCATTGCGGATGGCAGTAGCAGCAGTGCAGTTACCCCGGATAGTTGAAGAGTTTCCAGATGTCTTTCCAGAGGAGCTTCCAGGGATGCCGCCGGAGCGGAAGATTGAGTTCACTATAGACTTGATTCCCGGGACAGCACCAGTGTCAGAGCTAGTCTACAGAATGGCGCCTTCAGAGTTGGAGATTTTGTACAAGATGATTGAAGAACTGAGGACCAAGGGATTCATCCGTACGAGTGGATCGCCTTGGGGAGCCCCGATGCTTCTTGTGAAAAAGAAGGATGGTACGTCCAGGCTATGTGTTGATTATCGTACCTTGAATTCGGTGACAATCAAGAACAGATAACCTCTTCCGAGGATAGATGACTTGTTTGATCAGCTTAGAGGGGCTTCAGTGTTCTCGAAGATCGACTTGCGGTCAGGATACCACCAGATCAGAGTCAGAGAGCAGGACATCCCGAAGACAGCATTCAGATCGAGGTATGGACATTGGGAGTTCCTTGTTATGCCCTTTGGAGCGACCAATGCGCCGGCAGTATTCATAGACCTTATGAATCGTATTTTTATGCCTTACTTGAACCAATTTGTGATTGTGTTCCTAGATGACATCCTGGTCTACAGCAAGAGTGAAGCAGAGCATGAGCAGCATCTCAGAGTCGTCATTCATACGCTTAGAGAGCATCAGTTGTACGCCAAGTTCAGTAAATGCGAGTTCTGGCTCGATCGTATTTCGTACTTGGGTCACATCATTATCCGAGGAGGAGTAGAAGTGGATCCCCAGAAGATTGTGGCTATCGAGTCATGGCCGGTACCCAGCTCAGTGGCAGAGGTTCGCTGCTTCCTTGGATTGGCCTTACTACCGGCGGTTCATTTTAGATTTTGCAAGGATTTCAGCACCGATGACCCAGTTGACCCGCAAGGATGTGCCATTTGTTTGGACAGCAGAGTGTCAGGAATTATTTGAGAAGTTAAAGCGAGGTTTGATAACGGCTCCTATTCTCACCCTTCCAGATGGGACCGGAGGATTCACAGTTTATTGCGACGCTTCAGGCAGAGGATTGGGGTGTGTCTTGATGCAGCATGGGAAGGTAATATCTTATGCGTCACGTCAACTTCGTGACCATAAGAAGAATTACCCAACCCACGACTTGGAATTGGCGGCGGTAGTGTTTGCCTTAAAGTTGTAGAGGCACTACTTGTACGGAGATAGGGTGGAGATCTTTACTGATCATAAGAGCCTGAAGTATGTTTTCACCCAGAAGGACCTTAATATGCGGCAGAGAAGATGGCTCGAGCTCCTAGTGGACTATGATGTGGACTTGCAGTATCATCCCGGGAAGGCCAACGTTGTAGCAGATGCATTGAGCAGGAGAGCCGGAGTTTATTTCCTGACGGCGCAACCAGAATTATTGGCAGATCTTCAGAAGATGGGAATTGAAGTGGTTCTTCCTACCAGTATGGCATTGATGGCCAGTCTACAGGTTCAGTCCAGCATAGTTGAGAGGATCCGGGTGGCGCAGTCAGCAGATTCCAAGCTCCAGCGACTCAGAGCAGAGTGTAAAGCAGGAAGAAGCCCAGAGTTATGTATCCATGAAGACGGTACACTTCGGCACGACACTCGTCTTTGTATACCCAGTGGAGATATCAGACAGGAAGTCATGGCAGAAGCCCACAGTTCATAGTATTCTATTCATCCGGGTGGTACAAAGATGTACCGTGATATTCGTCAGCATTTCTGGTGGAATGGCATGAAGAGGGAGATAGCCCGGTTTGTCTCTCGGTGTTTGGTTTGCCAACTGGTTAAAGCTGAACATCAGAGGCCCGCTGGACTTCCTCAGCCCTTACCGATCCCAGAATGGAAATGGGAGCATATAACCATAGATTTCGTGACCGGATTGCCCAGATCTCCGGCCGACAGAGATGCTATTTGGGTAATTGTGGACATGCTTACCAAGGTGGCACACTTTCTCCCATTCATAGTTGGGCAGTCGACTGCACAGTTAGCAGAGATGTACCTCAGGCAGATCGTCAGGCTTCACGGTGTGCCAGTCAGCATCACCTCGGACAGGGATTCAAGATTCACCTCACACTTTTGGCGCAGCTTGCAGAAGAGTTTGGGAACTCGCCTTCAATTCAGCTCAGCTTATCACCCGCAGACGGATGGTCAATCAGAGCGCACAATCCAGACTCTTGAAGATATGTTGAGATCCTGTACCCTTGACTTCGGTGGTTCATGGGAGAATCATCTGCACCTGGTAGAATTCTCGTACAACAACAGTTATCAGGCCAGTATCCAGATGGCATCCTTCGAGGCTCTTTATGGCAGGGAGTGCAGGTCCCCACTAGCATGGGACGATGTCGGAGAGAGGCATATGCTCGGACCCGAATTGTTCTCCCAGACGGTTGAAGTGGTCAGAAAGGTCAGAGATCACCTCCGAGTTGCCCAGGACCGCCAGCGCCATTGGACCGATGCTCATCGGCGTCCCTTAGAATTTGCTGTCGGCGACCATATATTCCTTAGGATCTCGCCTAACCACGGCGTCATTCGCTTCGACGTGCGGGGAAAGCTTAGTCCTAGGTATATAGGGCCGTTCGATATTCTAGAGCGAGTAGGAGATGTATCCTATCGTCTCGCTCTTCCGCCGTCGCTAAGTGAGGTGCATGATGTATTCCATGTGTCCCAATTACGACGGTATATTCCGGACCCGAACCACATTCTAGACCATTCAGAATTGGTTGTTGGTACCAACCTTTCGTATGAGGAGAGGCCCGTGTCTATTTTGGACCGGAGGGAGAAGATACTCAAGAACAAGACTATTAAATTAGTCCGTGTTGCTTGGGGTCATCACTCTCTAGATGAGTCAACGTGGGAGCGTGAGGACGACATCCGATCGCGATATCCCTACCTGTTTGACTCGTGAGGTATAATGTCTTTTTTATGCCTTACATTTTCCCTTCCTTGCTTGTATTGTATGATTGTATGATTGAACTGCTTAGTATAACTTGCCTGTGCTTAGTATAGCTTGTCATGACAATCTCTAGCTCCTTGATTAAATTCTGAGGATGGAATTCTTTTAAGGTGGGTAGAGTTGTCACCCTCATTTCCCGTATTTCCCGTATTTCGTATTTATACCCGTATCTGGATTTTGGCATGTATTTTTATTTTTTCTCAGCTTGGAGAATTTCGGTATTTCTCGTATTTTGGGTTTTCTCATGGCTCTGTTTTATTGGGTTGGTCTGGCTCGGTTTATGCATGGAGCACCTTAACCTATGCTACCCCTCATCCCCACCACAACTCCTCCTTTTTATATCCCCACCTAGCACTCTCTCTCTTCATTACCACCACCATTAATTTCCTTCTTCTTCTTCTTCTCATTCCTCTACACAACTCTCCCAACCCTAGGCAAGTGCATCTTGCCACTACATGAGAACCCTCTTTTCCTTGTCCATTTGATAGATTAGGACATGGTGATCAACATTAGAACTTGGGTTTTTGTGATTTGGAGCCTCCATTTTTGTAGATCTAAGTTATAACTATTTTCGGATTTTGCATGGTTGAGCTACTTAAGTTGGATTTTATGGGTTTTTGATGTTTCCTTATGGAAGAGCATTCAATTCCACCCTGGTTAGAACTTTGGAAATCTGGATTTGGAGTTCGGATAGCCAAGTTATGAGGTTTTGAAGTTTTGGAGCCATTGGAGCTTCTTCTCAGCCATGAAGAAGAAGACCCTGACCCTGCGTGCGTATTTTTACGCGTACGCAGCTCTCTGCTTGCGTGCTTTTCACGCAGCTGCTTCCTTGAGCGTACGTGACTTTTCACGCAGCTGCTTCCCTGTAGCGTGCGTGATTTTTCACGCAGCTGCTTCCTTGAGCGTGCGTGACTTTTCACGCAGCTGCTCCCTGTAGCGTGCGTGACTTTTTACGCAGCTGCTTCCTTGAGCGTGCGTGACTTTTCACGCAGCTGCTTCTTTGAGCGTGCGTGACTTTTCACGCAGCTGCTTCCTTGAGCGTGCGTGACTTTTCATGCAGCTGCTTCCTTGAGCGTGCGTGACTTTTCACGCAGCTGCTTCCTTGAGCGTGCGTGACTTTCACGTATGCTGCCTCCTTGAGCGTGCGTGATTTTTCACGCAGCTGCTCTCTATAGCGTGCGTGACTTTCACGTATACTGCTCTCTCAGCGTGCGTGACTTTTCACCTACGCTGCCCTCAGCGTGCGTAACGTTTCGTACGCTGCTCCCCTGACCCCTTGGCTCTTGGAGTTTTAGTTTTATTTCTTTAAGCTTTGCTTTTCTATAGTCCTGTATATTGATATTTTATTAGATATTTTACGCCCATTTTATATCCTTACGCCTTTTTGTCATGAACTTGATTTTACTTGTTATGTTTGGAATGGCCATTGTACATGACTTGGTATGGCAAGGAACTAGCATAACGCGATAGTGACCCGTAGTGGTGCACTCCTGACATGACCAACATGACTTGATAGTGGCCCGTGGCGGCGCACTCCTGACTTGACATGACTTGATAACCTAACTTGACCTGTCTTGACACCGTGGGTGGTTCTTTCTTGCTTGCTTGTTAATCCACTTGTCCAGTCTTGCATCATGTCTAGGATGGAACTCCTGAGTACCACGGTCAGGAGTACCTACTAAAATGGATTAAGGTTAATAACTAGAATAACACAGTAGTCATGAAGAGATGACACAGCTACAGGCAATCCCGTTACCTGGGCGCTCTTGGGATCTGTAGCCTGCCGTCGAGTAGGGCACATTTCCAGCGCACCGTCGAGTGTTGCACCCTCTAAGTCACCTAAGGGTACATTTGTCTTCTGGGCGATGTACCCACCTGAATTCAACCCTAATCTTTCGTCCTGGGTAGCCTGGATGGTCTGCAGGGCTTGTGGCTGTGGAACAATCTCACTGCATCTTGTTAGTAATTAGGCCTGTGATAACCCTAGTTAGTTAAAGTAGTAAGCCGTAGTATCTGCTTGGCCGTGATTGATTGAATGAAGTATAACCAGTCCGGGCATGTCTTGATCCAGTACCAGATTGTTTCCTGTCTTGATTGCTTACATTATTATCTTGCCGATAAATGGTGGGAAACCAAGCTCTGTTCAGATGAAGGGTTACAACCCCGGTCCTTGTTTGGTTTACGGGTTGTAACCTGGCTATCGAAATAGTTCCATGGTTATCTCGTCGTATATCATCCTGACATGTTTTCATACTTCTAGTTTTAATATTATATCTTCTTGTGTTAATGCTGGCTTTTGTTCTTATTTCGTGGCCCCCTTGTGGCACTTGCTCTTTCTGGGGTTGACCCAGCTGGTTTTGTGTGGCCAGATTTCGGAGCAGCTAGGGGTGTAAACGGTCCGGACGGACACGGACAGTCCACTGTCCGTGTTCGGTCCGTTAATGAAAATGAGTTCGGACGGACGGACATGGAAAGTTCGTTGTTCAAGTTCGGACCGGACGAACACGTACAACTACTGTTTATTAATTTAATCGGACGGTCCGCAGACAAATTAAATATATTACCAAAAGTTATTATTTTATTAAGATACCTTAATAGTTGGTTCAAAAAATCTAGTTGAAAGAAAATACAATTGAAGGTTATAGAATACAACAAATAATAGTAAAAGAATAACAAAAATCGAGACGGGACAACAAAAATTTGATGCAAAACCAAAATATTATGACATAATTGATACAAAACTAAAATGAGTCTCCACTATCGGACTGTTCGCGGACGAATTCGGACCGGACATGGATATGACCGTGTCCGGGTCCGATTTTTAATCGGACCAAAAAAAATGTCCACATTTTGTTCGTTAATGAATCGGATGTTCCGCGGTCGAACCATTTATCGAGCCGGACACGTACGGACAACGGACTACTTTGTCCGTTTTACACCCCTAGGAGCAGCTCCCGAGGATCTACCAAGCTTCCAGCCCGATGGTGGCGACTAGAAGGAACCCGGGCTATGAGTGGGTTTTCTATTTTGTTTTCGCTCACTCTATTGTAAATTTATTCTTTTGAGGCGTTTAGCCGAGGAGCACCTGTTAGCTCGATGCACTTTTACTTACTGTCTGCCTACGGGCTGTAAACATGATTAACAAATCCTAGGGTTGATCATGTATGACTTAAACTCTTGCTAGTCCTAACATTTTGTACGACTAGCTTCATGATCGGCTGATATGTAATATTTGGGATGCCTTTTATTGTATATTTAATGATCATACATCTTGTAATTATTACTTGCTTGAGATTGAGACAATAGGCTTGACCTTAAGAGACTGTTGGCTTGTAGTAAACCATCATATCTAGACAGCCGTGACCGTATAGTTGAAATGTATTCTATTTCAATATACGTAGCTGGCTATGTCTGCCCCCGCTCTCCAGTATTCTGGTTCTGGGGCGTGACACAGGAGGCGGAGGAGTGACGACGTGCGGTGGAGGGGGAAATCGGAAAGAAGACGGTGTTGGGTGGCTGTGGCGATCGATTTTCGGCCAGTGGCCGTGGCCGCGGTGGCTGTGGTTGGTGGTGTGGATCTGGCCGTGGTAGCTGGGCAGTCTGGGGTCAGGTGCCAGTAATGCCGTGATGATGTGGGCGACGCTGGTGGTGGCGTTGCTATCGTTGGTCGGTGGTATTGATGGGAAGGCTGGTCAGAAGGGATGGTGTTGGGTCCAGCGAGGTTAGCCGGAGGTGGCTTTGGGAAGTTCGGTCGGAGGTGTCGGGGGAGCGACAGATGGTGACGAACTTTGGTGTGGTGGTGCGGTCTTAGTGGCGGTAGTGTTAGGACATGTCGGGTTTGTTTGCGAAGGAGGGTGATGGGGGTTGCTGGTGGCGACGATAGGGCGACGAGGTGGTGATGAAGGCTGGAGACTGAGGTCGGCTACGGCAGGTGTTAACGGGGGCAGAAGCAGCGGCATGGTTAGGTCCTTAGGGTTAGCTAGGAATTGGAATTTAATGGTGTCGGGGTAGGATGAGGACATGTGTCCGTGTGTGGACACGAAGAAGATGACAATGTAATTGTAATGAAGGGAAATGGTAGAAAAGGTGGAGACACGGACACGATGCACGCACGTTTGGTTGTGGTGGAATTTGGAGAATTTGTGGAATAATTATATGGAGGAGTACCTGTCTATTAATAGGATGTAGGAATTTCCATTTGGATAGGATTAGAAATATTTAAATCCTATAATAGATAATTTGCTATTTAATTTAAAATCAATCAAATTCAAATCCAAATCAAAATCTAATTTAAATCTAATTAAATTTACATCCTTTAGTTTAAAACCAAATGAGATAATTCAAATTTCAAATATAGATATTAATTTAATCTATTTAAATAAATCCAAAAATTAAATCAAGAATTAAATTGCCATAATATTTTCAAAATATGTTTTCCAAAATGCTATTATAATAATTTCAAAAATACATTATTATTTAAAAATAAACTTAATAAAACATTTATGAAATATATATCCAAGCACAAATATTCTTTACATAATTATACTTTTCTAGTATACAAAATATTATTTATTATTAATAACTTTTAGAAATGACGTAAAAATAACAAGCTTAGAAATGATAGCAAAACTAATTATTATATCTATTATTTGAAACTATATAAAAAAAATAGAACAAAATGTTTTTAAATTATGTACGCTCGTACATATTCACACTCGTCGAGCAATTACGAATAATAAAATTTCGTACGCGACGTACAATACGACTACGCGACATACAATACAAAATTTTAAATCCGTACCAAATTTAATAAAAAAATAGTAGAAATTTAGGGGTTTTACATCCTACCCAAATTAAAAGAATTTCGTCCTCGAAATTAGGAATTAGTAGGGGGTGAGAAGACACAAAGGGGGTATCGATGGGGAACAAACAATGACAATATTTCAACAAAATCATGTCGTAAGGAATCATGATCTAAATCATAGAAAAATAATACGGTATGGTCGTAATCGATAGGAAGGCTAGAGGAAGTTCTAGTATAGTGCCTTCGTCCTTCTAAAATAGGTGAAGTCGAAAGCAATAAGGAGTTCAAAAGGCGATATTATCGAGTACGAATACGTGGTTCAAGGACGACCAAACAATTTCAAAAGGAGTTGCCAAGGCAGTCGCGGATGGGACTCTAAAGGACAAGTTTAGCTATGTCCCCATCCACGTAGAATAATAGACAAAAGTGAACCAAAGTGCACTCGGTTGATCAGACCATCATGCACCGGTTCTGAGTAGACAATACGTTAGTGGATGCATCCAATAACATATGTCATGGACAAGCTTGATAAAGAATTTAGCTTGCAAAAACTATGCTACATTAGCATCATTAGTTTAGATAGTAAAATATAGGCACGATGGTAGATGAATAAAAACAAATATGAATAGTCTAAGAGTCATAAGGATCTAAGTCTTGGTTTATTCCTATACCATCATTCTACGGTTTTATTGACCAAGGCTTGGTTGACCAAATGGGTTAAATTCCTCTAGTCTCTATAGTCTAGATAATACTAATTATATTCTCCTTAATGGCCAAGAGTGTGTCGGGTCGTGGGGTGTTCTACCCAACTTACAAGATTAAGCTAAGGGTATTTGGGACATCTAACTACTAGGGTCAACCTCTAGCAAGCACGAAGGGAAGATAAGAATAATGATAGAAGGAATCAAGCAAGATGCAATCGACGAGTCGGTCGAATATGGAATCGAGGAAAAAGTCAAGTATGTGGATGAGATCCTAGACTTCTAATCCTATTCGCAGGCTTGCTTGGTACGGTAAAGTAACCAAACAATTTATCTCGACCTGCGTGGACCACCACAAAAACATGTAACGCTCCAGTCCCAAAATACGTAGGACTAGGAACGTAGATATGCCAGCTGTATTCATACGAAGTATACTCCAATGTATGGAAATCTCGTATGAATACATAAGCTGTAAAATGCAGTAGAACCATAACTAACTAATCTCATCCACAAAATCAAAGAATAAAAGATATATAATGCTAATGAATTATCTTGATACAATATGTTGGGCGGAGACAAATCCACTACCAACAAGTAAAGGAAAAATACATGAGAAAAAAAATAAATTTGGCGAGCGAAGCGAAGACGATCCAAGTGCAATCATCCTCGAAGAAATAGCGATGAACACGGCTAGAGCTAGAACACCTACAAAAGACAATAGCACACACCTGGAGAGATAACCAGATCCTCAGAGGGACGTAACAAGACACATAATATCATGCCATATAAACTGAATAAATATTGCTCAAATAAATAATTCAATTGAATTATAACATGGTCCAATACACACCTATTGAACGAGCTTACCATCCCCTCAACCAAACAAGGACAAGAGATGGTAAACTAATTCACGGTGACGTATCTTTCCATGCTATGAATCCAATATGGTATCTGGACCACAACAAGGTTCAATACCTTCTCATCGAAGTAGTAAGTCACACCTACAACCAAACAAGGACAAGATGTGACGAACTAATCCGCGACAAGTTATTGTTCCAAGCCACGGTCAGATACAAGTACCCAAACCAAAAGTACTCGTACCTAACGGATAAGGTAGCCTAACCGTTCTAAGTGAAATATAGTTAAGAACAATCCTTCCTACGCATGGGCCCTGGCTAAATAGGATCGGCATAGTCCCCCCTTGGGGCACTAGAGGCCCAATCAATAAGAGCATAACGTTCTGCAGAACGTCAGTGGCCGTCAGTAATCATGGATCATCAGCCCCGTATCTCCAGCAGAGAGTCTGGGTCACAAGGAAAAGTGCATCGAAGCCCATACGCTAAGGAATTGTCCTTCCCGCCCAATGCCTAATATGTTGCATCCACAACAGTAAACCTCTATAACCGCTAAGTCAAAACTAGCATGCAATCTCTATTAGCAGTTATTCCTATCGTACGACTTGTACGTACTGGTGGCCAGCCAATCACGCACGTCCGTGTCCTACATGCAACACACAACTTCGTGGTACAACGTGTCAAGGCCATAAATGCAACACACAAAGGTGGTCCCTTAAATCTAGGTTGAATGTGTAAGAAAAATAATACATAGCAGAAAATATAAATGAACAGTAAGT
Source organism: Iris pallida (assembly GCA_029216955.1). Lineage (NCBI taxonomy): Eukaryota > Viridiplantae > Streptophyta > Magnoliopsida > Asparagales > Iridaceae > Iris > Iris pallida. The sequence goes on along the minus strand of JANAVB010044685.1, from coordinate 238,538 downwards.
TCTAACAGGTTGTGCCATGTATCACAGTTTATTTTGCATAAAAAAAATAAATAATGTATGAAATATGAGCTAAAATAAATAAACAGCAAATGGCAAGGTGTCTTGCCTGGTAGTACGCCTGGTGTGCTGCAATAATCAATGTGGCACGAACTGCAACTTCGGTAACAACTACACAAGGTGACCTCTGATGGTGGCACGGACAGTTTCATTGGGTCCAGAAGGGTCAAATTAGTTAGGGTGGACATAAGGTAGTCTCGAAATGGGCGAAGGAATATGAATAATAGGACTGGATACAGACAGGAGAAAAATAAAAAAAATAATGGATAACTATTATATATATACGAGTTTTAGAAAATATTTATAATTCCTAAAACTAGTTTTCATAAGTCAAAATAAGATTAAGAAAAAAATACTCACAGTCAAGAAAAATCATTTTTGGATAAAAATACTAAGTTTGTAAATTCTCGTTTTTGACAGAAACGATGTTTGATAAAAAAAATACTTTAGATAAATATTCTAGAAAACCATATTTTTCGGATAACCTATTTTTGGCAATACTTTTTAGTATACATATTTAGCATCCGAAATCTAGTTTTAAAAATAATATAGAGCAAGCCTAGTAAAATATTTTTGTCTAAAAAATACTAGTATATTTATTTAAGAATAACATTAATACTTACTTATAAAAATAATAGCTCAAATATTTTCAGTAATACTTATATTAATAAATACGGTATAATAATTAATATACAACTGTTAAAAAGTACACATACTTACATATAAATAGTTGTCAAAAATACATCTCAATAAAATATATCTAAATATTTAAATTACAGATATTCACTATAAAATACTAAATGTAATAATAATAATAATAATAATAATAATAATAATAATAATAATAATAATAATAATAATAATAATAATAATAATAATAACAATAATAATGGTAATAATAATAATAATAATAATAATAATAATAATAATAATAATGATGATGATGATGATTTTGATAATAATAATGATAAAAGAATACTAATAACAATAAAACAAATTAATATATACAAAAATATCACGAAGCAGCTGTTCAGCCTGTTCTGCTTAGAGAACAGAAAAGGATGGGAACAAAAAAAAATTAAAAAAAAAAACTTAAATTGCAAAGGAAGGGGAGAGACCGAGTGAGCGAGTGTGTGAGAGGTCGAAAGAGAGAGAGAGGGGTCGCTGTGCGGATGCTCGGCGGAGGAGGGTGGCCGGCGCACGCGGCGGACGCGGTAGGGCACGGTGCTCGACCGCGGAGAGGAGCTGCGGCAGAGGAAGAGAAAGCGGGGCGGAGCTTAGGTCGGCAGGCGGATGGAAGGCGGTCGGGGGCTCCGGAGGAAGGTCGGGGATGAGTCGGCCGGCGGGAACGCGGCGGTCACGACGGATCGGTCGTAGCGGAGGTGAGTTTCCTATTTCCCATCCTTAGATAGTGGTGGTGATTTGTCTTGGCGGTGGTGGCGAGGATGGATCTGGGTCTGATTCGGGAAGCCGGAGGAAGGGCAGAAGGCGGAGGAGTGACGGCGTGCAGTGGAGGGGGAAGTCGGAAAGGAGACAGTGTTGGGTGGCTGTGGCGATCGATTTCTGGCCAGTGGCCGTGGCCGCGGTGGCTGTGGTTGGTGGTGTGGATCTGGCCGTGGTGGCTGGGCAGTCTGGGGTCAGGTGCCAGTATTGCCGAGATGATGTGGACGACGCTGGTGGTGGCCTTGCTGTCGTTGGTCGGTGGTATTGATGGGAAGGCTGGTCAGACGGGATGGTGTTGGGTCCAGCGAGGGTAGCCGGAGGTGGCTTTGGGAAGTTCGGTCGGAGGTGTCGGTGGAGCGACAGATGGTGACGGATTTTGGTGTGGTGGTGCGGTCTTAGTGGCGGTGGTGTTAGGACATGTCGGATTTGTTTGCGAAGAAGGGTGATGGGGGTTGCTGGTGGCGACGATAGGGCGACGAGGTGGTGACGAAGGCTGGAGACTGAGGTCGGGTACGGCAGGTGTTGACGGAGGCAGAAGCAGCGGCATGGTTAGGTCCTTAGGGTTAGCTAGGAATTGGAATTTAATGGTGTCGGGGTAGGATGAGGACATGTTCCGTGTGTGGACACGAAGAAGATGACAATATAATTATAATAAAGGGAAATAGTAGAAAAGGTGGAGACACGGACACGATGCACGCACGTTTGGTTGTGGTAGAATTTGGAGAATTTGTGGAATAATTATATGGAGGAGTACCTTCCTATTTATAGGATGTGGGAATTCCCATTTGGATAGGATTAGGAATATTTAAATCCTATAATAGATAATTTGCTATTTAATTTAAAATCAATCAAATTCAAATCCAAATCAAAATCCAATTTAAATCTAATTAAATTTACATCCTTTAGTTTAAAACCAAATGAGATAATTCAAATTCCAAATATAGATATTAATTTAATCTATTTAAATAAATCTAAAAATTAAATCAAGAATTAAATTGCCACAATATTTTCAAAATATGTTTTCCAAAATGCTATTATAATAATTTCAAAAATACATTATTATTTAAAAATAAACTTAATAAAACATTTATGAAATATATATCCAAGCATAAATATTCTTTACATAATTATGCTTTTCTAGTATACAAAATATTATTTATTATTAATAACTTTTAGAAATGACGTAAAAATAACAAGCTTAGAAATGATAGCAAAACTAATTATTATATCTATTATTTGAAACTATATAAAAAAATAGAACAAAATGTTTTTCTAAATTATGTACGCTCGCACATATTCGCACTCATCGAACAATTACGAAAAATAAAATTTCGTGCGCGACGTACAATACGACTACGCGACGTACAATACAAAATTTTAAATTCATACCAAATTTAATAAAAAAATAGTAGAAATTTAGGGGTTTTACACACCCTCGGATGAAAAGCTGCTAGCAGCAGACACTTGGGGCCAAACGGTGGGGAACCTGAGGCCTTCACCGCAGGGGGGCTCCCCAACCGAGGGAACTGATGACCAGTTTGAAATTTGAAGAAAGTGGGAGGGCGGCAACTGGGGACAGGACGCCGGAGCACTGTCAGCCCCTGGGCGGGCGGCCAGGGATCCGCCCGAGACCGAGAGATAGTTCTGCGGAGGGCAAAACTGGCCAGGATCACTGCTAGATGGGTGATGGAGGGGCGGATGATAGGGGGCTGAGGAGAGTGGGCGGCCAGGGGGTCCGAGAGAGGCGGACGGGGGTGCGGACCACCCCGGAGGGGGAAAGGTGAGGGGCTAGGGAGGGGGAATGAGCGGGAGGGTGGCCAAACAAGGCCAGGACATCGGTGGGCTAGGGCTCTGCCATCCGACTCCGGCAAGGGGAGGGGGCGGAGCAAGCTGAGGATTCCCTAGGGGATCCCCAGGAAGGAGCGGCATGCGAGCAAACGAGGGAGCGGCATGAGGAAGAAAAATTTATATATATATATATATATAAACTTGTACCCTAACTTAATTTCTCCTTCTTTCCCACCTCTATAGCCGACCGTACTCTCTTCCTCCCTCAAATTTCGATAGCACCAAGCCCCATAGCCCTTATAAAATCATCCCCTCCATTACACATCTCTCCATCCTTCACAAAACTCATCTCCTTCACTATACATCCATCCAACCACCGAAACAAATCCTAAAAAATCCATCTTCCCCATCCAACCATCTATAGCCATTTCCAACCCTTTCAAACTGGAGTAGCAATCAAGGATAGCAATAAAGGTGGGAGCTTTGGCAAGGAGAAGTCTCCACAACCCAACTAGCAAGGACTTTTGGTAAGAAACCCTACTTTTTCCTTCTCAAACCCATGCTTTAATTCTGTAGAAATTCTGTTATTAAATCTATAAAAATAGTATTTTGGTACCTTTTGTTATTTATTTTCACCTATAAAAGTTTCATGAATTGTGGTTATAATATTCATGTTTCGGTAGGGTCGATTCCAACCCCGTTGTGAAGGAACTATAAGTTATTGATGGTTATTTTTGAAAATTAATTTTATGTGTGTTAATATATAGAAATATGATTTTTAAGTATTTTTCCATGATTTTATCAACTCTAATCTGGTTGGAAAAAATATAGGTCAAAACTAGCTATTTCGGGTAACCTGCTGACCTAGAATGTCTCAAACTTATAGTATAACTCAACCCTTGTAACTATGACATTATTATGTGAAATAAGGTATTTTATTTCTGTTTAATATATATTTTTGGTTATTTTAGCAATTTTCAGTCATTAACTATGTTTCGGGCGAGTTTCGGGTAGACTAGCTGACTTAGTAATTAACTAGTCATAAATGTCTTTTGAAATATTAATTCTAGAATTTCAGAGATAAATCTATAGAAAATTAGTTTAAATATTATTTTTATAATTTTTATATGATTTTTAAGTATGTTATTGAAGTATGGGCATAACCGACTAATTAAGAGTTGGAAATCCTAAAACTGTGTTTCGATGTCTCGTGGAACCTGTGTGTGATTGTATGGATCTAAATGGTTCCATGAGAGGTTGAATATAATTTTAACACATTACTCTGACTAATTAAGTCGTATCGTAAGTTTCGTGAGTAGTGACTTAATCTAGTTAATTAATTATCTAGGAACGTCGGGTTCCGGAGGCGTGGACGCGGGAGCAGCGTTTCATATTCACAGTACGGAATCAGGCAAGTGTACCTTGATATCATACAGTTTTTATTTTATTTTGTTATTTATTTCTTTCTATTGTATCTCTTGGACTTGACCTTAGGAATTATATCGATACGGGCTTCCAGATTACATCTGGGTGCCATTCAACTAATGAGTTGTCTAGTATTGATATATAGAGCCTGCCTGAGATTTATGGATTTATTTCCATAAAAGACCTATAGGATACGATACGTGATTGACACATATATTAACCAGATACTTGAGCCAGATTACCTGAGATATCTGATTCCTGATACCTGTAGGTTAAGGGTGTTTGTGTCATTTTATCTTTCTTTTAGATGTGTCGTAGGATTGCCATCTAGATAGAGGTCAGAACGATAAGTTGTGTTTGCAACTTATTATTTCTTGAGAGTTGAGGACGACTACTAGTTGCGCGGGCCATGCTGTGCACATACACTCTTATATATGTATATACATTTATTCGGAGAGATTACCTGTTTCCTGTGATCCACATTTCTCTTTTAGTTACCATTAAGATTCCGTTATGGAGCTACGGCTATATGTACGCCTGACCCGGATGTCTTTTACTTTGGAGATGTCTGCGCTTGCGAACGTTGTCCTCAAAGCGTCACGTCAGTTTGGTTTAGATATCCCGATACTTTGTTTACTTACTGCACTTTAGCTTGTATATTATGTGCCTTGATATGTCCCCTGAGGACATGGTTATTCTCCAGATTTAGCTAACGAGGTCTTTCCTGAGGAGTACATGTCGGGAGTATATTCTTCTGTTGCACCAAACGTGGACGACGAGGTTGATCCAGAGTTCTTCATGGACGTCTATCTTTATTTTTTTTTTAATTTTATGTCAGTGCTGAAGACTTGTATTGGAGATTTTTTTATACTTTTATCTGAGACATTGTAGTAATCATTTATTTGGCTGAGACTTGTACCCATGGAGTTTCCATGTGATTTTATACTTCTCTTTGACAGTTTTATATTCCTTTATTTTGGTACGATATGCTTTCTTATTATGTGATTCTTGTTCTGTGGATGAGTATAGATATGTGCCTGCCATGAGATTATTTTACAGCTTAAGATACCTTACATTGGTCCATTAAATTGGATTACCTATGGAATGTGTCTGCTGGCATGCCATGTGTTCTAGTCCTTATGGATTTTAAGACTGGGCGTGATATGTTTTTATGGTGGCCCATGCAGGTCTTCGTTAAATCGTCTTGGTTACATGATTGTGCCAAGCAAGCCTGTGTATTAGGCTTATACTAAAATAGGATCTCATCCACTATAATTTTCGCCTTTGAATTCTAAGTTTGACTTTTAAATAATCCTTTGAATTGCATCTTGCTCGAATCTTTCAGCGTTTAAATAGGTCTTTTTCTATCCTACAGACAATGGACCCATAAGACGGACTCTCGACACCAGATGGCACTTCGCAGAACGCTATTATCACTCAGGGAGATAATACTCCACCACCACCATCAGGAGGCCAACACACCCAGCAGAGCCAAGTGACGCATCCTCAGCCATCAAGATTTTGGAGGGATGATCTTCCACCACCACCCCAGTTTCCACCACAGATGCCGCCGTCAGCATCGATGCCACCACCTGGGACTCCCTTACCACCACCTCCACCGATGCCGTTCATGCCTTTCCCACCTCAAGGACAACCGATGGACGAACAACAGATGTTCTAGATGTTCTTTACGATGATGCAGGCCAACAGGTGGTACAGCAGCAGACTCATCAGCAGCAGGACGTAGCCTTGAGAGATAGTATTGTGTCAGCCTTGGCACATACTGTACCACCATCCCCTCAGCCGAAGACAGGATCTATTACAGAGTTTAGGAAGATGATTCCCAAGACATTCTTTAGAGATGAAGACCCTACAGTAGTTCATGCGTAGCTTACCAACATCGAGCATCAGCTGGTAGCTGCTGAACTTTCCAAGGAGAAATGGATGCCTGCAGTCAGAATGCAGTTGACTGGCAATGCACATCATTGGTGGAAAGTCGAAGAGGAGCGATTGGGTCCTGATGGAGTCATATGGGAAGAGTTCTCTAAAATCTTCAAGGATATGTACATCCCCTCTACAGCGCGAGCAGAGCTTCGAGACCGATTCATCCACCTCACTCAAGGCAACATGACAGTCGAAGAATACAACTCAAAATTCTTACGATTGAGCAGATATGCATTATACTTGATATCGACCGAGGAGCAAAGGGCGGAGAAGTTCTATGATGGGCTTAGTTTCGAGATACAAAGGCTTGTGGGATCAGTAGCACCTACTTCGTACTCAGCCATCCTGACCGCAGTACGACGCCATGAGGGAATGTCACGACCTGCACCCGCTTTTTGGATACGAGACGTGTCCAAGCCCAGCCTATGCCGCGGTATCGGCGGTAGTACGCTGTCTAGCCCGCAATAAATAAAGTGCCCATAAATACTAACTGCTCATTCACAACAATTAAATCAATTTTACAAAATATACAAGTTTTATATTTGAAGAAGAATGTAAGCTTTTACATTTATAGAAAACTACCACACAACTAACTAGTCTTCTATGGTTTAGCCTTTGAGTCTCTATCTTCCCCTCGTATGGTCCATAGTGTAAGAGTAGACACGTCAACCTCACCTATAACAACGATCCAGTCAGGAAAGGAGCAGAGTACAACCATAATACAATTAATGTTGTTAGTCCAAAATAAGTTAGAACAATGAGAAACCATGAAGGTAAAGAATATATAAAGAACTAGCAAGGCAAGAACTATCAGGATATGAACTAGCACTAGCAAGATGTGAACTAACGAGATATAAAGTGGCGAAAAGTAAACTAGTAAGATGTGATCTAACAAGATATGAACTGGCAAGATGTGAACTTAACAAGATAATAGACTAGATAAAGAAAAATAGGAACCACTATGTGTGTGTGAAATACCTTTTAATACGTGAACGACTGGGCTAATACGGCACATCATACGATGGCTATCATTCAGTAATTGGTACGGCTAACTCATACGTGGGTGTGTATGGCTTAGCTATCATTCGGTAACGGTAATTGGGTTTGTTCACGTATTTACCGAGTATTTCCCCTCCCGACTCTCTAACAATCAATAACGGTCAATGATACACTAAGAAGGAAATGATAACTACAGTGTCACAATCGTGTCTCAATGGAATATCAAGCAATGACTCAACGAGATATCAAACAAACAAACTATAGTGTAAACATTATAATGAACTAAAACATAAATGCAATACTGTACTTGCCTGAGTCCTTGCCCAAACCGTAGGCACAAGTAAAGGATGAGGGAAATGCCGATCTAGAAGCTGTCAACCTATAACACATATCGTACCACGAACCGTGCACGAAAACCATAAATCAATTCTAATATTCTAGTTCTAAATAGTGGCTAGTTGGGTTACTAATCTAATAATAATTAATTCTAGAATAATTTACTTAAAAACCTAATTTAACCTAATAATAATCTGAATATAATCTAAACATGCAATTTTGGCCATCAAAAGTCATGTTTCCAATTTTTGGAAACCATGGCACGCAAATTGAGGTGTGCCGTTGACTTTTTAGTCAAACGTTGTGAACTCTAGATTTTGAAAGTGCACCTTGGTATATTTCAGCGCCACGAGTGTGCTGGAATCAACCGTGCCGCAAAATCACGCTTTGGTCAAAAGATATCGTCGTTGTGGCTAATCGCGACCAAAACGGTGATCAACCGATCAATTCTGAGTTCAACAGTAAAACTAAAATACAAGATGAATGAAATGATTTCTGGAAAAATTATATGTTGTAGAGATCTGTGTTAGCTTTCCAAAACTTCAAACGGTTCATGATTTCAATTTCTGTTCTCCCGAAATCTCGAAAACACCAAAACGTGTCGAGTTTCGGACAACCGACACTCTACGAATTTTCCAAAAATTTAGGAATAATATATACGAAAATAAATTACATATTCAGAAAGCTTACCTCGATATGAATCCAACAAAAAAATGGCACGCAAAAAGCACGTCGGGGGTTGGCGAGAATCGCTTCGGGAAGTCGGAAACCCTAGATGAGTTCTCCCACAAAAGTCGGCTGGAATTTAATTAGGGTTTGTGAATATACATGCATATATATAGGAGAGAGAGAGGCGGTTACTGTAGCGGGTGCCGACCGGTGGGCCTCCCGTTTGGATTATTGGGTAATTATTTATTTAATTCAAAAAATCATTTAAAAATCATTTTAAGTCCAAATAAATCAAAATAAATTGCAAAAAAATCCAGAAAAATTCTAGAAAATATTTCTAAGTGTCTAGAATATAAATAAAATATTTTAACACAAATATCATCGTGTGACCTCGCAGTAAATTCCAAAAAACCTATAAAGTATAAATTCTATATGTTTTAATTATATAAAAATTTCCAAAAATTCTAAAAGATCCAAAAAAATTCCAAAATATTCTAGAAAATATTTTTAGTCATTTAGAGCCCAAATAAAAATATTTGGTCCAGAAATACCCCTGTATGACCTTACAATAAATTCTGAAAGTCCTTAAAAATAATAAAACCTTAAATATTAAATACCTAAAAATATCCAAAAATTATAGAAAAATGTAAAGTAGCTAAATAATACGTATATAAGCTATCTATAGGTCATATGACCTTAATATGGTCATAGCCCACCTACAAGCTTTGGCATGACTCACAATTGCCATAAAATTAATCATAAACAAATACAATTAAAAAAATTAAAAATTTGGGAAGTGGGCTTACAAATCTACCAACCTTAGAAAAATTTTGTCCTCGAAATTTCAAAAGATACAAATAGGCACAACCAAGAATATCATCAAAATATGACATGACCAATCGATATGAATAAGCACGACAAAGAATATAATCAAGAAAATAATGTGATGAATGATCGAAATTGATCAGGCATATAGAATCAAAATCTAAATATATTTTAGAAATATAGTGGAAGGAAATAAAAATAGATTTAAAAGATGATGATTCGAAAATAGAAAAATATGAGAGAAATAAAGAACTACTAGTTGTAGAGAAGGTGGTAACAAGAAATAAGACATCAAATAAATTTCAAAGAAAAAAATTAATAGTCGTATGCCAATAAAAGATATAGTCGCTATGATATTCGAAAATCATAAGTATATCCGAAGTCATTTAACCAAGAATCCATGCCTCGCCAGTGTACATCTAGCTGCCGTGAACCCTTGGTTTCATGTCTCGAGTATAATATGTTATCAAACACTTTATCAACTCTACCCAATATTGACATAATAAATCAAAAGGTCAATAATACAACTAGAATATAGTTTTAGTAATATTCGACAACCTACGCATACTTAAAATTATTTCAGCTTAGGGATCATGCCACGCCAGTGCGCTGCTGACTGCAGTGAACCCGCAGTCTCAATAATTTAAATAAATGGGGACAGTGCGCATCTGCCTTACCATTATAAGTCATCGAAAATTATTTCAACTATATCCATAAGAATTTCAAAGGAACTTCAATAAATTCAATTAAGTCGATCATGATAAGAAAATATAAGTATCTGTCCTTGTGTAAAAGTATCAGTTTTGAAAACAAAATAATCACAAAATGAACGAAGACAACTTGAATTAATATATAGATAATTGAACCAAGATTAGGAATTAAATAAAACGATCGTAAATTAGTTTTGAAAATAAAACGAGGTTTAGAGAAGGCAGAAGATAAAATGGCACAAAAATGATCAAAATTAGGAATTGAATTCTATGAAGGCCTAACTTACCAAACGTATATTCTACCCACCTTGGATTCCACCAACATGTCAAAACAAAATAACATATTCTCTTAGAAAAATTTTTCGATTTATCTATACCGAGACTTCAATAAATGATAGGCTAAATCACATGGCCTATTTAACAATCTTAACTATCCAAGGGTCAAATTGAATAAGGGACTCCTAGTCCTATTCATTATCATAAAATCAAATCAAAACTAATTGTGAATAAACATCCTAGTCGCAGGCTTGCAGTAGTACGACTAACTTAAGTACTACTACAAGTTCGCAATCTTTTGCAAAAATCGACCTGCATGGGCCACCATAAAAACTTGTCACGACCCGCACCCATTTTTTGGATACGAGACGTGTCCAAGCCCAGCCTACGCCGTGGTATCGGCGGTAGTACGCTGTCTAGCCTGCAATAAATAAAGTGCTCATAAATACTAACTGCTCATTCACAACAACTAAATCAACTTTACAAAATATAAAAGTTTTACATTTGAAGAAGAATGTAAGCTTTTATATTTATAGAAAACTACCACACAACTAACTAGTCTTCTATGGTTTAGCCTTCGAGTCTCTATCTCCCCCTCGTATGGTCCACAGTGCAAGAGTAGGCACGTCAATCTCACCTATAACAACGATCTAGTCAGGAAAGGAGCAGAGTACAACCATATTGCAATTAGTGTTGTTAGTCCAAAATAAGTTAGAACAATGAGAAACCATGAAGGTAAAGAATATATAAAGAACTAGAAAGGCAAGAACTATCAGGATGTGAACTAGCACTAGCAAGATGTGAACTAACGAGATATAAAGTGGCGAAAAGTAAACTAGCAAGATGTGATCTAACAAGATATGAACTGACAAGATGTGAACTTAACAAGATAATAGACTAGATAAAAAAAAGGAACCACTATGTGTGTGTGAAATACCTTTTAATACGTGAACGGTTGGGCTAATACGGCACATCATACGATGGCTATCATTCAGTAATTGGTACGGCTAACTCATACGTGGGTGTGTATGACTTAGCTATCATTCGGTAACGGTAATTAGGTTTGTTCTCGTATTTACCGAATATTTCTCCTTCCGACTCTCTAACAATAACGGTCAATGATACACTAAGAAGGATATGATAACTACAGTGTCACAATCGTGTCTCAATGGAATATCAAGCAATGACTCAACGGGATATCAAACAAGAAAACTATAGTGTAAATATTATAATGAACTAAAACATAAATGCAATACTGTACTTGCCTGAGTCCTTGCCCAAACTGTAGCCACCAGTAGAGGATAAGGAAAATGCCGATCTAGAAGCTGTCAACCTATAACACATATCACACCACGAACCGTGCACGAAAACCACAAATCAATTCTAATGTTCTAGTTCTAAATAGTGGCTAGTTGGGTTACTAATCTAATAATAATTAATTCTAGAATAATTTACTTAAAAACCTAATTTAACCTAATAATAATCTGAATATAATCTAAATATGCAATTTTGGCCATCAAAAGTCATGTTTCCAATTTTTGGAAACCATGGCACGCAAATTGAGACGTGCCGTTGACTTTTTAGTCAAACGTTGTGAACTCTAGATTTTGAAAGTGCACCTTGGTAGATTTTAGCGCCACGAGTGCGCTGGAATCAACCGTGCCGCAAAATCATGCTTTGGTCAAAAGATATCGCCGTTATGGCTAATCGTGACCAAAACGGTGATCAACCGATCAATTCTGAGTTCAACAGTAAAACTAAAATAGTAGATGAATGAAATAATTTCTAGAAAAATTATATGTCGTAGAGATCTGTGTTAGCTTTCCGAAACTTCAAACGGTTCATGATTTGGATTTCTGGTTCTCCCGAAATCTCGAAAACACCGAAACATGTCGAGTTTCGGACAACCGACACTCTACGAATTTTTTAGAAATTTAGGAATAATATATACGAACATATTCAGAAAGCATACCTCGATACGAATCCAACAAAAAAAATGGCACGCAAAAAACATGTCGGGGTTGGCAGAAATCGCTTCGGGAAGTCGAAAATCCTATATGAGTTCTCCCACAAAAGGCGGCTGGAATTTAATTAGGGTTTGTAAATATACATACATATATATAGGAGAAAGAGAGGCGGTTACTGTAGCGGACGCCGACAGGTGGGCCCCCCCATTTGGATTATTGGGTAATTATTTATTTAATTCAAAAAATCATTTAAAAATCATTTTTAGTCCAAATAAATCAAAATAAATTGCAAAAAATCCAAAAAAATTCTAAAAATTCTAGAAAATATTTCTAAGTGTCTAGAATATAAATAAAATATTTTAACACAAATATCATCGTGTGACCTTGCAGTAAAATCCAAAAAACCTATAAAGTATAAATTCTATATGTTTTAATTATATAAAAATTTCCAAAAATTCTAAAAGTTCCAAAAAAATTCCAAAATATTCTAGAAAATATTTTTAGTCATTTAGAGCCCAAATAAAAATATTTGGTCCAGAAATACCCCCGTATGACCTTACAATAAATCCTGAAAGTCCTTAAAATTAATAAAACCTTAAATATTAAATACCTAAAAATATCCAAAAATTATAGAAAAATGTAAAGTAGCTAAATAATACATATATAAGCTATCTAGAGGTCATATGACCTTAATATGGTCATAGCCCACCTACAAGCTTTGGCATGACTCACAATTGCTATAAAATTAATCATAAACAAATATAATTAAAAAATAAAAAATTTAGGAAGTGGGCTTACAGAGAATCAGCAAAAGAGAGGCCAGCCAGAAGTGCCCACATTCAGTGACATCGACAGTTCGAGCATCATCTGGAGGACCAGTGAAGCGCCCAGCGGTCTCGCCACAACAGAAGATGACACCAGCATATGCTCAGGAGATCCCTATTTGCTATTACTGCAGCAAGAAGGGGCATTTAGCACGAGATTGTCGACGGAGACTTAGAGTATGCTTGAGATGTGGTTCTGATCAGCACCCAGTTCGAGATTGTCCAGAGCTACCATGACTTGCAGCACTGACGGCACCGTGTCCAGCCTTACCAGCCCTGAGGCTATTCCAGCAGCCGCTTCGAGCACCACCTACAGTAGTTGGAGCAGCACGACTACCTGTGTTCAGAGCATTCTAGAGGGAACCACCAGTTGTACCATAGAGGACACAGTTTCAGCATGCTTGACAACAACGTAGAGCACCAGCACCTGGTCAGGCCTTTGCCATGACCGTCGAGGAGGCAGAGGTAGCTGGAGAGGTTATTTCAGGTACCTACTTGTAGCATCCTTACCAGCTATAGCTTTATTTGACACCGGGGCCATACACTCCTTCATAGCAGCCAGATTTGTAGCTACCCATAGAGTCGCCACCGCACCCCTTTCGAAGAATATGAAAATTTTTATGGGAGGAGGTATAGTTCCTGTGAGTGATGCATATAGATCTTGTTCTATAGTAGTGTGTGGGAGAGAGATGCGAGCATGATTTTTAGTCTTTACTATGCGGGACTATGACGTTGTGCTCGACATGGATTGGTTGAGCCAATATCATGCCACTATAGATTGTTGTCGGGGTAGTATGATTTTTAGACCCCCAAGCCTTTCGAAATTTGAATTTCTTTGAGGGGCTACAGAGCAGGGTAACCATCCCACTCTAAAAGCCCACATAGCAGAGAAGGAGCCATCATTACCGAGAGTTATATCAGAGTTTAAAGACGTGTTCCCAGAAGAGCTTCCCAGCTTGCCACCCGACAAAGAGATTGAATTCACCATAGAGTTGGTTCCAGGAGCAGAGCCGATTTCTTCTCACGTGTACCGGCTGGCACCAAAAGAAATAGAAGCGCCCAGCTAGATGAATTGTTGGATAAAGGCTTTATTCGATCTAGTGCTTCTCCATTGGGAGCGCCCGTCTTATTTGTGCCGAAAAAGGACGGGTCTGTGCGCTTGTGCATCGACTACAGGAAATTGAACGAGGTAACTATTAGAATAAATATCCATTACCGTGTATCGATGACCTATTTGATCAGCTTAGTGGTGTATGAGTGTTTTCTAAGATCGACCTCAGGTCCGGATACCATCAGATCAGGGTGCGGAAGGAAGACATTCAGAAGACAGCTTTTCGGACGAGATATGGACACTATGAATTTTTGGTGATGTCGTTTGGTCTAACCAACGTGCCCACAGTGTTCATGTATTTGATGAATAAAGTGTTCCACCAGTATCTAGAAAAATTTGTAGTAATATTCATTGATGATATACTGGTATACTCTAAGAGCCATGAAGAGCATGAAGAGCATCTTTGAGTTGTGTTGGAAGTATTGAGAGAGGAGAAGCTGTATGCTAAGCTCAGTAAGTGTGACTTTTGCTTAGACAAGGTCTCATTTCTGGGCCATATCATTTCTGGTGAAGGACTTACAGTTGATCCGGAGAAGATAGAGGCCGTTGCGACATGGCCAGTGCTTACATCAGTTTTTGAGGTGAGGAGTTTTCTCGAATTTGTCGGATACTATCGGAGGTTCGTAGAGAATTTTTTGAGGATTGCGGAGCCCATGAAGCGGTTGACGCGTAAGGAGTAGGAGTTCATCTGGACGACAGAGTGTCAGACGACTTTTGATGAGCTGAAGAATCGTTTGACGACAGCACCGATCTTGACTCTTCGTTCAGGGTCAGGAGGCTTTGTGGTATGTAGCGACGCATCCGGCACTGGATTGGGATGTGTCCTGATGCAGCATGGTAAGGTAGTTGCTTATGCATCGAGATGTTGAGGACTCATGAGAAGAATTATCCGACGCATGATCTAGAGTTAGCTGCAGTCACATTTGCACTAAAGCTCTGGAGGTACTATCTATATGGAGAGAGAGTGGAGATATTCACCGGCCACAAGAGTTTAAAGTACGTCTTTACTTAGAAAGAGTTGAATATGAGACAAAGACGTTGGTTGGAGCTAATGAAGGACTTCGACATTGAGCTATAGTATCATCCGGGGAAGGCGAATATAGTTGCAGACGCCTTGAGTAGGAAGCCTGCAGCTTACTTTTTTATGACACAACATCATTTTCTTGAGGATCTTCAGAAGCTTGGGATCGAAGTCATATTGCCGGGATCAGAAGGTGTTCTAGCACAGTTGGAAGTTCGGTCTTCACTAGTTGAGAGGATTAAGGCAACATTACCTACGGATGCGAGATTCAGAAGACTCCTTGTAAAGACTGATGCAGGAGAGCAGACAGGGTTGCAGATTCATGAGGATGGAACATTGAGGTACGGAAAGCGCTTATATGTTCCAAACGGAGAGCTTCAACAGAAATTGATGGAAGAAGCGCATAGTTCTATCTACTATATCCATCTCGGAGGTACAAAGATGTACCAAGATTTTAGGCATCATTTCTGGTGGCATGAAATGAAGAAGGATATTGTACGATTTGTAGCTAGATGCTTGGTTTGTCAGCAGGTCAAAGCCGAGCATTAGAGATCAGCCAGACTTCTACAGCCACTTCCTATTCCTGAGTGAAAGTGGGAGTATATCAGTATGGACTTCATCACTGGATTTCCGAGGAGCCCTAGCAGGAAAGACACGGTCTGGGTGATTATAGATCGATTGGCCAAGTTGGCACATTTCT
This sequence comes from Iris pallida, assembly GCA_029216955.1. Classification (NCBI taxonomy): domain Eukaryota; kingdom Viridiplantae; phylum Streptophyta; class Magnoliopsida; order Asparagales; family Iridaceae; genus Iris; species Iris pallida. Next base: position 222,443 of record JANAVB010044685.1, on the reverse strand, counting down.
TGCCATTCCGAGTAGGACAGTCTACCGAGGTATTGGCAGACATATACATAAAATAGATCATGAAGTTGCATGGTATACCTGTCAGCATTGTGTCGGATCATGATTATCGATTTACGTTGCATTTTTGGAGGAGTATGCAGGAGAGTCTGGGAACTCGATTGAAGTTCAGTACTGCGTACCACCCTCAGACCGATGGATAGTCAGAGCGCACGATTCAGATGCTCGAGGATATGTTGAGAGCTTGTATGCTGGATTTCGGAGGATCTTGGGAGGATCACTTGCACTTGGTGGAATTTTCTTACAATAATAGCTACCAAGCAAGTATCCAGATGGCACCTTTTGAGGTATTGTATGAAAGGAAGTGCAGATCGCCTGTTTGTTGGAGTGACGTGGGAGAGCGTCAGATTCTTGGACCTGAGCTAGTGACACAGACCGTGGAAAAGGTGAAGCGGATTCAGAAGCATCTTTAGGCAGCTCAAGACAGGCAGAAGCATTGGGTAGATACACATCCGCGGCCTTTAGAGTTCAAGGAAGGAGACCATGTATTCTTGCGGATATCACCGACTCGAGGTACCATCCGATTTGGCAGCAAGGGGAAACTAAGCCCAAGGTGCATCGGTCCTTTCGACATTCTCGAAAGAGTAGGAGAAGTGGCCTATTGTCTTGCATTACCTCCATCACTAGAGGGTGTGCATGACGTGTTCCATGTGTCACAGTTGAGAAAGTACGTGGCAGACTCTAGTCATGTGCTTGATCATTCTGAGAATAATGTGGGGCCGACTTTATCTTACGAGGAGCAGCCAGTGGGGATTCTTGACTATAGCGATAAGACATTACGAGGCAAGACCATTAGATTTGTTCGAGTTGCTTGGAAGCATTATTCACCGGGAGAGTCTACATGGGAGCGTGAGGATTCCATGCGAGAGCATTTTCCCCATTTGTTTGAGAACCAAGGTACGAATTTATTGTATTTTCTTAGTAGTTTCAATTTCCATATGGTATTGTTTTAATTTCGAGGATAAAATTCTTTTAAGGAGGGAAGGATGTAAAACCCCTCAAAATTAAAATAATATTTTATTTAATTAAACATATTAATTTGGATATTTATTTATTTCTAATTTATTTTATCCTATTTATATTATATAAGAAGGGCTATAGTCATGATTGAGTTTGAATGTACAAGTTGACTAGAAAGTATGGCATGCCTAGTGTAGTCGGGTGCTTTGACTAGCATACTAGCCATGCTAGGAATGCCATGATTATATTTTACTCTCTTTCATGTTAACAATTCAAATTATGGCACAAGTCATATTTTAAACTAATTAATTAGTTTATAAAGCCATTATGACTTTTTAGGAGACCCGGTTGCACCAAATCTTCCCAAACTTCCTCCAAACCAAACCCAAACCTATGTAGGCATGTTGGACATTAAAATACATTAATAAACACATATATTTTAAATTTATTCAGATTTTGGATAGTATTTATATATATAGATCTAATTAGTTCTATATTAGGAAAGACCTATTTAAATCTCTAACCAAATCAATTAGCCAACTCATCAAACAACCAAGCCAATCATGTGGACCCCCACCATTAAGTGGTCGGCCAAGCACTCCCCCCATCAATTAGCCAACTCATCAAACACACAAATTTTTCATAAGATCTCATATGGTAGATCTCTTAGCAACTCTCCTATGTCCTGCCTTTCCTACGCTCCGACGCAGTGGGGTTGGGGTGGTCGAAGTTGGTTTAGAGCAAAGGAGAGTGCACCTAGGAGTGTCAGAGTGCTCTGAACTGATAGAGGCAAGAGAGCGACGATGGTTGAAGGGGTCGGCGGAGCAATCAATTTCGTTCGACGTGACATAGTCGAACAAGGTATAAGAAAGTAGTCGTCTGTCAACGATGATGACAACAACGACGAATGGGTGGTTGGTCGGAAGAGAGAATAGGAGAATAATGCTGGGAAGTTGATCGAGTGGCCATTTGATTGGTTCTAAGGGGTATCAAACTTTGGGATCAATTTAGGAATTAGTTTTGAGAAAGGAAAAACAGATAAGATAATATGATTATGCAAAATTTAAATTTGCGAAAAGAATCTAAAATTTAAAAAAACTTAATATATATTGAATTTGAGTAATTAAAAGGAACTAAATTTCTTTAAATGGAAAGAAATACTTGACTTTTCAAAATAATGAATATGAATTTGGTTTAATAAAGGAATTGATTTTTTTAAAAAGAAGTGATAATAAATTTACTTTTCTTCTAAAAAAATATGAATTTTTTGTAATAAAAGGAATATGGATATAAATTGATATTGGCCATACAAAATGAATAAAAATAACGAAAAATTGGGTCGGGGCAGTACAAAGGGGCCTTTCCCTCTGCCACCTTTCCCTCTGCCACCTTTGCGTTACAACAAAGAAGACATGATCATTTAAATTGATATTAGTATACGTGTACGAATTTCTGACAGTTGTCAGGTGGCCCGTGTTTTGAATGTCTTTGTTAGTCTTGACTTGGTTTAATCTTGACTTGGTTTAATTTGGTTTCGTTCAACTTGGCTTGGCCTTGCTTGGCTTGGTTTGGGTTGGTTTTAGATGAGAGGGTTAGTATATAAACCAATTTCTCTCTCTCTCTCTTTATTACTTCTCATTTTATTTCTTCATCTTCTTCTTCATTTACTCCTCCCCCAACCCTAGGCAAGTACATCTTGTCAAATCTTGAACATTATTATTTTGCTATTTTGTTTGTTCTATTCTCTTCCTTACATGATTCTAAGCCTCTTTAGAACTTGGAGTTTTCGATTTTGATGGATACATTTTTGTAGATCTAAGTTTGTAACTTTTTCATTTTTTTGTTTTGATCTCTTAAACTTTGTTATTTTCAAAAACTAAGGGTTCCATATTGTAGAAAATCTCGTTCTACCCAATTTTGACCTTTGAAAAGTTAGATTTCGACTTGTTTTGAGGAAGTTAAGGACTTTTGAAGTTCATGGGTTCAACCAAGCATTTTTATGCTGGTTGGGGAAGATGAATAGTGTGCGCGCACGCTCATTAGCGCCGCGCCATCTCGGCTGCGTGCGCCCCTTAGCGTCGTGCCATCTCGGTTGCGCGTACTCCTTAGCGCCACGCCATCTCGGTTGCACGCGCTCCCTAGCGCTGTGCCATCTCGGTTGTGGGCACTCCCATCTCGGTTGTGCACGCTCCCTAACATCGTGCCATCTCAGTTGCGCGTGCACCTTAGCGTCGTGCTATCTCAGTTGTGTGCCTCCTAAGCGCTGCTCCATCTCGGTTGCGCGTGCTCCTTAGCGTCGCACCATCTCAGTTGCACGCGCTCCCTAGCGCCGTGCCATCTCGGTTGCGGGCGCTCCCATCTCGGTTGCGAGAACTCCCATCTCGGTTGCACGCGCCCCTTAGTGCCATGCCATCTCGGTTGCGCACGCTCTGATGCAGCCTGGCTTCTGGCGCAACCTGGCTCCTAACCTGGCGTAACCTAGCCTGGCACCACTTGTTCCTTGGCGCCACTTGTTCCTTGGCACCACTTGTTCCTTGGCGCCACTTGACCCCTGGCACCATTTATCCCCTGGCGCCATTTGTCCCTTGGTACCATTTGTCCCTTGGCGCCATTTGATCCTTTGTACCACTTGTCCCCTGGCACCGCAATCATAGTTTTGATCTTTTGGCACATTTTCTGTACTTGGCCCGTTTTGACCTAGGAGCATATACTAGTGTAGTCATCTTCCTAACCGCTAGTAAGCACGAATTAAGGGATAGGTTTATGGTAGAAAGGGTTCAAGCAAGAGAGGAATCAAGGAAGTTGATTAAGAGATCGAAATGGAGTCACGAGAGGAGATTAAGTATGTGGATGAGATCCTAAACTCTATTCCTATATGCATGCTCACATCGGTACAGTAACGTAACCGAAGTGATAAACTGGACCTGTATGGGCCACCACAAAAACATGTAACACTCCAGTCCCAAATACTTAGGACGAAGTACGTAGACATGCCAATTGTATATATACGAAGTATACTCCAATGTATGGAGCCCCCGTATGTATACATAAGCTGTAAAAATGCAGTAAACCATGATAACTAAATCTCATCCACCGAATACGAGAATAATAATATAAATCAACTATAAAATTTGTCATTTATACAAGTAGTTGGACGGAGAGTAATCCACTACCAACTATTTTAAAAGAGAGAAATATACAAGGAAAGGATAGATAAAAATGACAAGACGAACCAAGGGCAATCATCTTCGAAGGAATGGAGAAGATCACGGCCTTGGCTAGAACACCTGCGAAAAGTCACAAACACACACACCTGGAGAATTCACTAGGTCCTCAGAGGGACATAACAAGATACAATAAATAACATGCCATATAAACTGAATATAAAATATGCCACAAAGTAGAGGTAAAGTGACAAGACATCAATAAGGTAACCTAACCATACTAAAGTAAACATGCAGTTGAGAAACAATCCTTTCGACGCATGAGCCCTGGCTGTAAATAGGATCGGCATAGTCCCCATATAGGACACCAGGGGCCTACGTCCGTAACGTCCGAAGATCGTCAGAGGGCATCATGTGCAAGGGGGTACGTCCATAACGCTCTGGAAAACGTTAGAGGGCACCTGGAGCCTACGTCTCCGGAGGAGCGCACAGGTAATCAGGGAAGTGCAAAGAAGCCCATACGTCAGGTATTTTTCTTCCCACCCAATGCTCTTATCTAAGTTGCATCCACGACCATAAATCTCTACTAACTGCTAAGTCTCCTAGCCTCTATTAGCAGTTAGCCCTAGCGCATGCGCACGGGTGATCAACCAACACGCAAGGACCTCTATATGCTACTCATCTCACACATACTCATGGTACAACTGTGCCGAGGTATATTCGATATACTACAAATGGTGGTCCCTTAACTCTAAGTCCATATGCAATCAAAGGATAATAATTAAAGTAAAGCTAATATTACTGAGCAGGCAGTAAATCATGAACTGTAAAAATGGTACAGCTAAAAGAACTGAAAATAAATGAACAATGATATGCAATAAATAAAATGCAGACTAATTATAGACAGTATAAATGGCAAGGTATCATGCCTGGTGTGTCACCCGGTATTGTACGGTGTTCTGACATGTCCCAATAGTCCAATAGCCAAGGTTGATGGATAGAGGTCTGAAGTTGCGAGGAATTAGGAGTAGGAATTAGTCATGATTAGTCACAATCAACTTTGATAGTCAATGGAAATTTGCGAAGAAAATACTCATACTTATCTTTTTAGAAAATATTTATAATAAATCAAATTAATGAATAAATTCTAGATAAATACTTGAAATGTAATTTATGCTAAAATCCTTAATTTTATTAGGTATAATGTCAAAAGTGTATTTGGAAAAATAATATTAGAAATACTATTTAAAATTATGAAGAAATTATTTTAGGCTAAGGTTGTTGAATTTGTCAAAGATATAATTTAGGTCAAATTAGCTACTAGCTAATAACATTTAGGGTTTCTACACCATATTAAAATTTGATGTAGAGCTAATCCCAAAATAATATATTTTAACAGAAAAAGAATTTTGAGAAAACATCCTTTGTTTACATATACATAAAGAAAACAGTGTAATATTATTAATAACAAGGAACAATAACTTTAATCAAAATAAATAAAAAATTAACACAATTTTCTCTTTCTGTACTTAAGAAATGTTTACTAAAATAATAATAATAATAATAATAATAATAATAAATTTAATCATAACTACTAATGATATAGTAATCGGCATATTCTTAATAGTAATATGTATACAGTCATCCACATATTGACAAAATAGCATTAATATAAAAACCATGAACGAATTATTACTCTGTGAAACATAAGTAATAATAAAAAAATATTATATTGTAAAGGAATGCAGCTGATATTCTCTTCCGTTTAATAACAAAAGTATGCCATAAAAATGAAAAGAACAATAGAAAGAAGGAGTTAAAAGAGAGAACATCGAAATCGAAAGAGAGAGTAAGGAGAGCAGAGGAAGTAAGTGGAAGCTGGTGAGCGAGAGGGAGAAGGAGGAGAGGAAAGAAAAACTTAAAGAGGGAGGCTCTCACCTTCGGGCGCTGCTCTGGGGGCGACGGTGAGCTCGGAGGGCGGGGTCGTCGTATGCTGGCGGGTCAAAGGCTCCGCCACCAGGTCCCGATTTAGGGCGGCGGCTATGGCGGCTTGGGGCAGCGCGCGCTCGACGGACGCGAAAAGTGGACGAGTCGCGGAGGCACAATCCGAAGCAGGGACTAATTGGTGTCGGAAGGCGCTGTCTGTCAGCGGTCAGTTTTTAGCGGGCAGGCACGGCGTCGGGGTCTCGGATCTGAACCACCGCGAGGTTGGCGGAGGCTCAGGTGAGGTTCATTTTTATTTGGGGTTTTTCTTCTGTTGATGGTGGTGGTCGGATAATTGGTTGTCGGTGGTGGTTTCCTGGCTTTGGCCGGTGTGTGGCCGGATTTGGGGGAGACGGTGACAAGGAGATGGTACCGACGATTGAGGGTGTCGGCGATGGGTGTGGTTTTGGATTGTCATGTCGGGGGAGGTGGTCCGTGGTGTTGATGAGGGGTTGGTTGGTGCTACGCCGGTGGAGGCGACATAGTGGTGTTGGGGTATAATGGCCGTTGACGACGGTGGTGGTGGTGGTGGTGATTTATGGTACTTCGGTTGTGGGGGTCGGCCAAGGTGGTCGACGGGTGTGGCCAGAATCCATGGAGGCCATGGAGAAAGCTTTTCCCACAGTGTGGGGTCGCCGGAATTGGTAGTGGTTCGGGGTGGACGTAGTGGTGAAGGTTATGGTGACGGAGATGAGAGGGGTTCTGGTGGAGGCCTCGTCGGTGGTGGCGGCCAGCAGAACGTGGCTAGGGTGTGGCGTTGGTTGGTTGCGGGTTTTGGTAAGTAGGAGAGGAGGAGGTGGTGGTCGGGCGTGGGCCGAGGCCGGGGGAATTTGGGATCTCGATGGTGGCGGAGATGATCTTGCTTGATGGTGGTGGAGGAAGTTGCTACCTCGGCCATGGTGGTCGAGGAGAGGTTGTAGGTTTAGGATTTTGCATTTGTATTGCCGGGTTAGGTTGCGTCGTATCAGGCGTGTCCGACACGACGGGGACGGAGGTTTAGATCTATCGGACCTGGGGTGGAGAAAATGTATTTGTACAATATAGAATATAGTGGATGGGAAAGGAGGACACCGACATGATGCACGATTTGTGGTAGAAATTATTTGTGGACATGATTGGAGAAATACATGGAAAAAGAACAATGAGCCTCTCCTTATATAGGAGGTGGTGCTCCGAGTCTGATAAGGACTGGGTGAAGGTTTAAACCCATTAGATAATTCCATCATTTATTTTAAAACATTTTAATTTAAATCAATAATATTCTTCTGAAATATATACACACTAATTAGATTCATGTACTTGCATGCAAACATTTATAATATTATAACTTGTAAAAATTAGCATAATAATAATTTCAAAAATTAGATATTTAAATCTATACATGAATTAGATTCATGTACTTGTACGCAAACATTTATAATATCATTACCATATTTGAACTATCATCTAAAATAAATTAATTATTTTTGGAAAAATCTCAATGCGATGTTTTGTGCAACTTTTAGCAATAAAATAAATAAATAAATAAAAATATTTATCACCTATTATTTGAGAGCTATATTTCTATATAAAAATGTTTTCTAAAAATATGTAGCACGCACAAATTCGCACTCGACGAGAAAATACGAAAAAGCAAATTAGCATGCGACGTACAAATACGAGAACGCGAACTTGTACGCGACGTACAAATACGAGAACGCGAACTTGCACTCGACGTACAAATATGAAGTACAAATTAAATACCAATTTTTTTTTTAAAATGTAGAAGAAATTTAGGGGGATTACATTTGTCGTCCTATTTAGTACTCACACTCTATACATGATTCCTATGTTGTACATTAATTAAAGATTAAGTTCTGTTCAGGAGAATGGTTACAACCCCGATCCTTGTTTGGTTTATATAATGCCCCGCTCTGCACGGTGCATTATGCTGAGACGTTGACTCAAAGAGTCATATGGACCGAATGAAATATATTGATGCGAGTCGATACGAGAGTTACATTGTCCCGAGCAACGCATCGAACTAAGTCGATGCGAAGAGTTGCATTGTCCCAAAGAAGTGCATCGAGTTGAATCGATATGAAGCGCCGCATTGCCCTGAAGGATAAGTGCGTTGAGTCGGCTCAAAGATTCTAAGAAATTGAATCGACCAAGGCGCAAGTCCGAATCGATGCAAGTATTGATTTTAGTTGGTTTCTGTAAAACCCCTCAAAATTAAAAGAATATTTGATTTAGTTAAATATATTATTTTGGATTTTTAGTTTTATTTTTTTTATTTTGTCCTATTTATATTATATAAAACGGGGCTATAGTCATGATTGAGTTTGAATGTGCAAGTCGACCAAAAAGTATGACATGCCTAGTGTAGTCGGGTGCTTTGACTAGCGTACTAGCCATGTTAGAAATGTCATGGTTATATTTTAGTCTCTTGCATGTTAACAATTCAAATTGTGGCACAAGTCATATTTTTATTTAATTAATTAGTTTATATAAGCCTTATGACTTTTTAGGAGACCCGGTTGCACCAAACCATCCCGAACTTCATCCAAGCCAAATCCAAACCTATGTAGGCATGTTGGGCATTGAAATACATTAATAAATATATATATTTTATATTTATTCAGATTTTGGATTGTATTTATATATATAGATCTAATTAGTTCTATATTAGGAAAGACCTATTTAAATTATTAATCAAATCAATTAGCCAACTCATCAAACAACCAAGCTAATCAAGTGGACCCCCACCATTAAGTGGTCGGCCAAGCACCCGCCCCTCTTGGCCGAACATCCCAAAAGGAAAAAGGATTCCCAATCCTATACATACATGAAATCCATAAAGCCCATATATATATATATATATATATATATATATATATATATATATATATATATATATATATATATATATATCAACTTGTACCCTAACCCTAACTTAATTTCTCCTTCTTTCCCACCTCCATAGCCGACCATACTCTCTTCCTCCCTCAAATTTCGACAGCACCAAGCCCCATAGCCCTCATAACATCATCCCCTCCATTACACCTCTACATCCACTACAAAAACTCATCTCCTTCACTATACATCCATCCAACCACCGAAACAAATCCTAGAAACTCCATCTTCCCCATCCAACCATCTATAGTCATTGCCAACCCCTTCAAACTCACCAAGAAGGGAGTAGCAATCAAGGATAACAAGAAAGGTGGGAGCTTTGGCAAGGAGAAGCCTCCACAACCCAACTAGCAAGGACTTTTCTAAGAAGTCCTACTTTTTCCATCTCAAACCACTACACCAAAATAGTAATTTCCTAACGACTATAAGCGTTAGGAAAATTATTAGCGACGATTTTTTACCGATGGTAGAATGGCGTGGGAAATTTTCCTAACGGTATATAACCGTTGAAAAAATAAATTTCCTAACGGTGAAAAACCGTTGGAAAAATAAATTTCCTATAGTACAAAACCGTTGGAAATATATATTTTCGAACGGTTGTTTACCGTTGGAAAGAAATAAGTTATTAACAATTTTTTACCGTTGGAAAAGAATTTTTTTCTAACGGTTATAACCATTAGGAATAAAATGTTTTTAATTAAAAATAAATTATGGCTCTATTGAACCTAAGAATCAAATTTATTTTCTTCATGCACAAGAACATAGACGAATTGGATGATATAAAAAATACAAACAAGAATAGGATCAATATTATTCCATTCAACTAGATCTTACACAATTTTGTTACTTAAACAATATTATCATGGTAAACAAGTTCCATTGCTGACGAGTTACAAAATAGGAGCATAACAAGAGTGATAAGATATTCCATATATTTAATTCAATAATTCAACTACAAAACTAGATACAAATCAAATATAAAGATTACAATAGTTGGATGGTCGCATTTCAGAATTTTCGGAGATAGCCTCTCGCTGAGTATCCCGACACTCTTTAGAAAGATTTTCAATTAACTCATGCCGATATGCCTGAGCACAAACCAAGCATGCATACTTTGTGATCTCTGGCCAACCTTGTGAAGTAACCACCTGCAGCATAAGAAAGCATAAGAACAAAGTATTGTGGGTTTGGTTAAAGAATTCTAGTGGTTCAGTGAATGAAAGCATAATTAAATCAAGCCAAACCTGACCTTGAATTAAAAAACAAATAGATTTTGGAACTCGACTTGCATCGATGAAATAAAGTTAAGGATTGATAATAAAAGTTATTGAGGATATTTCTGTTAGCCCAATGATTATATCATGTTTTTGAATATGGCTAATCAATTAAGTTTAACTAGTGATGTCACTAATATTCATGTAATTAATGTCATGTTGCTACTTAAACTTAGCATTGTCCTATAAACTTAGCATTGTCCTAAATGGTTTATATCATATTGCTATACTTGTATCATACTGCACCATATTGTTTTATTTCGTCTAACATGTACTTGCAGACAAGTAGTAAGTATGATCAAACCAGGACATATGCAACGAAGAATTATTTATGGGCCAAAGACGATATAATACAAGAAGATTTCTCTGAACCGCCTGTCACGACCCGCACCCGCTTTTCGGACGCGAGCTCGTGAGCAAGCCAATAAACTGGTAAACACGGGTATAAACAAGACAAGTCATACAGGACCAGAAATGACATATGGCTACTGACAGTTTAATCATGTAATAATATAACCAGGGTATAAACAAGAACTAGACATGAGACTGACATGTGGCTACTGACAGGTAGCTATGAACACGGATACGGGATCAAGTATGCATAAATGAACTGCTGGAAGATCAATGGAATACCAACCCTCACCCCGAATGTGGACTCGCAGGTCAGTTTCAAGACAAGTCACTCTTGCCCCGTATGTGGACTCGCAGGTGCAAAGGACAACCCTCGCCCCGTGTGTGGACTCGCAGGTTGTGGGAAAGACAAAGGAATAGCAGTTCAGTCACACATATTTGCAGACACGACTCAGTCGAGATACAGGTAAAGACACAGTACAACTCATTTATGACACAGGTAAGGACAACTCTAGCATGATCCATGACGTAAACAAGCCTGGTATAACTATACTATCAAATCATGAAATACTGATATACAAGCAAGACAATAAACTGGTAAACGCGGTATCATATAAATCCATAACAACTAAGGTAATTAAAGATAACATACTACAACAGGTGTACTATAAGCATAAAAATAAACTGTAGAGGGAGGCAAGGTATACTTGCCTGGAGGTTGCACGCAGATCCCACAAAATATAGTCAATAGGTGAGCCGTACAGTCCAAATCATCACAACTGTCTTCGAAAGCTGAAACAGACAATGCCAATGTTCTCAGAATAGTCAAATTATCTAGGATTGCTTATCCTTAAGTCCAATTCTGGATACAGGGGCAAAACGGTAAATTCGGGCAAAAACGGTGTCCGCCGTTGGACCCGCTTTGTACCGAAAAATATGCCAGAGTCAATGGTCTCTAAAGTCATCAAACTACATGTCTACGGATTCGTTTTGATGATACGAACCCAACGGTATGTCCAATTTTAGATTCCGGTGGGCTGTGCACAAAATCGCCCATTGAGTCGGACCGTGGGGCCCGCAAAACGACGATCTGATCAACTGTCTCAGAATCGGACCAAACTTGGCATACAGGACCAGAAAAACGATACGGTCCTGTTGGCACAAGTTTCGTCTAGATTTGACGAGCATGCACAAAGTAATTAGGAAATTTGTACAGAGGTCGATACGGTAAATTTTGATGGATACGCATCAAATTCATCGCGCACACGCGACCAATTTGAATTCCGTCAAAGCCCACACGACCACGAAGCCGTTACGCATCTTTCGATGCCTTCGGTTCGCGACCACGTCGCCCGGATTGGCGGGACGCACGTCGTATCGAGGGATTTTCTATTGGTTTACTATTTTTTTAAAAGGTTTTTCTTGATTTTTGAAAACTAATAACTTAGCCTATGATTGATGAAAACAGAAACTACAAGAAGGACTTCTAAGACCTATAGGTTGTCTCCGAAATTGTCCAGGTAGTTCCTTAAAATTCATAGTATATTGGTCGTAATGTAACGTCAAACAGGGGTGTTTGGGTTCTGAAATCTGTCATTACGACAGGAGTTTTTCCCAAGTTTTGATCGAGTTTCTAAACCGATCACTCGACTACTTTGCAAACTACTTAATGGAGAGTCGAGAGGATCAAGTGGGTTATGAATAGGAATTTATGGTTCAGGAAATGATCAAGTAGATTTAAAGAAATCGGGTTCGAAGTTGAGGTACCTCGCAGTTCGAAACAGAGGTGCTCTATTTCCATAGCGGTTGCTGTGCAGTTCTGGCGTACGTCGGGCAGTGCGACGACTCTGGTCGGCCTCCGGTGGCCCTGTGGTGGCGCGCGGCTGCGCCATGGCCAGGTCGGCGCTGGGTTGGAATAAGAATTTAGGGTTTGGTTTTCGAGTATTCGATCTCGGTCCCCCTCTCTGTCTCATACTCGATATAGATATATGCAAGTGTGGGCTCGGTTGTTTAACTGGGATCTCCTCTGTTCGGTTTGGTGAGTTGGGTGCTGGGCTTGTCGGTCCGGACTGGGAGGATAGGTATGCGGCTGGGCTGTTGGGCTGAGGCTCTCACCATTTCTTTTATTTATTTATATGTTAATCTATATATATACATATATGTATATACACACACACATATATATGTATATATTTATATACACAGACACACATACACCTGTATATCTACGACATGTATATATGTATATACATTAATAAATTCTAAAAATATTTATACGCCTATATAAAATTAACTATATATATATTCCTATAATTTATATCTACCTTTTCCTTTTTCTATTTATTAACTATAATTGTATATATAATTGAATCCTCATATAATCCTATATATGTATTAATACATATCCCTATATATTTCTACATTTACATATCCAGAATGATATTCATATATATGCACGAACAATAAATATACTTATATATATAACTAAATGGTTGCAACAAAATATCTTTTCGGGATAACCCAATAATTATAATAAAACTATATATTCCTTTAGCTATATATTCATACAACCTAATGTATTTATACTACAATCTATACACAAGTATTTCTAGCCTATTATCCCAGAAAAGTCTAAAATACTTAGCAAGTTATCATAATAGAAAATTATCCCATCAATATCAATAAATTGATATTGTATATGTAACAATTAGTTAGAAAAATATTTATTGACCAATTAAATTAAGGTATGAAGTATACACTCAAAATAAATATCAACATGGATGTCTTGTGACTCACTATAAGCCTACACAGGCTTGGGCTCAGATCGAGTCTATTTCAGACTAGTTGAGTACAACTGGGTCTTCTGCAAGTCAATAATTTAATTAATAAATAATTAAACATCTAGAAAGGTTAAGTCACAACTTGGCCTGGTTTTCCTAGTTAGGACTCACTTATGGCTGGGTCTCCCTGACATAGCTAATACACTAGTCAAGGTACGCCGCTGTACTACCCGTGCCATGATTCCCAGTCGTCTGGTACTTCAAAACTCAACGATGGCTAAAATCATCTACCATAATAATTAGCTAAATAAATATTTATAAAATTCTAAAATCACTATTTAAATCAAATAAATAAAAAAATATTTTGAAAATTTCTCCGGGAAGGGAAGCTACAAATCTACCCACCTTAAAAATAATTTTGTCCTCGAAATTCCAATTCATAACTATTTCTAAAAAAATCAAAGTCTACTATCACTTTAATCTCCTCAAATTTAATTTCTAAAAATTTTTTTTGGCCTTCTCTAGTCATTTGGTATTTACGAAATCTCGAGGACTTCTACCCACCTTTGGTCACACTACTCCCTTGAAACATAGGTTGCTAAAATCTTATAATCTTCTAACTAGGGGCTAATAATTCTACCAAAAATATCTAGGACATATGGTACCTATAATCCCTCATATATATAAACAACCAATATTCAATAGTCAAGCAATATATACTATAATTTAAGGATTTCTAAAGAATTCTAGACAGCACGATCGTTCGTCACTCCGAAATAGGAAGGGACGAGAATCAACGGTACGAAAAGCAAGGAAGTATAATCGAGAGCAAATATGGAATTTTCAAAGACGTAGAGAATTTCTAGGAGAATTTTTCAAGGCAGAGTGGATTGAGATGTCTAAGGTTTAGTCATTGTCGCATGCTCGTATCAGTACAATTATGTAACCGATACGATATGCTCTGACCTGCATGGGCCACCACAAAAACTTGTCACGACCCGCACTCGCTTTTCGGACGCGAGCTCGTGAGCAAGCCAGCTACGTTTCGAGCGGACTCCAGCCCGACTCGAGTACGTATAAGCTGTCAAGGTCATGGGTATCATGTCTAATCTAAACTGTATCTCAATCCACAAGAATCAAATAAAACAAGAATGAACAATTATGGGTCATGGTCTGCAGCCCATTAGCATATTGTCCGATTAGACTCTAAGAATGATATGAGTCTATAAATAAGCAGAGTATATCATGGTATGGAATATAAAGCACGAGAGAATAATAAAGAAATATCACAAGCAGATACCTGTATCATACATCGTAATCCTCTACCATCCTGCTCTGCTAACTAACTCCATGCAGTCGCTAAACCTGAAGAGATCATCAGGTCCTCAGAGGACTAGCAAGATACATAAAACATGCCTATCTAACAGTTTAATCATGCAATAATATAACCAGGGTATAAACATGATCTAGATATGAGACTGACATGTGGCTACTGACATGTAGCTATGAACACGGATACGGAATCAAGTATGCATAAATGAACTGCTGGAAGATCAATGGAATACCAACCCTCGCCCCGAATGTGGACTCGCAGGTCAGTTTCAAGACAAGTCACCCTCGTCCCGTATGTGGACTCGCAGGTGCAAAGGATAACCCTCGGCCTGTGTATGGACTCGCAGGTTATGGAAAAGACAAAAGAATAGCAGTTCACTCACACATACTTGCAGACACAACTTAGTCAAAATATAGGTGAAGACACGGTACAACTTAGTCATGACACAGATAAGGACAACTCTAGCATGATCCATGACGTAAACAAGCCTGGTATAACTATACTGTCAAATCATGAAATACTGATATATAAGCAAGACAATAAACTGGTAAACGCGGTATCATATAAATCTATAACAACTAAGGTAACTAAAATATAGTCAACAAGTGAGCCGTAAAGTCCAAATCATCACAACTGTCTTCGAAAGCTGAAACAGACCATACCAACGTTCTCAGAATAGTCAAATTAGCTAGGATTGCTTGTCCTTAAGTCCAATTCTGGACACAGAGGCAAAACGGTAATTTTGGACAAAAACGGTATCCGTCGTTGGACCCGCTTTGCACCGAAAAATATGCCAGAGTCAATGGTCTCTAAAGTCGTCAAACTACATGTCTACGAATTTGTTTTGATGATACGAACACAACGGTATATCCAATTTTGGATTCCGGTGGGCTGTGCACAAAATCGCCCGTTGAGTCTGACCGTGGGGCCCGCAAAACGGCGATCCGATCAACTGTCTCAGAATCGGACCAAACTTGGTATACAGGACCAGAAAAATGATACGGTCCTGTTGGCGCAAGTTTCGTCTCGATCTGACGAGCGTGCACAAAGTAATTAGGAAATTTGCACAGAGGCCGATACGGTGAATTTCGATGGATACGTATCAAATTCGTCGTGCACACGCGACCAATTTGAATTCCGTCAAAGCCCACACGACCACGAAGCCGTTACGCACCTTTCGATGCCTTCGGTTCGCGACCACGTCGCCCGAATTGGCGGGACACACGTCGTATCGAGGGATTTTATATAGGTTTACTATTTTTTTAAAAAGGTTTTTCTTGATTTTTGAAAACTAATAACTTAGCCTATGATTGATGAAAATAGAAACTACAAGAAGGACTTCTAAGACCTATAGGTTGTCTCCAAAATTGTTCAGGTAGTTCCTTAAAACTCATCGTATATTGGTCGTAATGTGACGTCAAACAGAGGTGTTTGGGTTCTGAAATATGTCATTACGACATGAGTTTTTCCCAAGTTTTGATCGAGTTTCTAAACCGATCACTCGACTACTTTGCAAACTACGTAATGGAGAGTCGAGAGGATCAAGTGGGTTATGAATAGGAATTTATGGTTCGGGAAATGATCGAGTAGATTTAAAGAAATCGGGTTCGAAGTTGAGGTACCTCGCAGTTCGAAACAGAGGTGCTCTGTTTCCATGGCAGTTGCTGTACAGTTCCGGTGTGCATCGGACAGTACGGCGACTCTGGCCGGCCTCCGGTGGCCCTGTCTGCGCCATGGCCAGGTCGGCGCTGGGTTGGAATGAGAATTTAGGGTTTGGTTCTCGAGTATTCGATCTCGATCCCCCTTTCTGTCTCATACTCGATATAGATATATGCAAGTGTGGGCTCGGTTGTTTAACTGGGATCTCCTCTGTTCGGTTTGGTGAGTTGGGTGCTGGGCTTGTCGGGCCGGGCTGGGAGGATAGGTGTGCGGCTGGGCTGTTGGGATGAGGCTCTCACCATTTCTTTTATTTATTTATATGTTAATCTATATATATATATATATATATATATATATATATATATATATATATATATATATATATATATATATATATATACACACACACACACACACATATATATATGTATATATTTATATACACAAACACACATACACCTGTATATCTACGACATGTTTATATGTATATACATTAATAAATTCTAAAAATATTTATACGCCTATATAAAATTAACTATATATATATTCCTATAATTTATATCTACCTTTTCCTTTTTCTATTTATTAACTATAATTGTATATATAATTGAATCCTCATATAATCCTATATATGTATTAATACATATCCCTATATATTTTTATATTTACATATCCAGAATGATATTCATATATATGCACGAACAATAAATATACTCATATATATAACTAAATGGTTGCAACAAAATATCTTTTAGGGATAACCCAATAATTATAATAAAACTATATATTCCTTTAGCTATATATTCATACAACCTAATGTATTTATACTGCAATCTATGCACAAGTATTTCTAGCCTATTATCCCAGAAAAGTCTAAAATACTTAGCAAGTTATCATAATAGAAAAATATCCCATCAATATCAATAAATTGATATTGTATATGTAACAATTAGTTAAAAAAATATTTATTGACCAATTAAATTAAGGTATGAAGTATACACTCAAAATAAATATCAACATGGACGTCTTGTGACTCACTATAAGCCTACACAGGCTTGGGCTCGGTTCGAGTCTATTTCGGACTAGTTGAATACAACCGGGTCTTCTGCAAGTCAATAATTTAATTAATAAATAATTAAACATCTAGAAAGGTTAAGTCGCAACTTGGTCTGGTTTTTCTAGTTAGGACTCACTTATGGCTGGGTCTCCCTTGGCATGGCTAATACACTAGTCAAGGTACGCCGCTGCACTATCCGTGCCATGATTTTCAGTCGTCTGGTACTTCAAAACTCAACCATGGCTAAAATCATCTACCGTAATAATTAACTAAATAAACATTTATAAAATTCTAAAATCACTATTTAAATCAAATAAATAATAAAAAAATATTTTAAAAATTTCTTCGGGAAGGGAAGCTACACCGCCTAACGACCTATTCGCGGCCTCGTATCGGGGGTTCCGCTGCCCGGTCAGCAGACGGGGTCGAGGGGGGCAGCGCCCCCCGTGGGGGTTCGGGGGCGAAGCCCCCGAAAGTTATTCAGATTTCCAGATCTGTTTATCTTTGGATGATTGCCGTCTAGAAAAAATGTGTCTTCAATGTCAGGAATAAGACGTCATCAAAAGGGCTATTGGTTTTCATATTTATTCTGTATTTTTCCTTTTATTGAGTCTAGGAAAAAATGTGAGATTGATCGGATCGATACTGGCATAGGTTTTTCTCAGTCCACAAAAAAAAAGCCTACCTACGTATCCCAAAAGTCCACAATTCCAAAAAGCCAAAACCTATGCAAATTTTGTCCATTCCTTACCGTTCTGACCCAGCAGAACTCTGACAGAACTCTGACCGAGTTCGGTCCGAGTTCGATCTGGGTAAATTTGAAATACGGTTCCCACCAAATCTGCATCCAACGTTCGTATGCAAAATTCTAGCATCTAAACTCTGCCCGAGTTCGATCCTCCAAAACACTATAAATAGAGTTGAGATTACCATTCATTTCAATCATCCAATTTCATCTCTTCTCTTCTCTATCTAAAGTGTTCTGAGCTTTTTACTTTCACATCTAATCCTTTACGACTCTTAGCCAAGCCAGTACAGTTTCTGTTTAATCTAGAGTTTGGAGTTGAAGAGTTGTATCTTAGCCAAGCCAGTACAGTTCCAGTTTTTCAATTGCCTTCTGGAGTCGATCGTGCGCTCGTCACCAAGCACGGTGTTGTGAAATCGGTCATGCACTTGTCGCCAAGCACGATGTTGTAAGAGTTACAAGCGCTCAGTTAAAGCTTGTGCCATAGTAGATTAACAGCATTTTATTTACCATCTTTTATCTACCATAATATATAACTGCTTAATATTTTTAATTGGTGATTATTTTCTGCTGTACACGTACACACTCTATTTACCCCCTCTAGAGGTGCTCAACGGTCCTACAATTGGTATCAGAGCAGGTGCTCCTTATAGAGAGATTATTGCAGGTGCTCCTTAAAGAGGTATTATTGTTGATACCAATTGCGCCTACAATTGGTATAGAGCGGGTTCTCTTTATATAGGTATTGCTATCATTCCAATTGTTCCTACAATTGGTATCAGAGCTAGGAATCTATAATCTGGCTTAACATCCTTAGAGTAGATTCTTATTATCAAATGTTAACCTTTGATTCCAATTGCCTACAATTGGTATCAGAGAAGGTGCTTGTTATATAGATATTACTGCTCATACTAATTGCTCCCACAATTGTTTTATCAGAGCAGGTTATATTCATATATAAAACTCTAGAGTATTTGCATATGACAGCCATGAAATCAATATTCACAGGTGAAAGGCAGTTCATAAATAGACCTCCACTATTTGATGGAATGAACTATACTTCTTGGAAGACACAGATGAGCTTCTACCTGAAGTCTCTAGATTTATGGTATATTGTTTGCAATGGCTACAAAAAGCCTACTATCACCTCTATTTTTACTTCCTCAATTATTAACAAGCCTTATTATAGTTACACAGAGGAAGAAAAGAAGTTAGCTAGCCTTGATGCAAAAGCAAAGCATGCTTTCTATTGTGCTATAGACTTTAATGTATTCAATCTCATTACTACTTGCACAACATCTCATAAAATTTAGAAACTTCTTGAAGATACTTATGAGTACAGGTACGAAAGCAGTGCTAGCGACTCCAGAGAGGAGGATAGTCTTCATAATGATGCAAATGTGTGCATGATGGCATCGAGATTTAAGGTTCAACACAACCCTATATATGATGAAGAGCTTGTATGTGACAACTGCAAGAAGATAGGCCACATCAAAAAAGATTGTAGTACTGCTAGAAAGGAGAGATACTATACACGATCAAATAAAGGAAGGTCGTCATCTCACAAGTACTCTACCACGAGCACATGGTGTGAAAGCGAGGCAAGCGAATCTGAAGAAGAAGAGAGACCTCGTCATGCTACAAATATATGCTCAATGGCATTATCCAACAAGGTACAAGACAACTCTATTCTTGAAGAGAGTAAATTTTCTTATGATGAGCTATCTGATACTTTTAGTGATCTGTTGGAAGAACACAAGAAAGTATTAGATAAGTATAAGCAAGCTAGAAAGGATATTATATCCTATAAGCATGAGAATGAAAAGCTTACTTGCTTATTAAGTGATGCTAGAAATACTTCTACTTTTGATGATTCTATTGATATTTCCACACTTGAGTTTAGATTGCATGAAGCACTTGATTACTTTGAGAAAAGCACTCAAGAAAATACTAAACTTAAGGAGGATTTAGAAACAGAAAAGAAGAAGTATTTTATTGCTTTATGTAGAATTGATGCTCTTACTGTTAAATATGATGAGATCTGTGCTAACTCTAAAAAGTTAGAGATTAGACTGGGAAAGCAGGTAGAACAACCTATGACTTAGTCTAACACAAGACACGTGACACATCACAAAATCACACACGACAGATCTTTTACAAAGGAAGCACGCAAAGCTAAGGTTAAACATAACCATGCTTTTTATTATAGTCAATCACACAAGACATATCACACCGCACGCTCTCATACTGCTGCACATAGCCCTAATGTTAGTACTTTTTGTCATTATTGCGGCATGAATGGACACATTTCTAATCATTGTCAGATTAGAAAGCTAGTTGATATAAACTTGTGCAAATGGGTTTCCAAAGCTAACAAATACGGATCCAAGTTTTGGATACCAAGGTCTTTGCCTCTTAATGCAGGTGAAGCTTCTTATATCAAATAGAACCATGGAGCATGTTGGTGATTGCAAAGGTATAAAGGTCATCATCCAAGCAATTACACCAACACAAATGTGGTAACTAGAACCACTTCGGTAACATGCTTCCTAAATAGTTTTTAATATCTAGCATGTTCTTATTGATGTATTGATATTATCTCTCATTGATATTTTTAATTGTTTATCATTTATGTGAGTTATAATCCGAGCATGACTAGTTGTTTAGCTTAAATGATTAATTCACACTATATAGTCTTTTACTCATTTTCTATTTATGTGACATGTCATATTTATATATGTATGCTCTTTACTCTTAGTCTTTATCTATGAAGCATGCATACCACTCTAGTCTATAGGAGCTAGAGATAATGTGCTTTACTCTGTCTTTAATATTTCTCAAATGGTCACTTCTTACCGATTTTTCTTTAACATGTCATATTTACTTTAATCGTTATTTTGTGAGTATATGTGTTTAGCACAAGTCTCCTTCTACTTGAAAAGTATATACATATATTTTTATGTTAACCTTGTGCTTGCATAATATATTCACTATTGATTCTCATATTTTATTTTGATTAACTTCTTATGAATCAATTACATCTTTTTCTAATAAAGCATATTTATGCATGTTTTTGATCTTGTGATATTTTCTTATGCTTATTAAGGATACATTATTCATTTTCATTTATATATTGCTCATATGTTTCTTATATTTTTTATAAATATCTTTATGAGGGAATATGAGTTCAGCTCAAGTTCTATATTATTTTGAAAAGTATTTAATATAATTATACTTGTTATCTTCAAACTTGTGCTTACCTCATACTTCAGCTATTGATTACTTTGAACAATTTTATGTTCTTCTCTTATTAGCTTCTTCCTCAAAGCCTCTTTAATTATGTTTTTCTTGGTTTTTTGGTTGACATTTTGGATACATGACCCTTAAATTATTTTTTTGATAAACCATTCTTTGGATATTTACTTCTTTTATATGTAGAGATTCTGGATTTCGATGTTGTTCGATGATACTGCATATATTCCTTTGAACCTAAGTTCTTAAGAGTAGAGATCATTTTGGGAACAAGCTAAAAGGGTTATTCTGTCATGTAGGTGTAAATAGCCTGAAGCAACACGGTGTACTAGTCTTCGGACTACCGCTAGCTGGAAACCAGCCCCTACAGCTAACCCGAAGTGATCAATACTTTATAAACTTAAGATTATTATGGTGTACTTGTAACTATCGTCTAGTTCTGGATCTAAGGTACTGAACCCAGTCCCCTAGGTTCTAAAATACATCAACGTATCTAGGTCCCACATTTTGATTTACAAATGTTTTAGATTTTATTGTTACCCAATAATTTTGCAAACATATGGATAAATGTAATTGATACATCTTATGCTATATGCTACATTGTTCTAAGATTTTTTTCAGCCCATAGAATATAATTTATTTCATATTGCACTAATTCTTCTTAAATCCTCGGTTATTAAAGAAGAGATTTGTTTTAGGTACAAGCCTACAAAGGGTCTGTCTGTCACCACGGCTACGGCTAAAGCGAAGCGGTACTTAAGTGTTCCCCGGTGAACATCCGTTAGCTGGGACAGTACCCCTACAGCTAACCCAAGATTGATCAACGCTTTATAAACTAAAGATTTATTGAGATCTAGTTGCAATTTTTATCTGATGGATTTTGAATTTTAGATTTGATGGATAATATTATTTAATGATTTAATTTTACAAAAGGTAACATATATTGATCTTCATAGGTTAATGTTTGTCATCTTTTGATATATTTATTTTTCTGTCACTCTATTCTATATTTAAACTTGATTTGATATTGTGATTACTCAAAAAATATTATGGTCTTGTGATTTCTTCTTTAACTTGTGTAATATTTAAAGATTTTGAGCTTTATATTATTATCTTCTTATTCAAGTTACTTACTGTCTACAACAGTAACTCTTTACAGGGGAGAAGTCATATATATTGAATGTCTCTCTCTCAAAGCATTTATTTTCTTTAAACCTTACGGTTGTCAGGTGGACACCGTGCTAAGGCTTTAAAAGGGAAGAAATAAACTTTGATAAGAAGACCTAATATTTTTGAATTAGTTTTCTACTTCTGAAAATATGTCTATGAAATTCTTAAATTTTATCTATACTATTATTTTTGGATATAACCATGTAAAGGTGGAGTAGTTAATTGTTTTCAAGTCAATTAGCCCCTTGACATGCCATATATATAATACACTCTTCTTTGGACATTTATCTAGTTATGTTTATTTGTTCAAATGGATTTATTTATGATTTATGGATTCTTTTATTGAAATTGTTTTTGTGTTTCAAATCGCCAACTTTCAGTCTGAGGACTAAATGGACGCATTAGAACATTTATTAAGACAGTTTTTCGTAATAAATTCCACATTTTTGAAAAGTCTTTTTAATTTTTTTTTGATTTATTGAATCTGCCCGGTACTCAAATGTTATTATTAAAGACAGTTTTTAAATGTCTTGAAATATTTCTTCTATTGGAGGTATATTTTGTTTGTTCATCTTTAAGCATTTATTCATTGGATATTTCTTTTATTTGCCTAAAGATGATATTTGTTTTTTGGAACTTTATATGCATTTGATCAAAGGAAAAAAAGATCCATATCTTGGATATTCCTTAGATTTTGTTACTTTTTATTTTATCTATTTTTGCATATATATTACTTCGGAACTAAACACGCATATTTTAAGGGGGAGCAAATCAATTGTTTCGATTTATTTACACTCTTAATATGTGGTATACCTAGTTCAATCATAGACCTACTGACTATTTTTTAATTCTTACCGATTGTGTTCATGATATTTTTATGAGAGAATATATGATTATTATTATTTCTTCTTGATTCTCTCATTTTATCAGTTTGTAAAAGTTGCCAAATATATTTAATTATCCTTATTGATGATTCCTTTGAGCTTAAATTGATTTGGCATTTCTTATTGAGATTTTATCTCAAAGTTTATGATTATCTATACTTGGACTGATCATACATTATGGCGGAGCATTCAAGTCGACTGAATTTCTTCTTCTCAAGTATTTTGTCTTAATTACCTTCATGTTTATCTAGTGGATATTTATTTATCATGCTAAGGTAATTAAATTCAAATGCATGAACTTTGATATAGATTTTGAATATATTCTAGTATATCTGCTTTGATTTCTTTTTTATTCTTTATAGAAGTGATTCACTATTTTGTATGGGCAAAGTGTGAATCATATTTTTTATCACTGTTAAAAGTCTTATTATATCTTCTAAATATTCTATATTTGGTATTTTATGTTGGTATACTAGATCTGTGATTTTTTTCTCTCATGGATTATTTTATAACCAATGATTGATTTCTACTATATTGGTTTCCTTCAAAACTATAGTTATATTCTTTCTTAGACTGTGTTTTGAATGGTTTGTTTCCAATTTCTACCCTGATCGTTGTTCCTGATTATTTCTGCCTTCCTTCTTTGATGATTGATTTCATTTTATAGCTTATTTTTTGATCATGTCAAAGGGGAAGAAATAAGTTTAAGTTAGCAAAGAATTTTTTAGTAATATGTGTTTATTAGTGATATATGCATCTATTGTATCTATCTTTAACTTAACCGATTTGCCATAATAAAAAAAGGGAGAGATTGTTAGCCCAATGATTATATCATATTTTTGAATATGGCTAATCAATTAAGTTTAACTAGTGATGTCACTAATATTCATGTAATCACTATCATGTTGCTGCTTAAATTTAGCATTGTCCTATAAACTTAGCATTGTCCTAAATAGTTTATATCATATTATTATGCTTGTATCATACTGCATTATATTATTCTGTTTCGTCTAACATGTACTTGCAGACATGTAGTAAGCATGATCAAACCAGGACATATGCAACAAAGAATTATTTATGGGCCAAAGACGACATAATACAAGAAGATTTCTTTGAATCGCCTAACGACCTATTCGCGACCTCGCATCGGGGGTTCCGCTACCTGGTCAGCGGACGGGGTCGAGGGGGGCAGCGTCCCCCGTGGGGGTTCGGGTGCAAAGCCCCCGAAAGGTATTCAGATTTCCAGATCTGTTTATCTTTGGATGATTGCCGTCAAGAAAAAATGCGTCTTCAATGTCAGGAAAAAAACGTCATTAAAAGGGCTATTGGTTTTCATATTTATTCCGTATTTTTCCTTTTATTGAGTCTAGGAAAAATGTGAGATTGATCGGATCGGTACTGGCTTAGGTTTTTCTCAGTCCATAAACAAAAATAAGCCTACCTACGAATCCAAAAAATCTACAATTCCAAAAAGCCCGAAACCTTTGTAAATTTGGTCCATTCCTTACTGTTCTGACCTAGCAGAACTTTGACAGAACTCTGACCGAGTTCGGTCAGAGTTCGGTCCGAGTTCGGCCTGAGTTCGGTCCGAGTTCGACCCGAGTTCGGTCTGGGTAAATTCGAAATACAGTTCCCACCAAATCTGCATCCAACGTTCGTATGCGAAATTCTAGCATCCGAACTCTTCCTGAACTCTGCCCGAGTTCGGTCCCCCAAAACACTATAAATAGAGTTGAGATTACCATTCATTTCAATCATCCAATTTCATCTCTTCTCTTCTCTATCTGAAGTGTTCTGAGCTTTTTACTTTCACATCTAAGCCTTTACGACTCTTAGCCAAGCTAGTACAGTTTCTATTTAATCTAGAGTTTGGAGTTGAAGAGTTGTATCGGAGGCTATATTCAGAAAATATTTTAGTTTTCTAATTCCCTTCTGGAGTCGATCGTACGCTCGTCAGCAAGCACGGTGTTGTGAAGTCGGTCGTGCACTTGTCTCCAAGTACGATGTTGTAAGAGTTGCAAGCGCTCAGTTAAAGCTTGTGCCATAGTGGATTAACAGCGAGCAAGGGTACTCGCGACTGGACTAGTCCTCTCAGAGGAAAACCAGTATACATTGCTGTGTTACTGAGTTTGAATTCTTGACTCTTACTTTATCGTATTTTATTTACCGTCTTTTATCTGCCATAATATATAACTGCTTAATACTTTTAATTGGTGATTATTTTCTGCTGCACACGTACACACTCTATTCACCCCTCCCTCTAGAGGTGCTCAACGGTCCTACAATTTCTTTGAAACAAACTGCTTCTCCTCACCCTTGTACTCTTAATCATGGATTTACCACTAGTGCCAGGAAGAACCTTGAAAGGCCAGAGCTTGATATCACTCTGGACAGAAGCATCGTCGAATCTCCTGCCAAGAAGACACTTGGAGCGGTGTTTCATATTCACAACACAAAATCAGGCAAGTGCACCTTGCTATCGTACAGTTCTTGTTTCATTATGTTATTTATTTCTTTCTATTTTATCTCTTGCACTTGACCTTAGGAATTATATCGATACGGTCTTCCAGATTACATCTGGGTGCCATTCAACTAATAAGTTGTCTAGTATTGATATATAGAGCCTGCCTGAGATTTATGGATTTATTTCTATAAAAGACCTGTAGGATACGACACGTGATTGACAAATATATTAATCCGATACTTGAACCAGATTACCTGAGATACCTGATTCCTGATACCTGTAGGTTAAGGGTATTTGTGTCATTTTATCTTTCTTTTAAATGTGTCGTAGGATTACCGTCTAGATAGAGGTCAGAATGGTAAGTTGTGGTTGCAACTTATTGTTTCTTGAGAGTTGATGACGACTACTACTTGCGCGGGCCATGCTGTGCACATACACTCTTATATATGTATATATATTTATTCGGAGAGATTACCTGTTTCCTGTGATCTACGTTTCTCTCTTAGTTACCGTTGAGATTCCGTTATGGAGCTACGGCTATATGTACGCCTGACCCAGATGTCTTTTACTTTGGAGATGTCTGCACTTGCGAACGTTGTCCTCAAAGCGTCACGTTAGTTTGGTTAGATATCCCGATATCCCATTTACGTACTGTACTTTAGCTTGTATATTATGTGCCTTGCTATGTCCCCTGAGGACCTGGTTATTCTCCAGATTTAGCTGACGAGGTCTTTCCTGAGGAGTACGGGCCGGGAGTTTATTCTACCTTTGCACCATCCGTGGACGACGAGTTTGATCCAGAGTAACACCTGGTGGATATTTACTTCTTTACTTTATTTCATGTCAGAGCTGAAGACTTGTAGTGGAGATGTTTATACTTTTATCTGAGACATTGTAGTGATCATTATTTGACTGAGACTTGTACCCATGGAGTTTCCATGTGATTTTATAACTCTCTTTGACAGTTTTATATTCCTTTATTTCAACACGATATGCTTTCTTATTCTGTGATTCTTGTTCTGTGGATGAGTACATATATGTGCCTGCCATGAGATTGTTTTATAGCTTAAGATACCTTCCATTGGTCCATTAAATTGGATTTACCTATGGAATGTGTCTGCTTGCATGCCTCGTGTTCTAGTCCTTTGGATTTTAGGACTGGGGTGTGACATGTTTTTGTGGTAGCCCTGCAGGTCAACGAATAAATTGTTTGGTTACATGACTGTGCCAAGCAAGCCTGCATATAGGATTGGAAACTAGTATCTCATCCACATACTTGATCTTCTTTTTTGATTCTATTTTTGAACTCTCGTTTGACTGCTTTGAACTGCATCTTACTTGATTCCTTTTT
This sequence comes from Iris pallida, assembly GCA_029216955.1. Taxonomy (NCBI): domain Eukaryota; kingdom Viridiplantae; phylum Streptophyta; class Magnoliopsida; order Asparagales; family Iridaceae; genus Iris; species Iris pallida. Next base: position 195,064 of record JANAVB010044685.1, on the reverse strand, counting down.
CTACCGTGAATCTTAATTCTCAATAGAGGTTAGGAAGATTACTTGTAGGCTCCATTGATTCAATTACACTAGTAGTTAAACTCTTATAAGTTGGGTATTATGCCTCACAACCTAACATCCCATTGTCCTTACAATCCATTATTAAATGACACTAATAGGTTATTTAGAGGTCCATAACCCATTTGGTCGGTCAAAGCCTTAGACAAGAAGACAGTAGGACAACTGTAGCGGCCCAAACACCAGACGAGTTTTAGATTTTGAGGAACTTGAACTACTTCTCACGTACTTATATTTTTGACTATCTTGACTGATACTGCTATTATAGCCAAGTTTTATAAGCTTATTTCTTTTATCGAGCTTGTTCAGGACATATATTTTATTGGGTGCACCCATTAACATATTGTCTAATCAGAACCAGTGCATTATGGTCTGATTAACCTAGAGCACTTGGTTCGCTCTTCTTATAATTATTCTACGTGAATTGAGATATAGTTAACAAATATACTTGTCCTCTAGGATCTCATCCGCAACTACTTTCACGACCCGCACTAAGTATTTGAGCATGAGCCATGGATACGTCCAGCCTACGCCGCAGAGTCGGCGGTAGTATGCTGTCTAGTCATCTCCACATTTATAAATACAACCACGCAGTTTATATTCATTTGCACAATGTAAACCACATCAACAGATAGGATCAAAACAAGATGAATTTTATATAATAACCACAGTTTGGAGAGAAGGATAATAAATGATCTGACAAAACTCCAAGATAGATCAAAACGTACTAAAGTGACATAGTCTCCAAAGAAAAATAAAATATACCAGAGAACATCCACAAATCAACTCATGAATCTCAAAATAGAAATAATATCTAAAAGTCTCAAACTAAACAAATCTGTGAGAATACTAACTAAAGTCTACTAAAAGCCATTTGTAGCGGGTAACTCCGCAAAAGCAGCCTCCAGTTCGTCCTGTGCACCAAAATCGGGATCTGCAGTATTCTCATAATATGTGGTACAGAAATCCTCTAATTCATCACCTAAAAATATTGGTTTTCCAGTCAGGAATGGAACAAGCACACAAACAAAAAAACTATCTGCAACATAATAGATTCGACAGTGCATGAAAATAGCATATGTGGAAGAAACTAGAAAGTAAGCTGATGATATGGTATATCTAGAATGAAAGCATGAATCGCAGAACATGGTATGTCGACTAGAAGGAATGTAAAAGCATGATGACATAGCAAATGGTGAAATGTAAAGAAATAATAAAACTATCTAAGTGTGTTGAAATATCGTTTTCGACATGTGAACGGCTAGGGGGTAAATATAGGCACCCCGCATGTGAAATGTGCAGCTGCTATTCTCCACGAAAGATACGGGAGATAGAAAGGGTAGTTCACACGTCTACTAAGATATTTTCCCTCTCGACTAGTATACATGAACCCAAACAAGTCACGAAACACAAGGTAAGATAAAACAAGAATATAATAAGTGGGAGTCCATGATACTATCTCGTGTGTCCATCGTGTCATCAAGCAAGGGAACATATGTATAGTATGTACTGAACAAAACTATCAGAATTGAAAGCAAATCAGAAAGTGCACTTGCCTGTGGTCCTGAGCAGCGGATACGAGTCAAGTGTTGAGTCAAAGTCCAATTCACCTATTTTATAAATCATAATGTCAATAAGTAATTCAAAATCAAGTACAATCTATCTACTTGGTCTTAGGTCTCCAAGTCAAAACCTACCCATTAGTCCTACAGTTCCATATTATACACAACTAGCTTTTATCCCTACACCAGATACTTATTTATCTGCTATGACTTATTTGTTGGTACCCTTATATAGGATACACTTTTATGATTTATAGGTACAGTTGAGTCCCTTTTTCTTGTCTACTAAACTGGTGCATTTCACAACCAGTACTTATCCCCCTTGCACATTTGCTCATATGTTGTTGTCTAGACTTAGCAAAAGTGTAACCTGATACATATCAAGTGTCATGTATCTTTACTGATACTACTCACATCCCCCTTCTATTTGTCAAGTTGCCTCAAGTAGATACAACCTAAAATCCTTATGATTCATGCTGTCACTGGTCCTATAGTTTAAATAATACTATGCTTATACTCATTAATGGGACTTGCACATATCCTAGATGTTGGTATCAGTATGACCCTCTTAATGGTTCCCTCCCTAGGTAACCCACTGGTATCTACTCAGGTCGGATACAGAGGTAATCCAACCTGTTTATGTAGGAAAGGCTACCTGCTGGTGCTTATTGACAGGTGCCTACTTTCTCATTATACAACCCATATGGTAGTCCTTTACCTATCACTTGTTAACCCGAACACCTATACTTGTACATACCCATACCCGTTGGATATGACACATACTCGTCAAGGTACTCTGCGTACCTGAACCCTCTTATCCTACTGATACTTTGGATATCTACTCTCCTTAGGTACTCTACTGGCCATGCCCTAGTTATACATAGGCTGCCTCATTTGGTACAAGGTACAACTACCTACCTGGTACTACTATCCTGAACATGGACAATTGTACTTACCTTTTGTTTCATCTAAGTCTTTACAAGGTTCTCAAGTCTCCTACATTGCTTTAATTTTGGCAAACTCTTTTTATTACTCTATAAAGTCTGCAGCTTGTACCTATATAGATAGTGAACCCTGTTTTCTTATGTGTGGTTTCTCTAATGCAGAGGATACCACTGATACAACTCCTAATTTCCTGATACCTTAACTCAATATGAAATCGAAAGACTCTTGATTGCATTCATAACCAATTAAAGGTTGGTTGTCATTACTACTATACTGATAACAGAGGCATATGTAGGATAGGCTCTTACAACTGGGCCGTGTATTACCTGCTACTAGTGGCCCCTCCCTACTAGGTGATATGCTTCCAGGCTGACACAAAATAGGTCTCATAGGTTAGTCATTACTCCTAGGGCTTGGTACTACTCAGGACTCAAGCCTATTACTAATGGTACACTTTACAACAGATACATGTAACCATTCCCAGATTTTTCAAGGTTATCAGATGTGGACAGGACACCACACCTATGTGTCCTATCCTCTACAGATATCTTAATATTGCTAGGAGTCTTAGATTGTCGGTCAAGGCAACACTCCAAATCTCACTTTTATCCAACTGTAGCCTATACACCCAAATCTTATTAGCATCAGTTCGGGGCAACTTGGGAAGTATGGTCTGATGCCTAAAAGTCACAAGCACCTGGAAATATCCTGTAGGTAGTAGTAGTCGCCCAACCTCAGAATTGAGGTAAATAGGAGTACCATGGTCAGTTAGTTTGGTATCTGAGTAACATACCCCCTAGAACTCGATTACTGCCATACTGCTACCCTTTACACTATGTGAGTCCTTTCCAGGGTACATCGACCAATCTACATCACCTCTGTTCCCACAGTACAGATGAGGTATAGCATTAGAAGGTCCCAAGTGGTTACCCCTTCTTGAGATACCCTATGATCTAATACTAGTGGGTTCTAATTCCTGTAGCCACAGTATCTCGTATCCCAACTAAAGATGTGGTTGGGGACAAGGCCATTAGCATTTAAACTGGTCATATTGACATGAATATGGGATATCTACCTGTACCCCTCCCTTCCAGCCATACGATACCCGATAACCTTAGCATCTCATCTAGTTCCCTAATCCCAGAGTCAACACTCCTTTCATCTAGTCTTCCTTTTGAACATTAACACAACCATCTTAGCTACTTACTAAACTAACGACCTTTTAACTATGGTTTTATGAACCAAGGATTTAGTTACAGGGTCAAAGATTACCTGTAGAGATCCGAATGTTCTTCCTGGTAACACCCTCTCGAACACGCCGATCGTTCGAAGTTTAGAGGCGTAGGGAGGACTTAGGGTCTTGGGGAAGAGGGAATTGATGAATCTCTTAATCTTATATACACTGATTATAGATAGGCTTGAACTGGTTTTTGAATTGGATTTTGATTAGGCTAAAGGTTTGAGGAGGTTTCTATTCCTATCTATTCAATTTGAAACGTGGTCGACCAATTTCAATTTGAATGTGGGGTCTTTACAATCAAAACCCCCCTCCTTATCTAGATTTGCATGAGTCTTCAATAAGAGTAAAACTCAATATATCACTGTAGGGCCTAAAAATCAAGTTGCGTCATGAATCTACTAACCAGTGATCAAGTTGCGTCCCAAAAATCAAGTTGTGCCACTGATATGAAGCTCAGAGAACAAAATGCGCTATTGAACAGGATGCGCCATATATCAGATTGTGCCCAGTCTTATTGTGCCAAAATCTACGTGTCGTCTGACACTAAATGGTCATCATTACCTGACAGCACTGACAACTGACAAACATAGTGAACGAGGAAAATCTCTTCGATTACCGTGAATTGTGCCGCTCGAGGAGATTGGGTTGACAGCTGTCCTGTACATCTTGCGAGTTGCACCTAGGCGCAATCCAGACAAGTTTCTTAGTCGCGCCTAGGTGCGATCTGAACGACTTCTTCTAAAAAGCTGCCACCTGTCCAGGCGCAGTCTAATCAGGTGCAGTTTAACTTGTTGACTGAAGCTCGCGCAACCTGATATAGTTGAGACAATTTTCATTTCCAAAGCAGGATAACGTGGCGCACATGCCACTAATCTCTCAAGACGTATCTACTATCCTGTACACGACCACGCGCATCTCAATCACATGATGTCACGCGTATAAATACAGTTAGTACATGACTTATAACTGAATGAAAGTTGGCACAACAGAAGGTTGGTGCAACCCAATGTGGCACAATCTAGCCTCACGCACATCAGAATAACTGCTAAAATAGTTATTTTTTGAACTCTATAAATAGAGTTTCTAATCATTGTTAAAGCATCAGACACACGCACAGAGATCAAGAACTTTTACAAAAATTGCTGCTGTATTCTCCAGAGGCTCTAGTCTTCAAGTTCACATAGTCCAAGGGATAAAGTGATCGTCTTCTGATCAGATTCCTACAGTTGTACTTCTCCAGAATTTATTGTACTTTATACGATTCTTTTATAAGTTTGGAATAAACTTTTTGTTTTTGCAAACAAAATGGCGACTCTGCTGGGGACGACTTTCTCCTCCGATGAGAAGGTGAAAACTCAATGAGATACTGCATCGATCGGCCAGACGCAGAAGACTCTGGTTGTTCAGGTCAACCAGACAGCCTACGACAATATGATCAACACCAAGAGCAACAAGCGCACTGTAGCAATCGCCAAGAACAGGACCGTGTAGACTCCTAAGTCTCCCGTAATTGCTGTTGCCCAGGCGCAACTTGAGTGCTCAGCGGCCAAGGCGCAATCCGCCTCAGTGGCTCAGGCATATCCTGCTGATATCACCAGGGTGCAATCCACTCTTCCTGCTGCCTGTACGCAGTCCACTACTCTCTTTACTGCCAAGGCGAAGTCTGTTCAGGCCGTTGCTGAGGTGCAGTCTACATATGTTGCTGCCAAGGCGCCACCAGTAGCCTATATTAGTAGGGTACAACCAGTAGCCCGTAGTGCTATGGCGCAACCCAAGCAATCAGTGACTCAGGGGCAGTTTGCTGCTCTGGCACAACCTAAGGGAACTAGTCTTTTGGCTATTCCCTCTCCCAATTCTCAAGTTCTAAACTTGGAGAAACAATGCTCTAGTGCTGCCACTAGACAGAACAAAGGGAAGAGTCCCTTGACATTTCCTCAACTGGCGCAACCCGTGCCTAAGGTGGTCTCACAACAGAACAAAGGGGAACGCTTCTTAGCTAACCCTTTACAAAATAAAGGAAAGCACCCTTTGGTCTTTTCTCAAACTTCCCTGGTCTATAACTCAGAGGAAGACACATCAGGTTATATTCCTTTAAGCAGAGGTCTTCGGATCTCTGATATCGAAAAGATTACTGATCAAAGAGGTATCTTACCTACCCCTATGGGGTCTGGTCAAGATCTTCCCACCTTGCAAATTTCAAGATCTAAGCAAAAAAATTGAGGGTATCACAAACAGAGGCACCTGGAGCAGAATTTTTTGATTTACGCGCTTATCTCAATAGGCGTCAACCAGCATCAACTTAGGTAAAACGTAAAGACTCTATGCCAAAGGCCAATCTGTATTAGAAGCCAAAGTTTGAAAAGAAGGACCCAACCACTTATGCTAATGAATTGAGTATATCTTTGTACACTCAGGGAACTAAATACCTGAAGAATAGGAGACATATTTCTAACATCATTAAGAAATATGTTCCTCCGACTTCTTCTCGTCCTGTAGTGGTAACTGATCTCCGAGAACGTCTTACGCAAAGATGGGAGGCTGCAGGAATATCTCCTTCACCTTTAAATCACTCTTTAGATCGCCACTGCCTCATGAAGTTGTCATCAACTGTTTCTGTCAATCAGCTCGACGATCTGTCTTCGATCGTCTGAACTATGTTTCAACTCCCGAACATATAATAGAAGATAAAGACGAGCTATTATATGCTTCTGTTAATATGACTTCTCAAGGCACTGGGGTGGGAAACATCCAAGATGTAATACATCCCGTAATCCCAGTCAACAATACTTGGATCGAATTCATGCATCCAGTGAAGGTGTCTTTCAATACACTAGATCAAGAAATCGACATTTGAACCAAGTTGTCTTTAATCAAGAAGATCTTCCCATCGCCCATGTAGGAGAGGACTCTTTCTTAGAGTTTGATGCAGATAGTGAAAGTTCTGAATAAATTATCTCATCAATAGTAGCAAGAGAAGTGACGGCATATACCATTACGGAAGATCAAGATGCCTCTACTTCAACCAGTCAAGAGCAACGAATTATTGCATTAGAAGACAAATTGAAGACCATGGCAGAAATGGTTGCAAGCATGAACACTATAATCGTGGCTCAACATACAGTGACACCAATTGTAAACTCTGCTATAAATCCTGAGCTTATAGCGTCTTTTGTACCTATTAGTCTGGGGGTACCAACTCCTCAGGTTGCTTCTGTGCCAATTCAAGCTGATCCCAATCAGTCTGGTGCTGGGGGTGATAATTACCACGCTATTCCCCCTCCCAACACTTCTAACCAGCCCACCAATTCCCAAATATCAGGGGATGCTAATGAGGCTGTGAAGCTCTTACGCACTCAGTTCGAGGCATTTAAGCAGAAAGATGGCCTACAAAGATTGGGCATAAAGCAACCATATCCTACAGAGTGGAAGGAGGTTCCATTCCCTCCTAAATACAAGCTTCCGACCATTATGTTGTTTGATGGCAGTACTTCTCCAAGTCAGTACATTAATCACTTTGAAGTGATGACTGACCAATTACAGCCAAATGATGCTCTCCTTACCAGAGTATTCGTCGGTTGTTTAGCCGGTGCAGCATACGACTGGTATCGTAGTTTGTCTGATGGCTGCATAACTTCTTTTGCTGGTTTCAAGCAAATGTTCTTGGAATGGTTTTATGAGAGAGTCAACGACATGACAATGTCGGTCTCATTAAAATTAAACAAAGGCACAATGAATCTGCAGAGAGTTTCATTGAAAGATTCCGCCGAGAGGCACTCAAAATGCCTTTAGGAACTCTATCTGCTGTAACAATAGATACTTGTAAATCAAACTTGTTGTCTATTATCAGTATGTGGATGGGATCTACACAATTTCAAGATTGGCCTTCTTTCATTGTAAATGCTAAGGCAGCTGAGGTCAGTGCCAAAAAGTTCAAACAGTTAGGAGTTCAAATAACACATCCTAACTAAGACGAACATTCTACACCCGGAGGTAATAATCGCCAGAATAACCGCAAGGGTAAAGAAATACTGGCCATCAATCTCAAGGGCAAGGAGTCTTTGGCTGTCAACGTCACTCAGACAACACCTACTCTATCAGCACCACCACAGAAGACACCTCGTCCAAAAGAGGAGTATTCTTTCAATAAAGATGATACTTTGAGTATCTTTGATTGCTTAATCAAAAGTAATAAGCTTCAGCTGCCAGAGGCAAAACGGCCAGAAGAGGTGGGTAAAACCGATCACCCTAAATAATGTATTTGTCACAGATTTATAGGGCATCCAACCAGAGCATGTTATGTGCTCAAAGGTAAAATCCAAGAGTTGGTCAACTCTGGAGCAATTATTCTGCAGCAGGACGAGAAGACGATGACTGCTAATGTCGTTTCTGTGCAATTTGGTGATTTTCCACCACAACTTGTACAAGATGGCGTTGTCCCCATTCCAAGAACTACTTTTGAGATTGTGAATCTACCATATCACTTTTCGTTCCCAGAATACGTATTTTAATACGTGTACTGCTCGAATGTATTTATTTAATATTTATCATGTATTATTCTGTATTTAAATTCTATTAATTTTACGTTAATAAATTTTCTTGCAATTTTACTTTCAGCATTTTACTTTCTGCTTTACTTTTGGGTTCGGCCTGAGTTGGTTTATTTTTTGGCCATTGGGTGGTTCAACAATTCCCCACCTACCCCCTCTTCATTTAAGCCCCATCCCCTTTCTCTCTCTTCATAACTTCTTCTCATTACTCTTCTTCTTCCTCATAACTCTCCCACCAACCTAGGAGAGCTAGGAAAGTACAACTTGCTTCTTGATGGATCTTCACTTTCGTTGTTCCATTATCTTTTTCACAAGATTCTTAGATACTTTAGTACTTAGCATTTTCAATTTCCATGGCTCATTTTGTGTAGATCTAAACTTATTATATTTTTCGGATTATTGGGTCTTGATCTAACTAACCTTGTTATTTTCAAGTTTTGATGGTTCTATGTTGTAGCGAATTTCGTTTTACCCCATTTTGACCTATGGAAGTCCAGATTTGGGCTTGGAATGAAGGATTTAGAGAGTTTGGAAGCAATGGCTTCCATGGTTCTGTTCTCAGGAAATTTGGAGAAGAAGAACAGTACTTGACCGCATGAACTTTCATACGGCAAGTTTTCCCCTGGTCGTATGGCTTTAGCCGCGCTACTCCTAACAGTCTTGGCCGCATGAGCTTTGCTTGCCGCATATGCATTTAGTCCTCTAACCGCATGTACTTCTATTGGCCGCAGCCGCATGAACTTTCATCTTTTCGAGCCGCATGTACTTCTATTGGCCGCAGCCGCATGAACTTCCATCTTTTTGAGCCGCATGTACTTCTGTTTGCCACAGCCACATGTACTTCTCTTCGCCGTAGCCGCATGAGACAAATCTTTCCTAGCCGCATGAGATAAATCTTTCCCAGTCGCATAAGAATTGATTCCCAGCCGTATAGACTTATCATTTTCGGCTGCATGAGGCTTGTCATTTGAGCCGCATAGACTTATCATTTCCAGCCGCATGTGATTTGTCATTTAAGCCGCATAGACTTATCATTTCCAGCCGCATGTGATTTGTCATTTGAGCTGCATAGACTTATCATTTCCAGCCGCATGTGATTTGTTATTTCCTAGCCGCATGGCCGAGCTTGATTTCCTGGCCGCATGAGACCCAATTTTTGAGCCGCATAAGACTCGATTTGCCAGGCCGCATAGATGGGCATCCATCTATTGCTGCCCCTATTGCCTTTTTGCTGTTTTCTTGTCCCGAATTGACATTGATTGACATTGATTGTGACCTTGACTAATAATTGATCATGCGTTCCTAGTTGGAACTAGGAGACTGGCTAGTCGTCTTATTAAATTGAATGAATGAGACACGTTCATATTAAACTATAAACTATTGCAATCGATTGGCCGATCCCGAATATTGGCATACAGGCACATGCAGGCTTCAGTTTATTTTTTGACAAAAGCAGCATGTGTACCTTATGGTCAAGGCATGATTATTTTGTGGCTAGTTTTGATTGTTGTATTACGCTATATAAGACCTACAACCTAACCGCACGGGTAACGTTGTAGAGTTGTGCATATCGTACCCTGTACGAAAGTACTCATTCTGAAAGATCATAATCCACGGCATGGGATTTCACTTAACATAGAGGCTACTAAGTTAAATAAAATAATAATTGTATAGAGAGAATGGATTCCCGAGTTCTTACATGGCAGCTATCTTTGGGACTATTAAGTTTCCGACATGCCGGCTGGTTCCCACAGATACTGCAAATCTGCCACACGGGCAGGAAGCGGTATCTGCTTATATTAATTATTGTATATTGATGACGGGCGTCCCGCTGGGACTCGTCTAATTCATGAATGGCACAATTAATTGATTGGGTAGACTAGCCTTGCTTGTGCATAGTAAGAACTGAGGAATCCTTATAGCATATTTTCAGGGTAATTTAGAACTCATAGTAGCAAGCCGTAGTAGTTGCATGGTCGTTTAAGTTACCTTGTTTGTGTATTGTACCTACTCTGTTAACTAACTGAGATGATCAGAATGTCAGGATATGACGTGCCAACTTCTGTCCTTGTTTGGTTGGAAAGTTGGTTCGAAGTGTCGTGATGTTTTGTGAATCCCAGTAGCAAGCAGAGATCTATTTATCATATTTCTTATTACTGGTTCCAATTTCTCATATCGTGCTTCCTTGCGGTACTTGCTATTAGAGGTCTAACCTCTCTGGTTTTGCATGGCCAGATTTAGAGCCGGTTCCCGAGGACTCAGCTTACTTCCACCTCCAAGTTGGTCAATTCTAGAGAAATAATCGCAGGAGGACTCGAGTGGGTTCCTTACTTTCCCGCTTGTTTTGTTATTTACTTTACACTTTGCCGTTTGGCACCGACATGTTAGTCGGATTGTCTTGTATTTACTTGTACATAATTGTAACTAAGTCAGGCTGCAGCTGATAACAATTGTGTATACCATGATACATCATCTGGCTATGTTTTGTAAAGCCAGATCTCAAGATTATTTTGACTGAGCGTTTGAGACGCCTTACTGCTTCACCTAACATGTTCTCTATTACTGTTTCTTGTTTGAATGTTTGAGACAATAGATATGAAGTGACCATAGTGAGACTTTCATATAGTATGCACCCCCTCGTCTTTTAGACAGCATTGATCGTATTATACGATATTCATCTACCCGTAATACGTAGCTGGCTGAGTCATTTCCCCGCTCTACAGTATTCTGGTTCTGGGGCGTGACCTACCACCTCCTCAAGATGAAGGTCTTGTTTCGCTGTCAACTGACAGGGAAGAGATTATGTGGATTCATCCAGATCTGGTGGCAGATTTTGAAACACCTTCCTCTTCTAATTAGAAGAAGCATTCCAAATCTAAATCTACAAGCTGCAACATGGTATCCTTTGAACCAGTAGTAGAAGAAAAAATTCCAATTGGCACTAGATCTGGAAAACCCTATCTTCGGGAATATCTCGAAAATTAAGAGAATCCTGCTCCATTTCCTGATGTTCTTCCAATATCATCTTCAGCTGCTGAGAATATACCATCTACATCCCTGCCAGTAGTGGAACCATCTCCTCCCAAAACCGACATCAGCGGACAAGGGAAAATAACCTGTTCGCTTTGACAAAGCACTGAAGAAGTCCTTATCTCTTGGACTTGAAAAGCCTTACAATTTTGACATATTGGCTCAATTGGCCAATAATCCAGCAAGATTGTCAACGGTTGAACTCTTACATCTTTCAAAAGAAACTCAAGAGACGTTAAGTGAAGCCTTGATGCAGGCTGACGCTTATCTTACTCTTCTCAAGAAGCCTAAAAAGGAGCCAGTCAGCTGTGCACATTGTCATAGTGTATTTGAATTGATGCCCAACATTACTTTTACACAAGATAACATGTTGTTAGAAGACAATCGTCATGATCGACCTCTCTATTTCACGGGGTATGTGGACACCATGAAAGTCGATCGCATTCTGATTGACCCAGGGTCTGCTCTTAGTATCATGCCGAAGTCTTTGCTGGATTCTTTGAAGATCCCAGTACATAACCTTTCTACAACTATCACTAAAATCTTGGGGTTTAATCAAGGACGAAGTGAACCTTTGGGGAAGATACGCCTAAAACTTCAAATTGGCAATCTTCGTACAAAGGTGACTTTCTATGTAATTGACAATCATGGCTCATACAATGCTTTGTTAGGAAGGTCATTCCTCCATGAACACAATATTGTACCTTCTACTCTCCACCAATGTTTCAAATATGTGGATGGTAATGGAGAAGTCCAAAAAGAGGTTGCAGATCTGAAGCCTTTCAAAGGAGTTGAAGCATACTGCAACGATTCTCGCATGTACAAGAAGGAATTCATGAAGGTGGTACTGGCAATGGACACAGATGAAGAACAGAAAAATATGCCAAATGATACTCTGGTGATCCCAGTCAAAGGACGTACCTCCTGTCCTCAGTCTTCCAAACCACTGACTATCTATCTTCCTTCCCATGAGAAGCAGCCTAAGGGTGGTAGTCAGGAACAAAGGGAGCTCACCTCTTCTGAGCCGTTTGTAATCGAACTTCGTCGCAAGAAGCCCCCTCCTCTTTCTCGTTCTTCTTTTCCCCCTCTTGTCATCAATCTGACTAAGCCTGCTAAGGCTAAAATTCCTGTTGTAAATGATGGTGTAAAAATCAATAAATCATCTCCTTTGCAGTATACTGATGTCTCTTACTATACTCAGTGTTATTTGGATATGCTAGATAGTTTTAAACCTCTTACAATAGAAGTTGTACCATCTCTGCGAAATGTGATATCACTGGATTCAATACAATAGTCGTACTTCTTAGTACCGTCTCGAAAGAAGGATGAAAAGCCTATATTCTTCAATAAAAGAGAAGAATAAAAAATCATGCTCTATAATGATAATAGAGATGATACATGAAGGCTATAATTATGCCGCTATAGTCCACAATCCAAAGCAATCATCCGCAAAATGGGCTATGATTTCAAAACTGGTCTCAACAACGGTAAAGGAAGGCGAACTCCTCTTCACATTGCTATTCTAAAAGGAAAATCATAACAATACCATAGTAAAATGAAACGGGGACTAGGTTATGCTTTACCACTTCCAACTCCAGAACCTTCTGAATCTGATGAAGAAGAACGATCTAACTCTTCTGATTCTATCTCATGGGATTCTGATAACATCATTGGTCGTGTTCATAGGGTGATAGTATTTTCTAACATGGTGTCTGCCGAATTTTCGAAAGATGACGAAGATGATATTAAGGAAGCTCCTGAAGTGGACCCTTGGGCACAAAGGATGGACAATCAGTGGGAACTTCATTTTGAACAACGAGAGCCACCTACTGAGGATCCATTAGTCCAAATCGATATTGGAGAAAAGGGCGTATCACGACCAATCTTTATTAGCAAAAATCTCCCAGAGGATGATAAACAAGAATTAATTCACCTTATTCGTAAATATATCGATGTCGTCGCCTGGAGTTATAAAGATATGCCGGGATTAGATCCTCAAATTGCAACTCACAAGCTTAATATTTTGCCGAATGCCAAGCCGGTCAAACAACAACAACGACGATTCAAGCCTGAAATGATGGATGCAATTGATGATGAAGTCAAAAAGCTTATAGCTTACGGTTTTGTCAGAGAGGAACAGCATCCTGACTGGGTAGCCAACATTGTTCCAGTCCTGAAGAAGACCGGAAAGGTTCGAGTTTGCATAGACTTTCGGGATCTTAATGATGTTTGCCCTAAAGGCGAATTCTCTCTCCCAATTACTGATGTCATGAGCGACAATACATGTGGATTTGAACGAATTTCTTTCAAGGATGGGTTTTCTGGATATAATCAAATCCGAATGAATCCTGAAGATGAAAAACATACTTCGTTTCGTACTCCTCGTGAAGTATACTGTTATACAGTCATGCCATTTGGTCTTAAGAATGCAGGTGCAACTTACCAGCGGGCTATGAGTACTATCTTTCGGGATCATCTACGAATGACTGTCGAATGCTACGTTGACGATATTGCTATCAAAAGTCGTCTCAAGGAAGATCATATTCAAGATTTAAGAACTATCTTCAATCTAATGTGCCAGCATCAACTCAAAATGAACCCCACCAAGTCTTTCTTGGGTGTCTCTAGTGGCAAATTTCTCGGCTTCGTCATTACCTCTAAGGGTATACACGTTGATACCGAGAAGATCAAAGCCATTCAAAAGATGCGTCATCCACGCAACCTAAAAGAGCTGCGAGGATTCCAAGGTCGACTTGCATACATCAGGCGGTTCATTTCGAATTTATCTGGACGTTGCAGACCATTTACTCAGTTAATAAAGAAAGGTGTTCTTTTGTTTGGACGGAAGAATGTCAACGAGCATTTGATGACATAAAGCAGTATTTAATGAGTCGACCGGTTCTTGTACCTCCGATTTCAGGAATACCCTTCTTAATGTATGTCCGGGCAATGGACCATTCATTGGGAGCTTTGCTGTCTTAGAAGAACAAGGAAGGTCATGAACAAGCCATCTACTACCTTAGTCGAACGATGATTGGAGCTGAACATCGTTATAGTCCAGTGGAGAAAGAATGTTTAGCCTTAATGTTTGTCGTTCAGAAGATAAGACATTATATCATAGGCCAAACTATTCATGTCATATCACGGGTCAATCCTCTTCGAGTCTTAATGAAGAAGCCAAGTACACTCAATTCTAGGCTTACCACATGGGCCATATTATTAGCATAATATGATATGGTTTATGTTCCTCAAAAGTCTGTGAAAGGCCAAGCACTTGCTGACTTCTTAGCAGCTCATCCTGTTTCTGAAACATCTAAACTTTATGACGAGATTCCAGACGAAACATTGGAATCAAATATGATCTTGGAAGAGTTTCCTACTTGGCGGTTGTTCTTCGATGGAGCTTCTAGAATTGGACCTGGAGGTACTCTTGTTGCTGGAGTAGGAATTGTTCTCGTTTCACCAGATGGATTAGCTATTCAGAGAGCTTATTCATTAGATGAGTCGTGCTCCAATAATGTAGCAGAATACAATGCTTTGCTCATTGGACTCTAATTGGCCAAACAATTGGATATTGAATATCTCAAAGTATATGGCGATTCTAAGCTGATTGTTAATCAAGTTAGAGGCATATATGAAGTTCGACATCAAGATTTGGTACCGTTCCATAAAGCAGCAACCAAGATAGCTTCTTTATTCAAAGGGTTCTTCATCAAACATGTACGTCGCGTATGTAATACAGAAGCTGATGCCTTAGCTAATCTTGTCGCAGTATTGGCAATTCCAGTTAAAAGACAACAAATGGTTGTCTAATAGAGAATTATTTTGTGTCGAAAATAACCATAACATTGAATTCAGCAATCTAACTGAGGTCAATGTCATTAGCGAGGACTGGAGAACACCTTTCATTTATTTTGTAGTATATGACATTTTGCCAGAAGATCCTAAGGAAGCTACAAGCATCCGTCGTCGATCGCTACGATTCTATTATAATCATACTACTAAAACTCTCTATCGAAGAACTTTTGATGGGTTACTCTTGAGATTTCTTGCGGGTGATGAAGCAAAGCAGATATTATGCGAAGCTCATGATGGTGTTTATGGAGCACATCAGCCTGGTCCTACACTACAGGATCGTATTCGACGTATGGGCTACTACTGGCCCTCTATGGTATCAGATGCTATTGACTATGCAAGGAAATGCCGTACATATCAAATTCATGTAGATTTTATTCACCAACCGTCAGAATTTCTTCATCCGACTGCTGCTTCATGGCATTTTGAAGCTTGGGGCATGGATATAATTGGCCCTATCAATCCTCCTTCATCTAAAGGACATTGGTTTATCTTGACTATAACCGATTATTTCTCCAAGTGGGCAGAAGCTATACCTTTGGCTGAAGTAAAAACTAGTAGTTTCATCAACTTCATCAAACATCATGTGATATACAAATTTGGTGTCCCTCGCCGAATCATCCATGATAATGGGCCACAATTTATCAGTCAGAAGTTTAATAGATTTTGTGATGACAACATAATCAATAATGTTGCCTCTACAGCTTATAATCCTGCAGCTAACGGGTTGGCTGAAGCATTCAACAAGACCATTATCAAACTCCTTAAGAAGTTTGTTTCTATTAACAAACATAATTGGAGTGATAAACTTAGAGAATGTCTATGGACATATCGTACTACTATCCGTAACCCCACAGGTTGCACACCCTTTTCCCTAATATATGGATGTAAAGCTGTCCTACCTCTGGAAATTCAAATTCCTTCATTGAGAATCGCTATTGCTAACGAGCTTACTACAAAAAATAATGATCGTCTTCGACTTCAAGAATTGGAAGCGCTCGACGAGGGAAGGCTACTGGCTGAACAACACATCGAACTTTATCAAGCCCAGATTTTAAAAGCTTTTAATCGCAAATTTAGAGTGCAAACATTTCAGCAAGGCGAGTTAGTTCTTACAGTCAGACATCCTACGACTATGACACATATGAACAAAGGCAAGTTCGAGGCAAAATGGGAAGGGCTGTATGTGGTAAATAAAGTTTTCTCAAATGGAGCTTATCAATTAACAGATATGGACGGCAGAGTTGCTATGATGCCTATCAATGGCAAATTTCTCAAGAAATATTATGTATAAAAGCAAAATGTACTTTATTCCAGAGACATCATGTATATAAAAGTTTATTTTATTGAAAAGCAGAATAGAATTACATAATATTAAGGACGGGGAGGAGGCCCTGATCCTTCATGATTAAATACATAGTTCGCCAACAGTTCAAACATCTCATTGTCTGAACTCACAAGGAACTTGCAGGCAGCCATCCTCAATGCCTCTTCTTTGGCAGTCTTCCCAGGCTCTACTAGCTTGGAAATCAAGTATTCTCCTGGTGCAGGAGCAGTTGAGCCTTCACCCCTTTCTTTCTGAGGAGGTACTGAAGGCTAGGCAGGTGGTGTCTCAGTCTTTCCTTCAAGCTTCGGGATGAGCAAATCTTTGGAGGACATTTTGTACAGAAAAGAAAGAAAGTGATGATATCTACGAAAGTTTTGTTCTATTTATAGACAAAACAACTAGATAGTCAATCTTAAAAACTGATACGACATTTTGAAAGAAGCCCAACTGTTCGTTCATTTATAACTATTCGTTCATCTACAGTTGTTCGTTCATTTATAACTGTTCGTTCATTATCCGATGTGACTGTTCATTCATTTCAGTATCCTTATCTCGAAAATTGAAGTGACCGTTCATTTTTCCTAATAAGAGTTCACATTCTCTATACTTTTGAAATTCTGTATTACATCAGCAACTTGTCACATCCACATTTTTTCTTGATTCTATGTTTCTTATCACCACATCAAAATCAAATCGTAAATAAGAGAAAATCATTCTTTATTCCTTCTTTAAAAACATAGATATATCTTAATGGAAATCTATTACATCTTGGATTTTCATTCTAAATATAACATGAAGGTCTATTACATCTTTGGATCTTCTTATTTGTTGGTGCCAGTTCCTTATCGTCTCGACCTGAAACAACGAGCCAGACAATGGAATCAACTCTGGTCTTCTCTCTCAGAAAGATGAGAGGAGAACCACAGAGTACAGCAGCTCAAAGATAAGCTGCTGTCAATACAACTGGTGGAGAGAAGACGGCCCGCCAGGGGAAATAGGAACGAGATCACCCTTGTGATACGATTTCTAATTCTGTCTCTCCACCATCCAACTCTCATGTATAAAGACTCTTCCTACCATCTGAGGAAGATCCTTCTGGAATACAGAGAGTCCTGAGCTGTCTGATTTGAGTGTCAGAATCATATGAGCTGTCTGATGTGGGTGTCAAAAGAATGCTCTCCATGGCATCCAGATCACCGATGCCAGTTTTGAAGAAGCTTGCCAACCAAACTTCTGCAAATAGGAACAAAGAAAAGAAAAGTTAGCAAAATATATCAAAACTGTACGTGCATCAAATCAACAGGCACATATCAGCAACATGTACCTATTCTCAGAAGCTCATGCGCGTATTCAACTGTGCACGCTGATCAACAGGCGCATATCAGCAATATGTGCCTATTCTCAGAAGCACAAGCGCACATCGACAGTGCACTGATCAACAGACGCCTATCAGCAATGTACATCTATTCTCAAAAGCACAGGTGTATTTCAACAGTATGCGCTGATCAACTGGCGCATATCAAAACATCGAGCTGATCAAACGGGCGCATATCAACACTGTATGTCGATCAACAGGCGCATATCAACAGTACGCACCTATGATCGAAGCTAAGCAATAGACCACAGTGTGTGCCTATTTTCAGAAATAGTTAGCACATATCAACGGTGTCTACAACATACAGATCAGTACCTATCTTCAAAAGTGGCACAAAAAAAATGCTCATACCATTGGTCCTTTGTTGAGACTTACCAATTTTTGAAGGCACAACATGCAAACGAATAGCATTGAGACGAAGTGGCGCAAGTGAACTTATGAATAGTAAGACCTTGTGAGAAGCCATTTGTTTTGAGAAATTATGAATGACTCTTTCGTTTCTGGTTGTCCTTTTAAAGGTGTTAAAGATGAAACAGGCACGTCATTCTAGGACCCTATTTTTGGAAATGAACTAAACAATAGGTGATGGAAGCTATGTGATGACTGCCATGTGTCCCTTAACGAAACAGTAAGCATTGAATTAGCTAAAGAAATGCATCTACATACGCCATTTGAAATCACAACCACACAATATGTCAGAAATTTTAGATTTCATTTGCATAAAAGATGGGTGGACCCCTACAGACAAGGATACAAGAAAAGAGAATAAAAAGTTGTTATACAAAAATATTATTCCTTTCTCTTGTCTTCATCGGTCTGACGAAGAGCGGCGTCCAATTCTTGCATGTTGCGGATTCCCGAGCGACGCATCAGATTAAGGAATCCCTTCGAATCGCCGCGCTTTTCAGAGGATGGCCCACCACTCGAGTGATTAAAGACGTTTGGGTTTAACCCGAAGCAGTCTAGAAAGTTCGCCGACCTCAGTGTCGGGTCAGCCTCCAACAAATAAGTCGAAGGCATGACGTCGGGCTTCGCTTCAGGAGACTTGATTTTGGTGACAGCATTGGCCTCCATCTCCTTCTAAGATGCCATCGAAATTACAGAAGTGAAGAATAAACTATGAAAATCAGCCCCTACATATATATCACCAAATTGACTCTTCATATTCCTCATGGAAAACTGAAACTCGGGAAGACAAAGAGGAGATTGAATGTTTTTGAGAAAGAAATTTAATTGTGATAACCGGGCATTGACTAGCGCAACTTGACTCAGTCAAAACCTTTATAAATTCAAAGTATTTCAAAACTTTGAAATATTTTTTTGAAAACTTTGAAGGGGGTCTTGTAGGGCCTAAAAATCAAGTTGTGCCATGAATCTACTAACCAGCGATCAAGTTGCGCTCCAAAAATCAAGTTGCGCCACTGATATGAAGCTCAGAGAACAAACTGCACCATTGAACAGGATGCGCCATATATCAGATTGCGCCCAGTCTTATTACGCCAAAATCTACGTGTCGTCTGACACTTAATGGTCATCATTACCTGACAATACAGACAACTGACAAACACAGTGAACGAGGAAAATCTCTTCGAATCCCGTAAATTGTGTCGCTCGAGAAGATTGGGTTGACAGCTGTCCTGTACATCTTATGAGTTGCGCCTAGGCACAATCCAGACAAGTTTCTTAGTTGCGCCTAGGCACTATCTAAACGACATTTTCTCAAAACCTGCCACCTGTCCAGGCGCAGTCTAATCAGGCGCAGTTTAACTTGTTGACTGAAGCTCGCGCAACCTGATAAAGTTGAGACAATTTTTATTTCCAAAGCAGGATGACGTGGCGCACGACCACTAATCTCTCAAGACATGTTTACTATCCTATACACGACCATGCACATCTCAATCACATGATGCCATACGTCTAAATACAGTTAGTACATGAGTTATAACTGAATGAAAGTTGGCACAACAGGAGGTTGGCGCAACCTATTATGGCACAATCCAGCCTCGCGCACATCAGAATAACTGCTAAAACAGTTATTTCCTGAACTCTATAAATAGAGTTTCCAATCATTGTTAAAGCATCAGATACACGCACAGAGATCAAAAACTCTTGCAAAAATTGCTGCTGTATTCTCCAGAGGCTCTAGTCTTCAAGTTCACATAGTTCAAGGGATAAAGTGATCGTCTTCTGATCAGATTTCTACAGTTGTACTTCCCCAGAATTCTTTGTATTTTGTACGATTCTTTTATAAGTCTGGAATAAACTTTTTGTTTTTGCAAACAATCACAAGCTCAACTCTCTAGGGTTTGTTTTCGGGTTAACTAAATTTATACAGATGTAATAGTAATAATGGTACTAGTAAGGGTAGTAAATGTGGTAATCTAATCATAATAACATTGATATTAATTTGGTTTAGGGGCTCACAAACCTGCCCTCCTTAAACAATTTGGCCCTCAAAATTTAAAGATAGACACAAATATAGGAATTTATACCTCATGCCTCGAAAAGGAAAGGATAGCACTCCCGCATCTCGTCTTCCCTCTCCCAAGTGGATTCGCCCGGAGAATGGTGCCTCCATGCGATACGCACCAATGGAATAGTCTGGTTGCACAGCACTTTCTCTCGGCGATCCAAGATCTCCACGGGCTGCTCCTGGTAGCTAAGGCTCGGTCCTACCTCAATCTCCGGGTGGTCTAGCACGTGACTGGGGTCTGCTATGTATCTTCTTAGCTGGGACACATGGAACACGTTGTGTACTCTCTCCAATACGGGTGGTAATGCCAAACGGTACGCCACTGCCCCAATCTTCTCAAGGATGTGGAACGGCCTAATGTATCTCGGACTGAGCTTTCCACCTCATCTGAAACGTATCGTACCACGTGTCGGAGATATCTTCATGAACACCATATCGCCAACCTAGATTTAAGAAAGATGTTATGACCTATTGCTATCATTTTTATCAACCTCAAACTATGGGAAAACTATACCTCAAACTCTAACGGTCTTTGGTGACTGTCAGCCGAGTGCTTCTGCATGTCCTGAGCCACATGTAGTGCTCTCTAATCAGTTTCACCTTTTCTGCAGCATCTACTACCATCTCAGGTCCCAGCAATGCTCTCTCTCCTACATCGTCCCAAGATAGTGGGTACGACATCTTCGTCCGTACAAAGCCTCGAAAGGGGACATCTTGATACTAGCTTGGTAGCTGTTGTTGTAGGAGAACACCACGAGGTGAAGGTGATCCTTCCACGAACCACCAAAATTTAGTACACACGTCCTCATCATATCTTCGAGCGTCTGAATGGTCCGTTCTGACTGTCCATCCGTCTGTGGATGATAGGTTGTGCTGAACTTGAGCGACATGCCCAAGCTAGCCTGCAGACTCCTCCAAAAGTGAGATGTGAACCTGTTGTCCCGGTCAGAGATGATACTCACTGGAATGCCATGCAACCTAACGATCTGCTTCACATACAACTCTGCCAACCTCTCCGTGGATAGTCCCACTTTGAATGGTATAAAGTGGGCCGATTTAGTCAACCTGTCAACGATGACCCAAATTACATCCTTTCCTCCTGACGAACGTGGAAGACCGAAAACAAAATCCGTAATGATATGCTCTCACTTCCACTCGGGGATCGGCAACGGCTGAAGTAAACCTCTCGGTCTCTGCCTCTAGGCTTTAACTTGCTGACATAAGAGGCATCTAGAAACGAAGAGTGCCACCTCTCGCTTCATGCTGTACCACCATACGTGGGCTCTCATATCCATGTACATCTTGTTGGCTCCTAGATGCAAGGAATACTGAGAATGGTGTGCCTCCTGTATAGCCTCTTCTTGCAGCTCTCCACTATGTACACATAATCTCGTCCCGTGCCTCAACGAGCCATCCTCTTCAATGGTGAAATCCTCTAATAAACCGACCTTTCTATGCTATGATACCCCTCAGCTGCTTGTCCTGGTAATGTGCCTCTCGTATCCTGTCCATCAGTCCAGACTGAATCTGCATGCCTATCATCTGCATCTCGACCCCGGAAATGATGATCTCAATGCCTAAGCTCTCCAAGTCTGCTAACAAGTGCCGGTCTCTCATCAAGAACATAGCTACTGGGTACCGACTCAAGGCATCCGCAACTACGTTCGCCTTCTCCGGATGATACTGCAATGAGATGTCGAAATATTTCATCAATTCCAGCCATCTGCGTTGCCTCATATTCAGCTCCTTCTGCGTGGAAACGTACTTCAAGCTTTTGTGGTCAGTGAATATTTTCACACGCTCTCCGTACAAGTAGTGTTTTCATAACTTCAGGCCGAATATAACTGCCGCCAACTCTAGATCGTGGGTAGGATAATTCTTCTCATGTGGTCGTAGCTGTCTGGATGCATATGCTATTACCTTCTTGTTCTGCTCTAGAACACACCCCAAGCCTTTCCCGGAAGCATCGCTATAGATAGAAAAACTGCCAGAACCAGATGGCAATGTCAATATGGGAGTTATCGTCAGCCTCTTCATCAGCTCATCGAACGCAGCCTGGCAGTCCTCTGTCCATACGAACTCTACATCCTTTCGAGTGAGCCTAGTCATCGGCTCCGTAATCCGAGCAAAATCCTGCACGAACTTCCTATGGTACCCCGCCAATCCCAAGAAACTCTGAATCTCTGCCACAGAAGCCGGAGTAGTCTACGACTCGACAGCAGCAATCTTCTTTGAGTCTACAGATATACCGTCTCCTGTCACCACATGTCCAAGGAATTCTACCTTGTCTCGAAAAAACTCGCTCTTTGAAAGCTTTCCGTAGAGTTTCTCCTTCCTGAGGGTCTCCAGCATGATCCTCAGATGCTCCTCGTGCTCCTCCGGCAACTTCGAATAAATGAGGATGTCGTCGATGAAAACCACTACGAACTTATCAAGGTATGGATGGAATACCTTGTTCATCAAATTCATGAAGACTGTCGGGGCATTGGTCAACCCAAACGGCACCACCATAAACTTGTACTGGTCGTACTTGGTCTAGAAAGCGGTCTTCAGAATATCCTCTTTCTTCACTTTCACTTGGTGGTATCCCGACCTCAAGTCGATCTTCGAAAATACCTGTGCACCGCTGAACTGATCGAAAAGATTGTCAATTCTTGGTAGCGGGTATTTGTTCTTGATTGTCTTGTTATTCAAGGTCCGGTAGTCGATAACACATACGCACCGTCCCATCCTTCTTTGGCACGAACAGAACTGGTGCACCCCAAGGCAACAAACTCGATCTAATGAATCCTTTCTCCAGTAGCACGACAATCTGCTTCTTCAATTCCACAGCTTCCTTGTTATTGATTATGTATAGTCGCTGCGACTCTGGCTCTGCGCCTGGCATAAGATCAAGGGAAAACTCAATGTCTTTGTCTGGCGGCAGTCCCGGCAGCTCCTCGGGAAAGATGCCGAGAAACTACGTGATGATAGGATAAGGTAGCTCCTTTTCTGCTACCATGGCTCCACAAATAGCGTCGCTAAGCTGCTCTACTACTCCTTTAGCAAACTCGAACACGGTCTCTCCAGGCGGACTAAATACAACACATCTGCGGCGACAATCAGTGCTGGCAAAATGTTTACTCAACCAATCCATGCCAAGCACTATATCAAAGCTCGGAAGTGGCATTATGAGTAAACTAGCGCACATTTCTCGGCCTCCTATGGTAATACGGCATCCGACGCAAACATCCTTGACTAGGATGATGCCTCCGCCAATCGAGATTTTATAAGTATAGTCTAGAGGCTCAGATACATTACTATGTCTAAAAATAAAAGCTGTAGATATGAAGTTATGACTGGCGCCAGAATCGAATAAAGCAATAGTTAAAAAAGACTCAAGGAGGACAGAACCTGTTATCATGTCAGGAGATGCTAGTGTCTCCTCGGCTGCCATGGCATAAGCTCTACCCTGCTGCTGGTGCTGGACAAAGCGCTGCTGCTGTATGGACAGGGGCCCTATCTGCTGCTGGAGTATCGCGGGCCTCGTCGTTGCTCCCGGGGCAGAAGTTGTCCCCTGTGCTGAATGGGGCGGTACTAGGGTGCACTCCCTCAGCTGGTACGCACTCGACCCACAGAATAGACAAACTCTGAGTCACTTTCTGCATACCTCTCATGCATGTCCTGGCTTCTTACAGTAGGTGTAAGGACGAACTGGCTGTCTCTGCTGGAAAGTAGGGGCTCTAGATGGAGGCTGGTAATGCTACGGTTGGAAACGGGGCTGTGGCTGATGCTGCTATGCTACGGTCTTCCCGGGAGCTTTGGATTATTTTGTCGATCCGGACTGGTTGTTGCCTCCTCCGTAGGCGTCTCGGTCCCTCTTCTGCTTGTGCTTCATCTCCTTCTCTACTCCTTGTGTAACCTTCAGGATTCTTTCATAGGTGGTGGCCTGGCTGATGGCGATGGCGATGCAAATTTCATGTGATAGCCCTTTTTTGAACTTCTTTGCTTTGGCTTCTGGGGTTAAGGCATTTGCGAAGCGACTAAGGAGGAAGAACTCAGCGGTGTACTCGTCGATGGAGAGGTTGCCCTGCTCTAGGCTCTCGAACTTATTTTCTAACTCTTTTTTGGCCGCGTCAGGGTAGAACTTCGTCTTGAACAGCTCCTTGAATTCTTCCCAAGTCACATCTAGCGCGGTGAATGGAGGCTCGTCTCTATACCACGTGCAGGCGATGTCATAGAGCTGCATGCTAGCTGTTTCGACCTTCTTGTCTTCAGGAATTCGAGCCATCCGGAGATTGCGATCCATGTTCTCTAACCAGTCGTCCGCGTAGAGGATCCCTTCCGTTCCTTTGAATTCCCTGGGCCTGAGGTCCATAAAATTCATGGAAGTTTTGGGGCGCAGTGGGGGAGCATCCCTAGTCTGAAAAGTCTTCCTCAAGGTGTCGTGGATGGCGTTGGCCTACTCCGTCTGGGAAGTGATGAGCTGTTGGAAGATCCCAAGGAGCGTAGCTTGTCCAGCGCAGGTGCTGGAGGCAAAAGTGGTGCTGGATTCTGGACGGGTGCGGGTGGAGGAATCAGTGCTGGCGACGGAGTCGGCGGAGGGAACTGGGGAGGTAGTGGAATGTCATCTCAACAAAATCTCGAAGTCTGCGGCTGTGGCGTCTCGCCCAGATAGCTGAACTGGCCTCCGTGGGTCGATGGGGTTTCGTTCGCGGAAGACCCACCGACGGTTGCTGGGGTGTTCAAGGGAGCGGTGTTCCTACCTTGGGAATCCATTTAACTGTTGCAAAAGAAACTCATTAATCGTTATGAAGATTCAAACAAGATGCATATCAAAGGAGTAATTAAATCAAATATGGAAGTCAATAACGGTTTAAAACATGTGGAGATGGTCCTTAAATCTATTCTTATTCGCAGGCCTGCAGTAATACATCTAAGTTAAGTACCACTACAAGTTTCGTAATTTTTGCAAAATCGGACCTGCATGGGCCACCATAAAAATGTTTCACGACCTGCACTTAGTATTTGGGTATGAGCCGTGGGTACGTCCAGCCTACGTCGCAGAGTCGGCGGTAGTACGCTGTCTAGTCATCTCCACATTTGTAAATACAACCACACAGTTTATATTCATTTGCACAATGTAAATCCCATCAACAGATAGGATCAAAATAAGATGAATTTTATATAATAACCACAATTTGGAGAGAAGGATAATAAATGACCTGACAAAACTCCAAGATAGATCAAAACGTACTAAAGTGACATAGTCTCCAAAGAAAAATGAAATGTACTATAGAACATCCATAAATCAACTCATGAATCTCAAAATAGAAATAATATATAAAAGTCTCAAACTAGACAAATCTGTGAGAATACTAAATAAAGTTTACTAAAAGCCATTTGTAGCGGGTAACTTTGCAAAAGCGGCCTCCAGTTCGTCCTGTGCGCCAAAATCGGGATCTGCAGTATGCTCATAATATGTGGTACAAAAATTCTCTAACTCATCACCTAAAAATGTTGGTTTTCCAGTCAGGAATGGAACAAGCACACAAACCGAAAAACTATCCGTAACATAATAGATTCGACAGTGCATGAAAATAGTATATGTGGAAGAAACTAGAAAGTAAGCTGATGATATGGTATATCTAGAATGAAAGTATGAATCGCAGAACATGGTATATCGACTAAAAGGAACGTAAAAGCATGATGACATGGCAAATGGTGAAATATAAATAAATAATAAAAGACAACTATCTAAGTGTGTTGAAATATCATTTTCGACATGTGAATGGCTAGGGGGTAAATCAGGTACCCCGCACGTGAAATGTGCGGCTGCTACTCCACAAAAGACACGGGGGATAGAAAGGGTAGTTCACACGTCTACTAAGATATTTCACCTCCCGACCAGTATACATGAACCCAAACAAGTCATAAAACACAAGGTAAGATAAAACAAGAATATAATAAGTGGGGGTCCATGATACTATCTCGTGTGTCTATCGTGTCATCAAGCAAGGGAACATATGTATAGTATGTACTGAACAAAACTATCAGAATTGAAAGAAAATCAGAAAGTGCACTTGCCCGTGGTCCTGAGCAACAGATACGAGTCAAGTGTTGAGTCAAAGTCCAATTCACCTACCCATTAGTCCTAGAGTTCCATATTATACACAACTAGCTCTTATCCCTACACCAGATACTTATTTATCTACTATGACTTATTTGTTGGTACCCTTATATAGGATACACTTTTATGATTTATAGGTACAGTTGAGTTCCTTTCTCTTATCTACTAAACTGGTGCATTTCACAACCAGTACTTATCCCCCCTTGCACATTTGCTCATATGATGTTGTCTGGACTTAGCAAAAGTGTAACCTGATACAGATCAAGTGTCATGTGTCTTTACTGATACTAATCGCATCCCCCTTCTATTTGTCAAGTTGGCTCAAGTAGATACAACCTAAAATCCTTATGATTCATGCTGCCACTGGTCCTATAGTCTAAATAATACTCTGCTTATACTCATTAATGGGACTTGCACATATCCTAGATGTTGGTATCAGTATGACCCTCTTAATGGTTCCCTCCCCAGTTAACCCTCTGGTATCTACTCAGGTCGGATACAGAGGTAATCCAACCTGTTTATGTAGGGAAGGCTACATGCTGGTGCTCATTGACAGGTACCTACTTTCTTATTATACAACCTATATGGTAGTCCTTTACCTATCACTTGTTAACTCGAACACCTATACTTATACATACACATACCCGTTGGATGTGACACCTACTCGTCAAGGTACTCTGCGTACCTGAAATATCTTATCCTACTGATACTTCGGATATCTACTCTCCTTGGGTACTCCACTGGCCATGCCCTAGTTATACATAGGCTGCCTCATTTGGTACAAGGTACAACTCCCTACCTGGTACTACTGTCCTGAACATGGACAATTGCACTTACCCTTTGTTTCATCTAAGTCTTTACAAGGTTCTCAAGTCTCCTACATTGCTCTAATTTTGGTACAATTTTTTCATTACTCTATGAAGTATGCAGCTTGTACCTATATAGGTAGTGAACCCTATTTTCTTATGTGTGGTTTCTCTAATGCAGAGGATACCACTGATACAATTCCTAATTTCCTGATACCTTAACTCGGTATGAAATCGAAAGACTATTGATTGCATTCATGACCAATTAAAGGTTGGTTGTTGTAACTACTATACTGATAACAGAGGCATATGTAGGATAGGCTCTTACAACAGGGTCGTGTATTACCTGCTGCTAGTAGCCCCTCCCTACTAGGTGACTTGCTTCCAGGCTGACACAAAATAGGTCTCATAGGTTAGTCATTACTCTTAGGGCTTGGTACTACTCAGGACTCAAGCCTATTACTCATGGTACACTTTACAACAAATACATGTAACCATTCCCAGATTTTTCAAGGTTATCACATATGGACAGGACACCACACCTATGCATCCTATCCTCTACAGATATCTTAATATTGCTAGGAGTCTTAGATTGTCGGTCAAGGCAACACTCCAAATCTCACTTTTATCCAACTGTAGCCTACACACCCAAATCTTATTAGCATCAGTTCAGGGCTACTTGGGAATAACATACCCCCCTAGAACTCGATTACTGTGATACTGCTACCCTTTATACTATGTGAGTCCTTTCCAGGGTACATCGACCAATCTATATCTCCTCTGTTCCCAGAGTACAGGTATGGCATTAGAAGTTCCCAAGTGGTTACCCCTTCTTGAGACACCCTATGATCTGATACTAGTGGTTTCTAATTCCTGTAGCCACAGTATCTCATATCCCAACTAAAGATGTTGTTAGGGACAAGGCCATTAGCATTTAAACTGGTCATATTAACATGAATATGGGATATCTACCTGTACCCCTCCCTTCCTGCCATACGATACCCGATAACCTTAGCATCTCATCTAGTTCCCTAATCCTAGAGTCAACACTCCTTTCATCTAGTCTTCCTCTTGAACATTAACACAACCATCTTAGCTACTTACTGAACTAACGACCTTTTAACTATTATTTTATGAACCAAGGATTTAGTTACAGGGTCAAGGATTACCTGTAGAGATTTGAACGTTCTTCCTGGTAACACCCTCTCGAACACGCCGATCCTTCGAAGTTCAGAGGCGTAGGAAGGACTTAGGGTTTTGGGGAAGAGGGAATTGATGAATCTCTTAATCTTATATACACTGATTATATATAGGCTTGAACTGGTTTTGAATTGGATTTTGATTAGGCTAAAGGTTTGAGGAGGTTCCTATTCCTATCTGTTCAATTTGAAAAATGGCCGATCAATTTCAATTTGAATGTGGGGTCTTTATAATCAAACCCCCCTCCTAATCTGCATTTGCATGAGTCTTCAATAAGAGTAAAACTCAATATATCACTAGCTCAACTCTCTAGGGTTTGTTTTTGGGTTAACTAAATTTGTACGGATGTAATAGTTATAATGGTACTAGTAAGGGTAGTAAATGTTGTAATCTAATCATAATAACAATAATATTATTAATTTGGTTTAGGGGCTCACAACTACTGTAACTCTACCTCCCTATTTTGACAAAATAAATTTGATTTTTAAAAGCAGTTCTAATATTAATAATTGTTGATTGAAGTTTCAAATAATAAGTTTAATTTCAAATAATAAATTTTGGTGATCTATATTTTTGGAGGGAAATAATTTTATGAGCAGAATTTCAAATTTGAAAGTTTGTTGTAACAAACTTAGTGGTGCCCACTCATTTAAAAAATGTTCTAACTATTTTTCTTTAAAATTCTGCAATAGTGAAAAGGCAGGGGGTCTTTTTGAATAAAAACCTATTTCGGGGGGGGGCAACTATGCAAATGTTCGTAGCGGGAGGGGTTTTATGAAAAATTCCTTTCTTTTCCTTCAAACCGAAGTAGGAAGAGAGAGAGAGAGAGAGAGAGAGAGAGAGAGAGAGAGAGAGAGAGAGAGAGAGCATTCACAGCTCACTCTTCTCCTTCCTTGTTTCTCGAGAGAGCTCTGAACTTTTCTATTTCCTCAACTCGTGAAGCCCTAGCCCAAATCGATGGCGGCGAGCTCCTTTTCTCCGGCCGGCAGCAGGCAGTGAGCGTCTCCATAGCAACGGCGTACGAGTTCCTCAACTCGACGGCGACCACGAGCACATCCCGGCGGTTTCACCACTCCAGCTCGACGACGAGGCCATTCCCTCACGGCAGCGTTCGTCTTTCGGTGATTTTTTTCACCAACGAGGTTTGTTTCGATTATTCTTTCCCGATCTCCTTCCTCATCTTAGTGTCGATTTGTTTACTTTCGTTCTGGAACTTCCCTGTTAGCCCTGACTTTTCGTCGGCGACGTCAAGAAGTTCGTAGACTCGGCAACGTGGAAGTCTGACCGATTTTACTAGAGCAGCACACTTCGGCGATCGACAGCAGGAGGTGGCGAGTAATTCTTTACTTCCTCTTTTCCTTCTCGGCAAATCGACGGTGAGGAATCGTTCAATTTCTGTTTAGATCTGGGAATTATAACGTTTAGAGATTTATTCTCCCGATTTTTCTTTTGGTTAGGATTGACCTATTTTTCTCACTCGAAAGAATGTCGACAAATTTCGTTGATTCCTGCTATACTTCCTGATCTATCAATCTTGGTAAGTATCTATGTGATTATGGTTTAGTTGAAATTGTAAGGTTGAATTCTTGATTGTTCTAAATTTGTTTCTCTTCACACTTTGGAATCTGTCCAACAATTGATATAACAGAGCTTGGATCTAGGCGTGTCCATTTCTTCAAATATTGTGTCTCACTACAGTTGAATTCTTCAGGTATTGTTCCTCTCAAACTTCTTTGTTCGCTTTACAATTGAATGCTTGGTTGCATTTTCAGTTGTGTATGTTTTCTTTTCATGCCTCGTGTTCGAGTCTGTAACGCCCCAGTCCCAAAATACTTGGGATTAGATACGTATCATGTCAGCTGTATACATACGAGTAAATAAAAAGGTTCGTATGTATACATAAGCTGTAAAATGTAGAAATCCATACTCAAACTAAATCTCATCCACAAATATGATGTTTTAATGATATAATCAAATAGTCATTTGTACAAACGTTGGGCGAAGACATATCCACTACCAACAAGTTTAAATAAGAAAGAAATATACAAATAATTGATTTGGTCGAGCGAAGCAAATGACGAGTCCAAGAGCAATCATCACGGAGGAAGGAAGACATGGCCTTAGCTAGAGCACCTGCAGGAAGTCACAAAACACACCTGGAGAAATTACCAGGTCCTCAGAGGGACGTAACAAGATACAGGAAGAACATGTCATTTATAACTGCAAATGTAAATGCTATAAACTACAACACAACTGGGTCCCTAACCATTTATGTGATATGCACTTTGAGGACAACGTTCTACGCAGGGGCTGTAGGATCAGCAGAGTAAATAAAGAGTGGTAGTAGGTAGCGCTCATCCGAGTCACTATCGGCCATGGGCAGTAAGTAGCGCTCATCAGAGTCGCTATCGGCCCCGGGACAGAAGGTAGTGCTCATAAGAGTCACTATTGGCCCACTAATGTGTGTAAAAATAAATGTAGCCCCTACGCTAGTAGCTGTCCTCTCCCCCCAATGATACTATACATGCATCGTAACCACGACACACCAACACGTATTGTTTCCACAATACGGTTTATATTCAATAACTGTCAAGTCTTCTAACATGCATCTATTGACAGTTATTCCTACGCATGCGCACGTGTGATCAGCCAATACGCAAGTGACCACTACATTATACTCACAACTCACACACAACTCGTGATACAATCGTGCAAAGTCAATGACATGCTCTCTATTGACGGAAGTCTCTTAACTCTAAGTCCACATGCAAGAAGAAAATAATAAACAAGAAATATAGATACAACAACTGAAATAAAATGCAACTAAATGTAAGCAGTAAATATGGCAAGGTATCTTGCCTGTGGTATCTCCTGGTGTGGTGCGATATTCTGTAAAGTTTCAGTTGCCTAATCGCCATATCCGATAGGGAAGAGTCCGAATTCACGAGAAAATAGGGAGGGATGATTAGTCATGGCCAATAATAAGATAATTAGAAAAGGGAATTTGTTTAAGGAGCATAATCTTATCGTCAATATATACCCTTAGAAAATATTTGTGGCTAACTAAAATAAAATCCATAAATAGTATTTAGTCAAAATAATAGTTAGTCTAAAAAGTATTTTTAACCTTATTTGAAAAGTTAATATCTAATTATTTAGCATAAAAGCCCAACCTCATTTTAAGCAACTTATCTAGAAAATATTTTTGTATTATTACCCCAAGGCCAAAACTAATTAAAAAATTTCTTTACGAAAATATTTATATTATAAAACTTATATAAGTTTATTGGGTAGAAACCTTTCATAAAATACTATTCAAAGGAAAAAAACCCAACATACTTTATTATACATATAAACTAAAATTTTATTTTGTATTTATATTTATTCCTAATAAACACAATATATATATAATACTAAAAGTAATAGTAATATTTAATAACCCACCAATAAAGTATCTAGTATAAGTCTTACTAACACCTTTATGTGTTTATTATTTTACTGGTACTATAGGAGTAGATATATTATAGGTTGTGTTCCCCCAAATAGAGAGAGAAAAACATTGGAAAATGAAGGGGGAGCCGAGAAGAGGGGATCTCACCGGAGGGTGTCGCTTTAGCTCGGCGGAGAGTTGGTTGCACGGCGGCTCTGGGCGCCGGCGCAGGGTGTCGGAGTGGGGTTGTTCGTCCGGACGCGGCGGCGGATCGCGCGAGAAGACGGAGTCCCACGGAGGAGGAGGAGGCCGGGGGTCTCGGCGATACAGCCGGGGGCGGCGTGCGATGCTCGGCGCTGGTCGCGTCGGACAGCGCGTCCGCCAGCGCCGAGGGCGACGGTGCGGCCACAGCGGCGAGATCGCATCTCCGGCACGGTGGAGTGCTCACCTGGCGGTGTACGGCGGGATTCAATACGGTGGCGCCAACCGTCGGGGCGGTGGCTGCGGTCGATCCCCGCCGTGGGTCACCGTGTTGCGGCGTATGGCGACCAGAGGCAGGGACGCGTCTTGGGAACGGCGGCAGTCAAGGGAGATCGGCGGCGGTTTCCCAGCGGGCGGCCACCGGACGGCGACACAGGCGTGCTTCCGTCAGTGGCGACGGAGATCGGGCCAACCGCAGGGGACAAAAAGGCCGGTGCGACTCGCGGTTGCGGTGAGGGTTTCTTTCTCCTTCCTTTCTATTTTGGTGGTTGTGCTCCGTCGGTTTACCGGGGTGGTGGTGGTTGTGAACACCATGAAGGTGGTGGTTGTGTCGATGGGGTGTGGTGAGATTTGTCGGGGCGGCAATGGTGGGGGAGGTCCATGGTGGTTTGTTCGGGTTGGTACTGGGTTTGTCGAAAGTGACCGTCGTGTGTCGGGTGACAGTGGCAATGATTGTGTTGGGCGATTCGGTTTCGACAAAAAAAGGGTGGCGGAGAACGGAGATGGGTTCGCAGGAGAGGAGGAGCGAGGTTGGTGTGGCGACGTGTCGGGGTGTGTCCGACATGAGATATGATAATGGATTGGTGTCCGAAATTTGTCGAACACGGAAGTATTGTATTTGTAATGGAGAAAATTAGTGGATGGGAAAAGGCACGGACACAGACACGATGCACGTTGTGGTGGTGGAAAATTTATGGGTTGAAATTTTATGGAGTACGGAGAGGACAATGAGGCTCTCCTTATATAGGAGGTGGAATCCTATTTGGATAAGAATTTGGATTAGTTTAAACCCCGTAGATAATCACATATTGATTCAAATCGATTTAAATTAAATTTATCAAATCTCAAGCAAATCTAGATAAAAACCTATTTTTAATTTAAAGCTATTTAAAATAAGTCAATAAAATCTTTTCCAATTTAAATTATCATAATTTTATTAAATATGAAATCAAATAATATTTAAAATATCTTTTTCGAAATAATAAAATAATGATATATATTAATTTTGAAAATCAATATTCTATACATGAATTAAATTCATGTAGCTCGAATAAATCTAGAATATTCATATAAAACTAGTTTTAAATGACAAATAAAATTAAGTAGCATTTTTACAATAAAGCATAAAGCGTTGAAAATGTTCTGATTATCTTTAAGTCCCTTGAGCTTTAGTTTAAACCTAGGAATTGGTTAGGCTTTCAATAGGAACTAGTGCACCCTATAACCTGTTGTAAGAAAACAACTAAGGGGCCACCTTTAAAGTATGTTTCACCTTAACAATTGATGCATGAGAACAACATGACAGCTAGGATGGATCTTGTATGAGTCCATCAGTATCATTATGAACTGAGATTTTCCTTTAGCCTAACTCAAGGCTAAAGTAGGTAAAGTTGTCAATTTAGATTTATTTCTCCAAACAAGTGGTAGTTGGTTATTAGTTTAATGTTTAATAGTAATAAATGGGCTGAACTAATATCATATCTTATAGATAGTTTATAGTTAGGCATGTTTAGAATTCAAGATACCAATTTAGAGATTGTATAATTGTTGACCAACTTGTACTTAATAAACCAGGAGGACATCCAGCTTTATTCATTGCCCTTGATCACCTGGAGCAAGGCAAGTACTTTTCTACGGTCTTGTGCATTTACATATCTTGTACTATTCTTGTGATACGTCATGACACGATATTCTGTACCCCTGTACTCCTGTATTCCTGTTCTTGTACTTGCTTGTGTCGGGTGGAGAAATATACTAGCCATGTGACCAAACTCTGGTTACTATATTCATGTAGATAGCTTAGGCCTCGTATCGTGCATGCGGGCCCTAAGCCGTACCATATTCATGTACTCCTGTACATGCTCCTGTACTCACCTTAGCCGGTCACATGGACTAGTTGTATTTCAATATTGTGCACTTATCATGTCTGGTACTTAGGATTATAGTTACATTTCCTGTACTTTACATTTCCTATACTTTATATTCCTATACTGCAGTTCCTGTACTTTATTTCCTGTATTACTTTCCTGTACTTTCCAGTTCATTATTGTATTTCATTTTCATGTACTCATGTACTCAGTTTCATATCATGTTCTTGTTCATTACCTAGAACTGTACTTTGCTCCGCTCCTGACTAGGATATGTTGCAGGTGAGTTGGAGGCTCTGTACGACACATATTATGGCCGAGAGCCAGTAGATGCAGGAGAGCCAGCTGGAGTTGCTCTTGACTTAGAGGTTGCAGAAGCCTAGAGCTTTACCTAAGTATTTCCATATTTTTCTTGTATTGAGACTATCAGACTTATTCTAGCTGGATGAATTTAATAACTTGTAGACCTGTACTTTACTTTTATTCTGGGATACGTTTATAGATGCTGTAATTTGTACTTGTCTTGATTATCTGGTTTGATTTCCCTAGATTGGTACAGCTTACTTCGTCGTGTCTAACGACGAAGGCTGGGCGTGTCCGACTCGTGTCCGATTATTCAGGAGCGGGTCGTAACATATTTTTAGTGGTGGCCCATGCAGGTCTATCCTAATAGTACCTAGGTATTCGTGTACTATTGGAGGACTTAATTTAAACTAGGAAAACTTGAATCATAGCATAGGAAATCGGGTACATCGGGTATATATGGATATTATATAAACATTTAAATTTTCTGGTAGGTTAGGTTTTTATCAATCACGAAGTTTCTTTTGTTGCAGGATGGTTGCTACGAGGAAGACCGCTGATCAGTCGGGAGTTGCAGGAAGCTCGGATCAGCCTGCACCAGATGCTCCAGTAGATCAGCTTCTGCCACCGTCTCCGATCTTTCCGCCGCTACCCCCGACGATGACTTTTGACGGCGCCCAGGTGATGGCTATGTTCCAACAGTTTATGGAGGCCCAGAACCACCAGGCAGCGCAGTTTCGGGCGACAGTTGTAGATACGCTCAGGACCAGAGAGCCGGCAGCACCAGCTCCAGCAGCACCTGCAGCACCAGCAGCATCGAGACCAGGGATGACCAGGGACTACCAGAACCTCTGCCCGATGGACTTTTGGGGCAACGAGGGGATCGTTTATGCGGACGAGTGGCTGGAGAATACGGAGAGGACCCTGAAGATGGCACGGATCTCGGATGACCTGAAGGTGGAGGTGGCGAGCATGCGACTCTTCGATTTGGCCAGAGCTTGGTATCGGAAGGAGCCCCAGTTGGAGGAGCACCAGGTGTCTTGGACAGATTTCAAAACTCTGTTCAAGGAGAAGTTTTTCCCCGATGTGGAGCGGGATAAGCTGTAGATGCAGTTCGAGACGCTGCAGCAAGGGACTATGACGGTTGCGGAGTATACTTCAGAGTTTACTAGACTTAGAAGGTTCGCGGAGAACCTAGTCAGAGCACCGGAGGACATAGCTTGGAGATTCAAGAAGGGTCTCACCAGGGAGCTGCGACACGCGGTGGCGATTAGTCATGCGACGACATATGCAAGCATTCTCAAGATTGCTCAGGCTGTAGAGAAGGAAGCAGATCCAAAGCTGAAGAGGGACCGGGAGATTGGCAGCAGCAGTTTCTAGGCACCAGCGAAGAGGGCCCAAACACAGATTCAGCCGAGGCCACAGCAGCCGGCAAAGCAGCATCACCGTCCAGCCAGAGCTCCTGCACATCAGCATCAGAGACAGCAGCAGCCAGCTATTTATACATTCTGTTATCGACCGGGACACCGCTTCGACGAGTGCCTCAAGAGGCTCGAGATCTGTTTATTCTGCGGATTAGATGCACACCAGATAAGGGACTGTCTACAGGCTGTAGCTCAATTGACGGAAGGACCTCGAGGAGCTGGAGGACCACCACCTGTACCACCCAGAGCTCTACCAGCTGTACCACAGAGGGTTCCGGCTTTACCTACTCGGCAGCATCGTTTTATGCAGCATCAGCAGCAGAGGGGACCACCACAGCAGGGACGTGCTTACGTCCTGGCTGCAGTTGAGGAGGATGAAGTAGTGCCAGATGTGATCACAGGTTCTATACTTTTATATTCTTTTCCTGCCATTATATTGTTTGATTCTGGAGCCACACATAGCATTGTATCATATGAGTTTCTGCATAGACGGCTTCACACCCAAGCCCACTAGGAGGAACTGTCAGATTATAACAGGAGGAGGGGTAGTGCCAGTTAGTGAGATGGTGGACTGCCCTATCATTATAGCTGGAAGAGAGATTAGGGCTCGACTTCTAGTGATGCCATTGTCCGGATTTGATATAGTCCTCGGCATCGACTGGATGAGCGAGCTTGCCGTAATAGACTGCCATGAAGGGAAGGTAATTTTCAGCCCGCCTGGAGTTCCACCGTTCGAGATCAGCAGACGAGTTGCAGAGAGGCCAGAGGGAGTCTATTTCGGAGCAGTTGCAGAAGATCAGGAGTTGCCGCACCCACTGATTGTAGAGTTTCTCGACGTCTTCCCCAAGGAGTTGCCAAGATTGCCGCCAGATCGAGATGTAGAGTTTAGCATCGACCTAGTGCCCAGATCAGCTCCGAAGTCCCAGCATTGCTACAAGATCAACCCGAAGGAAGCTGCAGAGTTGAAGGCTCATATTGATGAATTGGAGGGCAAGGGTTTTATTCAGTCCAGTGCTTTACACTAGGGAGCACCGATACTCTTCGTGCCCAAGAAGGATAGGACAGTGAGGATGTGTATTGATTACCGTATACTTAATAACATCACTATCAAGAATAAATATACTTTGTCGCGGATTGATGAGCTGTTTGACCAGCTCAGTGAGCAAACGTCTTTTCCAAGATTGACCTTTCGGTCGGGATATCATCAGATGAATGTTCGGGAGCAGGATATTCCGAATACAGCTTTTAACACCCGATACAGCCAGTATGAGTTTCTGGTGATGCCGTTCGGACAGACCAATGCCCCAACAGTGTTTATGAACTTGATGAATAAGGTTTTTCACAAGTATCTAGGAAAGTTTGTCGTAGTTTTTATTGACGAAATTCTGATATATTCAAAGACCGAGGAGGAGCATGTGGAGCACCTACAGATTGTGTTGGAGATTTTATAGAAGGAGAAGCTGTACGGGAAACTCTCAAAGTGTGAGTTTTTCTTGGACAGAGTGGAGTTCCTAGGGCACGTGGTGACTGAAGAGGGGATTTCTGTGGATCCCAAGAAGATTAAAGCTGTAGAAGCATAGGCACCTTCCAAGTTAGTAGCAGAGATTCGTAGTTTCCTGGGTCTAGCAGGATACTACAGAAAGTTTGTGAAAGATTTTGCCAAGATTGCAGAGCCTATGACGAAGCTTACATGGAAGGACGAGGAGTTCATCTGTAGCGATGCCTGCCAGTCTGCATTTGAAGAATTGAAGAGAAGACTCACCACAGCACCAGTTCTAGCTTTGCCATCTGGATTGGGAGGATTCTTCATCTACAGTGATGCTTCATGGAAGGGCTTGGGATATGTGCTTGAACAGAACAAGAGGGTCATTGCTTATGCGTCTAGACAGTTGAGACCTCATGAGAAGAATTACCCTACAAATGACTTGGAGCTTGCAGAGTCATTTTTACCTTAAAACTATGGAAACACTACTTGTATAGAGAGAGAGAGAGAGAGTGGACATCTTCACGGATCACAAAAGCTCAAAGTATATTTTTACTCAGAAGGAGTTGAATATGAAACAGCGTAGATGGCTAGAGCTCATGAAGGATTTCGACATCAATCCGCAGTACCACCCTGGGAAGGCGAATGTGGTGGCAGATGCTCTTAGTCAATATCCTGTTACTATATTTCTCACTATGGACGAACATCTTCTAGAGGATCTTGAGAGTCTGGGGATCGAGATTGTTCTACCAGGAGTTGGAGGGCAGCTGATGCACATGCAGATACAGTCAGGACTGCTAGAGAAGATCAAGGAGGCCCAGTTTCTAGATGAAGGGCTCCGATGTCTCAGGGGCCAGGCAGAGGCAGGATTGCTCGACGATTTTACTATTACGGAGGATGGATCCCTGAGGCACGGGAACCAGTTGTGTGTGTCCAAGGATTTGCGGGAGGAGGTGAGGTCCACCAGTCGCAGTATTCTATTCATCCTGGGTCTACCAAGATGTACAAGGATCTGCGAGAGTATGTTTGGTGGTATGGGATGAAGAGAGAGGTTGCCAGATTTGTTTTCAGATGCCTTGAGTGCAGCAAGTCAAGGCGGAGCGCTAGAGACCAGTAGGATTACTCCAGCCTTTACCTATTCTGGAATGGAAGTGGGAGCATATCACCATGGACTTTGTCTCTGGATTACCGCATACGCCCAGTAGCAAGGATGCTATTTGGGTGATCATGGACAGACTGACGAAGTCTGCTCATTTTATTTCGTTCAAGGTAGGGCTGTCGACCGAGAAGCTTGCAGACCTCTACATGCGACAGATTATACGGATTTATGGAGTTCCGGTTAGCATCGTTTCAGACAGAGATAGCCGCTTCACATCACAATTCTGGAGAAGTCTATAGCTGAACTTAGGTTCACAGTTGAAGTTCAGCACCGCCTATCATTCACAGATGGACGGGCAGTCCGAGAGGACCATTCAGACACTAGAGGACATGCTGCGGGTTTGCGTACTTGATTTCGGTGGTTCGTGGGAGGATCATTTGCATCTAGTGGAGTTTGCCTATAACAACAGTTATCAGGCTAGCATCGAGATGACCCCGTTTAAGGCACTATATGGACGAAGATGTCGCACGCCTTTATATTGGGACGATGTTGGTGAGAGGGCTTTGCTTGGGACAGAGATGGTGGTAGACTCAGCTGAGAAAGTCAGACTGATCAGGGAACGTCTCAGAGTTGTGCAGGATCGGCAGAAGCACTGGGCGGACAGCAGCAGACGGCCACTGGAGTTCGTGGTTGGAGATAGAGTATTCCTGAAGATCTCGCCGACTAGGGGCATCATTCGTTTTGGCAGAGGCGAAAAGCTCAGTCCGAGGTACATCGGGCCTTTCGACGTGACTGTACGGATTGGCGATGTAGCATATCGACTAGCGCTTTCAGCTAGCTTGGAGGGAGTACACGACGTTTTCTACGTGTCCCAGCTTCGACGCTACATTCCAGGTCCGAGCCATGTGGTGGACTTTTCAGAGCTAGAGGTGGGTCCGAGCTTGACCTACGAGGAGCATCCAGTGGAGATCCTTGATAGGAGGGAGAAGCAACTGCGGAATCAGACTATTCCACTTATCCGCATCATGTGGAGACACCACTCTCCGGAAGAGTCCACATGGGAGCGCGAGGATGAGATGCTGGAGCGCTATCCCAATTTGTTTGTTTGATTGTATTTTGATATTGAGAAATTTTAAATACAATAAATGATTTGTGTTTGAACCTTCTTTGAGATTTTGCTTTAAGATTGTTTTGATTGTCTCTCGAATTTCGAGGACGAAATTATTTTAAGGGGGAGATTTGTAACTCCACCTCCCTATTTTGAGAAAATAAATTTGATTTTTAAAAGCAGTTCTAATATTAATAATTATTGATTGAAGTTTCAAATAATAAGTTTAATTTCAAATAATAAATTTTGGTGATCTATATTTTTGGAGGAAAATAATTTTAGGAGCAGAATTTCAAATTTAAAAGTTTGTTGAAACAAACTTAGTGGTCCCCACTCATTTAAAAAATGTTCTAACTGTTTTTCTTTAAAATTCTGCAATAATGAAAAGGCAGGGGGTCTTTTTGAATAAAAACCTATTTCGGGGGGGGGGGGGGAGGGGGCAACTATGCAAATGTTCGTAACGGGAGGGGTTTTATGAAAAATTCCTTTTTTTCTTTCAAACCGAAGTGCGAAGAGAGAGAGAGCATTCACAGCTCACTCTTCTCCTTTCTTGGTTCTCGAGAGAGCTCTGAACTTTTCCATTTCCTCAACTCGTGAAGCCTTAGCCCAAATCGTGGCGGCTAGCTCCTTTTCTCCGACCGGCAGCTGGCAGTGAACGTCTCCAGAGCAACGGCGTACGAGTTCCT
Source organism: Iris pallida (assembly GCA_029216955.1). NCBI lineage: Eukaryota > Viridiplantae > Streptophyta > Magnoliopsida > Asparagales > Iridaceae > Iris > Iris pallida. The sequence goes on along the minus strand of JANAVB010044685.1, from coordinate 154,657 downwards.
CAGCTCGACGGCGACCACGAGCACACCCCGGCGGTTTCACCACTCCAGCTCGACGACGAGGCCATTCCCTCACGGCAGCGTTCGTCTTTCGGTGATTTTTTCACCAACGAGGCGAGTTTCGATTGTTCTTTCCCGATCTCCTTCCTCATCTTAGTGTCGATTTGTTTACTTTCGTTCTGGAACTTCCCTGTCAGCCCAGACTTCTCGTTGGTGACGTCAAGGAGTTCGTAGATTCGGCAACGTAGAAGTCTGACCGATTTTACTAGAGCAGCACACTTCGACGACCGACAGCAGGCGGTGGCAAGTAATTCTTTATTTCCTCTTTTCCATTTCGGCAAATCGACGGTGAGGAATCGTTCAATTTCTGTTTAGATCTAGGAATTATAACGTTTAGAGATTTATTCTCCCGATTTTTCTTTTGGTTAGGATTGACCTATTTTACTCACTCGAAAGAATGTCGACAAATTTCGTTGATTCCTGCTATACTTCCTGATCTATCAATCTTGGTAAGTGTCACTCCCGTTTTCCGTTATACGTATTTCGTATGCGTATACGAGATTTCTGGCATTTATTAGGTGGACCGTAGTTAGGCTTGTTTTGCTTAGCCTAGTCTTGGTTTAAACTTGACTTGGTTTATTTGATCAGTTCGGTTCAATTTGACTTGGTTTGGCTTGGCTTGGCTTGGTTTGAGATGGAGAGGGTTGATATATAACCCAACTCCTTCTCTCTCTCTTCATTCACTTCTTCATTTATTTTCTTCATCCTCTTCCTTTACTTCTCCCGCCCACCAAGTCCTAGGCAAGTGCAACTTGCTTCACGATGGATCTCAAATTTTATTGTTCCATTCTCTCCCTTACTTGATTTTAAGCCACTTTAGAACTTGACATTTTTTATTTTGGTAAATGGATTCATGTAGATCTAAGTGCGTGTCATTTTTGGTTTTTTTGGGTTTTGATCTATTAAACTTCATTATTTTTTGTTTTGATTGTTCCATGTTGTAGAGAATTTGATTTTACCCAAAATGGACCTTTGAAAAGTTAGATTTCGACTTATTTTGAAGAAGTTATGGCCAAAAGCATTTTTGGCCATTTCTATGTTCATATGTCCTGATTTTGGCAGGGACGATGAATAGTGCCGCATGAATAGTGCTGTAGCCGCATGAGCATGAATAGTGCCGCAGCTGCAGGAATGAATAGTACCGCATGAATAGTGTCGTAGTCGCATGAGCATGAATAGTACCGCAGCCGTAGGAATGAATAGTGTCGCAGCCGTATGGATGAATAGTACCGCAGGAATGAATAGTGCCGCATGGAATGAATAGTGCTGCAGCCGCATGAGATGAATAGTACCACAGTCGCATGAGATGAATAGTATCGCAGCCGCTAGAATGAATAGTGCCGCAGCCACATGGATGAATAGTACCGCAGGAATGAATAGTGTCGTATGGAATGAATAGTGCCGCAGCCGCATGAGATAAAAAGTACCGCAGCCGCATAAGATGAATAGTGTCGCAGCCGCAGGAATGTATAGTGTCGCATGAATAGTGCAGCAGCCGCATGAATGAATAGTACCGCAGCCGTATGAGCATAAATAGTGCTGCATGGAATGAATAGTGCCGCAGAATGTCGCATAGGGCCTATTTTGGCTGTTTTTGGCTGTTTTAAGTCCTATTTGGCTGAATTGTGGCCATAATTTCTCCCAACTTTCAACATGAAAGTTCTAGATCTTTTCCTTGGCTTCAAGAATATATTATTAGCTATTTAATGCAAGTTACTGACATTCATGATAATGTAAGGATAGAACACAATAATGGCCTGTTAAGGCACACTCTTAGCCAGTAACAAGTAACAAGTAACATGACATGATAGTGGCCCATCGTGGCGCACTCTTGATAAGTAAACCTAACATGATAATCTTGAAATGTTGTTGTGACGGCTATCTTGACTTGCTAAGTAACTCTTGTCTTGACACCGTGGGTGTTTGTGCTTGTATAAGCTACATGTCTCGTCTTGCATCATGTCTAGGACATGAATTCCTGGTTACCACGGTCAGGGATTCATATTGAATCTGACTAGAATAATGACTAGATTGATCATGTAGTTCATGAAGAGATTTTCCAGCTACAGACAGTCCCCTTATCTGGCACTCTAATTGGACTTGTAGCCTGTCGTCGAGTAGGACACATTTTCAGCATACTGTCATGTGTTGCACCTCTAAGTCACCTAATCCAACTCTCTTAACTTGTGATCGGATAACCTAGATTAAGTCTGCAAGGCTTGTGGCTGTTGGAACATCTTATTGCATCTTGCTAGTAACTAGGCTTGTGATAACCCTAGTTAGTTAAAGTATCAAGCCGTACTCATTGTTTGGCCGTAAATGATGAATAGAGTCCAGTCTAGTCTTATCTAAGCAAGACTGCTACATGGTTATTACTGCACATTACTTTATGCTTTACTCTTGTCGATAATTGGTTGGAGACTAAGCTCTGTTCAGGTGAAGGGTTACAACCCCGGTCCTTGTTTGGTTTACGGATTGTAACTTGGCTACCGGAATAGTCCCTTAGTTGTCTTATCGTTTACGTCTTGTTTTCTCTAACTCATGTCTTTTATTATCCTTTATGTCTCATGTGCTAATATGCTGGTTTTAGTTCTTAAGTGAAGCCTCCTTTGTGGCACTTGCTCTTTCTGGGGTCTGACCCAGCTGGTTTTGTATGGCCAGATTTTGGAGTAGCACCCGAGGATCTTCCAGCCTTCTAGCCAGATGGTGCACACTAGATGCAACCCTGGCAATGAGTGGGTTTTATTTGCTCTCCTACTCTATTGTAAATTATTTTTTTGAGGCATTTAGCCACCGAGCGAGTGTTAGCTCGTGTTAAATTTACATTCCTGTCTGCCTAATGGACGTAACATGATTGACAGATCCTAGGGTTGATCATGTATGACTTAAACTCTTGCTAGTCTTCGTATTTTGTATGACTAGCTTCATGATCATCTGAATATGTAATGTTTGGGACGCCTTACTTTGTATGTCTGATGATCTACCATCTTGTTACTTTTACTTGCTTGCTTGAGATTGAGACACTAGGCTTGTTCTTGACCCTAAGAGACTAATGGCTTGTAGTAAACCCTCATGCATCTAGACAGCCGTGACCGTATTGCGAGGTAGGATTTACTTCAATGTACGTAGCTGGCTGTGTCTGTCCCCTGCTCTCCAGTATTCTGGTTTTGGGGCGTGACACGGTTTAAGTGGTGGCCCATGCAGGTCTTGTAAATCAAGATGTGTGAGGGTTTCACTGAATAGATGTCCCAGACATGTTCCCCAAAGAGCTTCCAGGCATGCCCCCAGAGAGAGAGATAGAGTTCACCATTGATTTGCTTCTAGGGACGACACCGGTGTCAGGGAGAGTCTATAGGATGGCACCTTCAGAGTTAGAGATCTTGTACAAGATGATTGAAGAACTCAGAACCAAGAGATTCATCCGTGCTAGTGGATCACCTTGGGGAGCCCCGATACTTCTTGTGAAAAAAAGGATGGTACATCAAGATTATGTATTGATTATCGTACCTTGAACTCTGTAACAATCAAGAACAGATATCCTCTACCAAGGATAGATGATTTATTTGATCAACTCAGAGGAACGGCAGTATTCTCGAAGATTGACTTGCGGTCAGGATACCATCAGATCAGAGTTAGAGAACAAGACGTCCCGAAGATAGCATTCAGATCCAGATATGGGCATTGGAAGTTCCTTGTTATGCCATTTGGAGCGACCAATGCGCCAGCCGTATTCATGGACCTCATGAATCGTATCTTCATGCCCTATTTGGACCAGTTTGTGATAGTGTTTATAGATGACATCTTAGTTTATAGCAAGAATGAGGCAGATCATGAGCAGCACCTTCGTATAGTTCTTCAGATTCTCAGAGAGCACCAGTTGTACGCAAAGTTTAGTAAGTACGAGTTTCGGCTCGATCGTATCTCGTAATCTTGAGAGGAATTACCCAACCCATGACTTGGAGTTAGCAGCGGTGGTTTTCGCACTTAAGCTTTGGAGGAATTATTTATATAGAGATCGGGTGGAGATTTTTACCGACCACAAGAGTCTGAAGTATGTGTTTACCCAGAAGGAGCTTAACATGCGTCAGAGAAGATGGCTAGAACTACTTGTCGATTATGACATCAACTTGCAGTATCATCCTGGGAAGGCCAACGTTGTAGCAGATGCATTGAGCAGGAGAGCTGGAGTTTATTTCCTAACAGCACAGCCAGAGTTATTAGCAGATCTTCAGAAGATGGGCATTAAGATAGTTCTTCCTACCAATGTAGCATTGATGGCCAGCATGCAAGTTCAGTCCAGCATTGTCGAGAAGATTAAGTTAGCTCAGTCAACGGATTCTAAGCTTCAGCGGCTAGGACAGAATGTGTAGCAGGACGGAGAGAAGAGTTATGTATTCATGAGGACGGTACACTTCGACATGGAAGGCGTCTTTGTGTACCCAGTGGTGATATCAGACAGGAGATCATGGCAGAGGCTCACAGTTTTCAGTATTCAATTCATCCCGGTGGTACGAAGATGTACCGAGACATCCGTCAGCATTTCTGATGGAATGGCATGAAGAGGGAGATAGCCCGGTTTGTCTCTCGTTGTTTAGTTTGTCAATAAGTTAAGGTTGAACATCAGAGACCAGCTGGACTTCTTTAACCTTTGCCGATCCCAGAATAGAAATGGGAGTACATTACCATGGATTTTGTAACTGGGTTACCTAAATCCCCAGCTGGAAGAGATGCTATCTGGGTTATAGTTGACAGGCTCACCAAGGTAGCTCATTTTCTTTCCTTCAGAATTGGTCAGTCGACGGATCAGATAGCATAGATGTACCTCAGACAGAATGTCAGATTGCATGGAGTGCCAGTTAGTATCATATCAAACAGAGATTCAAGATTCACATTACACTTTTGGCGGAGTCTTCAAGGGAGCTTAGCGACTCGTCTCAAGTTCAGTTCAGCTTATCATCCGCAGACAGATGGTCAGTCAGAACGCTCGATCCAGACTCTTGAAGATATGTTGCTGTCGTGTACACTAGACTTCGATGGTTCGTAGGAAGATCACCTGCATCTCGTAGAGTTCTCCTATAATAACAGTTTCTAGGCCAGTATCCAGATGGCACCCTTTGAAGCACTATATGGCAGGAAGTGCAGATCACCTTTAGCTTGGGATGAAGTTAGCGAGAGACAGATGCTTGGTCCAGAGATGATTATACAGACAATCGAGGTGGTCAGACAAGTCAGAGATTATCTTCGAGTTGTCCAAGATCGCCAGCGTCATTGGGCCGATTCTCATCGGCGTCCCCTTGAGTTTTCAGTCGGTGACCACGTGTTCCTTAGGATCTCGTCTATCCGTGGCGTCATTAGATTCGGCGTACGGGGAAAGCTTAGTCCTAGGTACATAGGGCCATTTGATATCCTTGAGCAAGTAGGTGATGTGTCCTATCGTCTTGCTCTTCCACCATCGTCATGTAAGGTACATGACGTATTCCATGTATCCTAATTGCGACGATATATTTCGGATCCGAGTCATGTCCTTGATCATTTGGAATTGGTTGTTGGTACCAACCTTTCGTATGAGGAAAGACCCGTATCCATTTTGGACCGAAGAGAGAAGGTGCTCAAGAATAAGACTATTAGTTTAGTCCGTATTGCTTGGGGACATCACTCTTTGGACGAGTCAACATGGGAGCGTGAGGATGATATTCGTTCGCGATATCCACACCTATTTGACTCATAAGGTATAATGTCTTCCTTATGCCTTATGCTTTTAATTTTTTGCTTGCATGAATGATTGCTTGGTTGACTGCTAGTCGTAGCCTGCTTATGATTAATATAGCTTTACCCGACATCTCTAGCCTCTTGATTAAATTCCGAGGACAGAATTCTTTTAAGGTGGGTAGAGTTGTCACTCTCATTTCCCGTTATACGTATTTCGTATGCGTATACGAGATTTCTGGCATTTATTAGGTGGACCGTAGTTAGGCTTGTTTTGATTAGCCTAGTCTTGGTTTAATCTTGACTTGGTTTATTTGATCGGTTCGGTTCAATTTGACTTGGTTTGACTTGGCTTGGCTTGGCTTAGTTTGAGAAAGAGAGGGTTGATATATAACCCAACTCCTTCTCTCTCTCTTCATTCACTTCTTCATTTATTTTCTTCATCCTCTTCATTTACTTCTCCCACCCACCAAGTCCTAGGCAAGTACAACTTGTTTCATGATGGATCACAAGTTTTATTGTTCTATTCTCTCCCTTACTTGATTTTAAGCCACTTTAGAACTTGACATTTTTTATTTTGGTGGATGGATTCATGTAGATCTAAGTGCGTATTATTTTCGGTTTTCTTGGGTTTTGATCTATTAAACTTTATTATTTTTATGTTTTGATTGTTCCATGTTGTAGAGAATTCAATTTTACCCAAAATGGACCTTTGAAAAGTTAGATTTCGACTTGTTTTGAGGAAGTTATGGCCAAAAGCATTTTTGGCTATTTCTTTGTTCATCTGTCCTGATTTTGGCAGGGACGATGAATAGTGCCGCAAGAATAGTGCCGCAGCGGCATGTGCATGAATAGTGCCACAGTCGCAGGAATGAATAGTGCCGCATGAATAGTGCCGCAGCCGCATGAGCATAAATAGTACCGCAGCCGCAGGAATGAATAGTGCCGCAGCCGCATGGATGAATAGTACCGCAGGAATGAATAGTACCGCATGGAATGAATAGTGCCGCAGCCGCATGAGATGAATAGTGCCGCAACCGCATGAGATGAATAGTTTCGCAGCCGCTGGAATGAATAGTACCGTAGCCGTATGGATGAATAGTACCGCAGGAATGAATAGTGCCGCATGGAATGAATAGTGCCGCAGCCGCATGAGATGAATAGTACCGCAGTCGCATGAGATGAATAGTATCGCAGCCGCAGGAATGAATAGTGCCGCAGCCGCATGAATGAATAGTGCCGCATGAATAATATCGCAGCCGCATGAGCATGAATAGTGCCGCATGGAATGAATAGTGCCGCAGAATGTCGCATAGGACCTATTTTGGCTGTTTTAAGTCCTAATTGGCTGAATTATGGCCAAAATTTCTCCCAACTTCCAACATAAAAGTTGTAGATCTTTTCCTTGGCTTCAAGAATATGTTATTAGCTATTTTATGCAAGTTACTCTCATTCATGATAATGTAAGGATAGAACACGATAATGGCCTGTTAAGGCACACTCTTAGCCAGTAACAAGCAACAAGAAACATGACATGATAGTGGCCCGTCGTGGTGCACTCTTGATAAGTAAACCTAACATGATAATCTTGAAATGCTGTTGTGACGGCTATCTTGACTTGCCAAGTAACTCTTGTCTTGACACCGTGGGTGTTTGTGCTTGTATAAGCTACATGTCTCGTCTTGCATCATGTCTAGGACATAAATTCCTGGTTACCACGGTCAGGAATTCATATTGAATCTGACTAGAATAATGACTAGATTGATCATGTAGTTCATGAAGAGATTTTTCAGCTACAGGTAGTACCGTTATCTGGGCGCTCTAATTGGACTTGTAGCCAGCCGTCGAGTATGGCACATTTTCAGCACACTGTCATGTGTTGCACCTCTAAGTCACCTAATCCAACTCTCTCAACTTGTGACCGGATAACCTAGATTAAGTCTGCAGGGCTTGTGGCTGTTGGAACATCTCATTGCATCTTGCTAGTAACTAGGCTTGTGATAACCCTAGTTAGTTAAAGTATCAAACCGTACTCATTGTTTGGCCGTGAATGATGAATGGAGTCCAGTCTAGTCTTATCTAAGCAAGAATGCTACATGGTTATTACTGCACATTACTTTATGCTTTACTCTTATCGATAATTGGTTGGAGACTAAGCTCTGTTCAGGTGAAGGGTTACAACCCCGGTCCTTGTTTGGTTTACGGATTATAACTTGGCTACCGGAATAGTCCCTTAGTTGTCTTATCGTTTATCGTCTTGTTTTCTCTAACTCATGTCTTTTATTATCCTTTATGTCTTATGTGCTAATATGCTAGTTTTAGTTCTTAAGTGAAGCCTCCTTTTTGGCACTTGCTCTTTTTGGGGTCTGACCCAGCTGGTTTTGTATGGCCAGATTTTGGAGTAGCACCCGAGGATCTTCCAGCCTTCCAGCCAGATGGTGCACACTAGACGCAACCCTGGCAATGAGTGGGTTTTATTTGCTCTCCCACTCTATTGTAAATTATTCTTTTGAGGCATTTAGCCGCCGAGCAAGTGTTAGCTCGTGTTAAATTTATATTCCTGTCTGCCTAATGGCTGTAACATGATTGACAGATCCTTGGGTTGATCATGTATGACTTAAACTCTTTCTAATCATCACATTTTGTATGACTAGCTTCATGATCATCTGAATATATAATGTTTGGGATGCCTTACTTTGTATGTCTGATGATCTACCATCTTGTTACTTTTACTTGCTTGCTTGAGATTGAGACACTAGGCTTGTTCTTGACCCTAAGAGACTAATGGCTTGTAGTAAACCCTCACGCATCTAGACAGCCGTGACCGTATTGCGAGGTAGGATTTACTTCAATGTACGTAGCTGGCTGTGTCTGTCCCCCGCTCTCCAGTATTCTGGTTCTGGGGCGTGACAGTAAGTATCTATGTGATTATGGTTTAGTTGAATTTGTAAGGTTGAATTCTTGTTTGTTCTAAATTTGTTTCTCTTCACATTTTGAAATCTTTCCAACAATTGATATAACAGAGCTTAGATCTAGGCGTGTCCATTTCTTCAAATATTGTGTCTCACTACAGTTGAATTCTTCAGGTATTGTTCCTCTCAAACTTATTTGGTCTGTTTACAATTGAATGCTTGGTTGTATTTTTAGTTGTGTATATTTTCTTTTAATGCCTCGTGTTCGATTGGCCGTGCGTTCGAGTCCGTTCCTGGGTGATGTTCGGATCTTATACAAGAATTTGTATCGGATCGCGTTGTGTTCGAGTGCAATTCTATGAACTCGGTGTTATGACTTGTTGGATGTTTCGACTGTTGCTCGTGTCCGCGTCCAGGGTGATGGACCCTTTTGGATCAGTACTTGTGTCCAAGTTCTGTCGGGTTAGCATATGGTAGTGTGTGTGTGTTTTCAAAGGCGAAGCCGATTCAGAAGTCTGATGGAAGCAGTAGCTTATTCTCTTTGGATTGTGTTATTATTTCATCAATTTGTATATTTTCTTTGTATAAGATTTCGATTTGGTTGTATATTATTTTAGCCTCGTATATTTTCTTCTAAAACGTTGAACTGTTACGTTGATGAGTATCAGAGGTTGGTTCAGCCTGGGATATCACATTTGTATAGTGTTGGTTCAGACTGGGATATCACATTTGTATAGTGTTGGTTCAGCCTGGGATTTATTTTAACTACAGTATTTGCTTCAGTTGAAAAATCTGAACCCACACTTGCAATATTTGTTTTGGTTTGGGTTGTGAAGACTGAGATTATCAGGAGCATCAGTTTTGGCTCAGTTGACTGCATATGCAGTAGTGACAAACCTGGGAACCCATGTGGAACCCTAGACTTACCTATCAGTGTCCAGGTTCAATCTATTGAACATGAGATGCATACCTATCAATGTTTTGATTATCTTTAAGTCCCTTGAGCTTTAGTTTAAACCTAGGAATTGGTTAGGCTTTCAATAGGAACTAGTGCACCCTATAACCTGTTGTAAGAAAACAACTAAGGGGCCACCTTTAAAGTATGTTTCACCTTAACAATTGACGCATGAGAACAACATGACAGCTAGGATGGATCTTATATGAGTCCATCAGTATCATTATGAACTGAGATTTTTCTTTAGCCTAACTCAAGGCTAAAGTAGGTAAAGTTGTCAACTTAGATTTATTTCTCCAAACAAGTGGTAGTTGGTTATTAGTTTAATGTTTAATAGTAATAAATGGGCTGAACTAATATCATATCTTATAGATAGTTTATAGTTAGGCATGTTTAGAATTCAAGATACCAATTTAGAGATTGTATAATTGTTGACCAACTTGTACTTAATAAACCAGGAGGACATGCAGCTCTATTCATTGCCCTTGATCACCTGGAGCAAGGCAAGTACTTTTCTACGGTCTTGTGCATTTATATATCTTGTACTATTCTTGTGACACATCATGACATGATATCTTGTACCCCTGTACTCCTGTATTCCTGTTCTTGTACTTGCTTGTGTCGGATGGGAAAATACACTATCCATGTGACCAACCCCGATTACTATATTCATGTAGATAGCTTAGGCCTCGCATCGTGCATGCGGGCCCTAAGCCGTACCATATTCATGTACTCCTGTACATGCTTCTGTACTCACCCCAGCAGGTCACATGGACTAGTTGTATTTTAATATTATACACTTATCATGTCTGGTACTTCAGGATTATAGTTACATTTCCTGTACTTTATATTTCCTGTACTTTATATTCCTGTACTGCAATTTTTGTACTTTATTTCCTGTACTACTTTCCTGTACTTTCCAGTTCATTCCTGTATTTCATTTTCATGTACTCTTGTACTCAGTTTCATATCATGTTCTTGTTCATTACCTAGAACTGTACTTTGTTCCGCTCCTGACTAGGATATGTTGCAGGTGAGTTGGAGGTTCTGTGCGACACATATTATGGTCGAGAGCCAGTAGATGCAGGAGAGCTAGCTGGAGTTGCTCTTGACTTAGAGGCTGCAGAAGCCTAGAGCTTTACCTTAGTATTTCTATATTTTCCTTGTATTGAGACTATCAGACTTATTCTAGCTGGATGAATGTAATAACTTGTAGACCTGTACTTTACTTTTATTCTGGCATACGTTTATAGATGCTGTGATTTGTACTTGTCTTGATTATCTGGTTAGATTTCTCTAGATTGGTACAGCTTACTTCGTCGTGTCTAACGACGAAGGCTGGGCGTGTCCGACTCGTGTCCGATTATTCGGGAGCGGGTCGTGACAACTACCTTGACAACTCTCCTTTTTGAACTATTCAATCGCCTTTGAATCCCGTATTTGTATTCGACCACATCTCACTTGAACTCTTTATTGTTTTTTATCTCCACTTACTCTCAAAAAATAAACGCTCGTACTTGATAGATAGACACAGAGTATCCCCTTAGTTGTCCGATCACCTATGGCCAAGATATTTGTATATACACAAGTGTAGCCACTCGTCGACCAAGCCATGTAACTACATCTTCGTCTTGAGTTACTCATTATTTTCCTCAAACCCTAGATCTATTATCATGACCTTCTAATCGTTTGGAACTTGAGGATGACTAGAATCGTTCCTTTGGTCGAACCCCCACCTAGGAGAATGTCTTTTCTCTAGGAACCACGTCTCATGAATCTCTACTTATTCTCATTTTGATTTACTTAACCGTTAACTTTTTATTTTGTGCGACCCCCATTCACTACTCAAACCCTACCACGATCATTAAACCTAACTGTATGTTTCCTCCCAATTGAATTGCTTCACTCATTGAATTTTTTTTATTAAAACTCCTTCGTGATTTATGCAACCCGTGTTTCTTATATGATTTCCTTGTGCAAAGATAGAAATTGGATAATGACACCCTTCTGTTATACGGGCTAGATTAGAAAATTCCCATAGAGGAGATTAATGGTAGAGTTGGTTAAGGTGGTTATGCGATTATGAGGCATTAGTTGAATTATGATCTAAAACACTATTAGATGAAGTTGGGATGATGTAATATTATGTTTTGATGATAAGATCAAAGATGCATGGATTCTAAACCGATAAATTATTTTCAAGGATTAATCCAATATTGAATATAAGAAATTTTAATTTCATGGTGCTTCAAGAATTAAAAATCACTGTATACAAATTGTTTGCTAAAGATAAGGTTGACTTTTGGTTTTGATAAAATAGTGTTGATGATATTAGTTTTCAAGGATAACCAAATATTGATAATTAGAATTTCTAAATCATTGATGCTTAAGGGTTAATTTTATGTTGATGGATGCATGCGAAATTTCTACTAGGATGAGTATGATTCTTATTTTTGAAAAATATTGATATGTTGGAAGAAGAAGATTAGGGATTTATTGAATTCAAAGTTTTTGACTTATTGAATTTCTATTATGAGATATCGGATTTAGATATAAGAATATATTTAGAATTCTAAATTTTTTTGAGTTAAATTTTGAGAGCAAGTCCCAAATTGAGAATAGAAGAAAAAGAAATTATTTCAAGAAAATTTAAATTTTATGGAATATAAAATTTGAGGAGACTGTAAAGAGTCATTATTGATAAAATGATACCGATAATTTAAAGATTATGACGATATTCAACACGATTTAAAATGTTGAGTTATTGATCCTAAATTAGGATCGAGAAAGTTATCAACTATTTTTGAGATTACGCCTCCATAGATTGATGTTAGCGTTGATCGAATTAGGCACTAATGGGCTGTCTTGCAAGTGATCATCTTCTAAACTAAATCTATTGATTTTATTTTTCTAGTTATTCAAAACTGTCTATTTTCGTTGAATGTCGTTCTTGTCCTCGTCCAATGATTTGATCATGTTTTCTTATCGAGAAACTCTTGTATCTCCTCAAGCCTACCTACCTTAGTTATTTCTTAATTTCGAGGACAAAATTCTTGTAAGTTGGGTAGGATGTAAAATCCCTCAAAATTAAAAGAATATTTGATTTGGTTAAATATACTATTTTGGATTTTTATTTATTTTTAATTTTGTTATTTTGTCCTATTTATATTATATAAAAAGGGGCTATAGTCATGATTGAGTTTGAATGTGCAAGTCGACTAAAAAGTATGGCATGCCTAGTGTAGCCGGGTACTTTGACTAGCGTACTATCCATGTTAAAAATGTCATGGTTATATTTTAGTCTCTTGCATGTTAACAATTCAAATTGTGGCACAAGTCATATTTTTATTTAATTAATAATTAGTTTATATAAGCCTTATGACTTTTTAGGAGATCCGGTTGCACCAAACCTTTCCGAACTTCTTCCAAGCCAAACCCAAAACTATGTAGGCATGTTGGGCACTGAAATACATTAATAAATATATATTTTTTATATTTATTCAAATTTTGGATTGTATTTATATATATATATATATATATATATATATATATATATATATATATATATATATATATATATATAATTAGTTCTATATTAGGAAAGACCTATTTAAATCCTCAATCAAATCAATTAGCCAACTCATCAAACAACCAAGCCAATCAAGTGGACCCCAACCATTAAGTGGTCGGCCAAGCACTCCCCCCCCCCCTCTTGGCCGAACATCCCAAAAGGAAAAAGGATTCCCAATCCTATACATACATAAAACCCATAAAGCCCATATATATATATATATATATATATATATATATATATATATATATATATATATATGAGTAAGGATAGGCATCTCCACAATTTTTGCATCCCCATGCATCCCCTCTATTTGCACCGTTGGATGTTGCTTTAAGTCATCTAATCTTAACCATTGGTAAATCAACGGTTAAGATTAGATGACTTAAAGCACCATCCAACAGTGCAAATAGAGGGGATGCAAAAAGTGTGGGGATCTTGATCCTCATATATATATATATATTTTATATATATATATATATATATATATATATATATATATATATATATATATATATATATATATATATATATATATATATATATACCCTAACTTAATTTCTCCTTCTTTCCCACCTCCATAGCCGACCATACTCTCTTCCTCCCTAAATTTCGACAGCACTAAGCCCCATAGCCCTCATAACATCATCCCCTCCATTACACATTTCTCCATCCACCACAAAAACTCATCTCCTTCACTATACATCCATCCAACCACCGAAACAAATCCTAGAAACTCCATCTTCCCCATCCAACCATTTATCGTCATTTCCAACCCCTTCAAACTCACCAAGAAGGGAGTATCAATCAAGAATAGCAAGAAAGGTGGGAGCTTTGGCAAGGAGAAGCCTCCACAACCCAACTAGCAAGGACTTTTGGTAAGAAACCCTACTTTTTTCATCTCAAACCCATGCTTTAATTCTGTAGAAATTCTGTTATTAAATCTGTAAAAATAGTATTTTGGTACATTTTTTATTTATTTTTACCTATAAAAGTTTCATGAATTATGGTTGTAATATTCATGTTTCGGTAGGGTCGATTCCAACCCCGTTGTGAAGGAACTATAAGTTAGTGATGGTTATTTTTGAAACTAAATTTTATGTGTGTTAATATATAGAAAATATGATTTTTTAAGTATTTTTTCATGATTTTATCAACTCTAATCTGGTCGAGAAAAATATAGGTCAAAACTAGATATTTTCGGGTAACCTGCTGACCTAGAATGTCCCAAACTTGTAGTATAACTCAACCCTTGTACCTCTGATATTATTCTGCAAAATAAGATATTTTATTTCTTTTTAAAATATATTTTGGTTATTTTAGCAATTTTGAGTCATTAACTATGTTCCGGGCGAGTTTCGGGTAGACTAGTTGACTTAGTAATCAACTAGTCATAAATGTCTTTAGAAATATTAATTCTGGAATTTCAGAAATAAATCTGTAAAAAATTAGTTTAAATATTATTTTTATGATTTTTATATGATTTTTAAGTATGTTATTGAAGTATGGGCATAACCGACTAATTAAGAGTTGGAAACCCTAAAACTGTGTTTCGATGTCTCGTAGAACCTGTGTGTGATTGTATGGATCTAAATGGTTCCATGAGAGATTGAATATAATTTTAACACATTACTTTGACTAATTAAGTCGTATCGTAAGTTTCGTGAGTAGTGACTTAATCTAGTTAATTAATTATCTAGGAGCGTCGGGTTCCGGAGGCGTGTACGCGGGAGCGGTGTTTCATATTCACAACGCGGAATCAGGCAAGTGCACCTTGCTATCGTACAGTTCTTGTTTCATTCTGTTATTTATATCTTTCTATTTTATCTCTTGTACTTTACCTTAGAAATTATATCGATACGGGCTTCCAGATTACATCTGGGTGCCATTCAACTAATGAGTTGTCTAGTATTGATATATAGAGCCTGCCTGAGATTTATGGATTTATTTCCATAAAAGACCTGTGATACGACACGTGATTGACACATATATTAACCCGATACTTGAGCCAGATTACCTGAGATAACTGATTCCTAATACCTGTAGGTTAAAGGTGTTTGTGTCATTTTATCTTTCTTTTAGATGTGTCGTAGGATTGCCGTCTAGATAGAGGTCAGAAAGGTAAGTTATGGTTGCAACTTATTGTTTCTAGAGAGTTGATGATGACTACTACTTGCGCGGGCCATGCTGTGCACATACACTCTTTTATATGTATATACATTTAATCGGAGAGATTACCTGTTTCCTCTGATCCACATTTCTCTCTTAGTTGCTGTTGATATTCCGTTACGGAGCTATGGCTATATGTACGCCTGACCCAGATGTCTTTTACTTTGGAGATGTCTGTGCTTGCGAACGTTGTCCTCAAAGCATCACGTTAGTTTGGTTAGATATCCCGATATCCCATTCACTTACTGTACTTTAGCTTGTATATTATGTGTCTTGCTATGTCCCCTGAGGACCTGGTTATTCTCCAGATTTAGCTGACGAGGTCTTTCCTGAGGAGTACGGGCTGGGAGTTTATTCTACGCACCATCCATGGACGACGAGGTTGATCCAGAGTAGCACCTGGTTGATTTTACTTCTTTACTTTATTTCATGTCAGAGCTGAAAACTTGTAGTAGAGTTTTTTATACTTTTATCTGAGACAGTGTAGTGATCATTATTTCACTGAGACTTATATCCATGGAGTTTCCATGTGATTTTATACTTCTCTTTGACAGTTTAATATTCCTTTATTTCAGTACGATATGCTTTCTTATTCTGTGATTCTTGTGTGTGCCCAAGGATTTGCGGGAGGAGGTTATGCAGGAGGCCCACCAGTCGCAGTATTCTATTCATCCTGGATCTACCAAGATGTATAAAGATCTACGGGATTATGTTTGATGGTATGGGATGAAACGAGAGGTTGCCAGATTCGTTTCCAGATGCCTTGTGTGCCAGCAAGTCAAGGCGGAGCGCCAGAGACCAGCAGGATTACTCCAGCCTTTACCTATTCCGGAATGGAAGGGGGAACACATCACCATGGACTTCGTCTCTGGTTTACAGTGTACGCCTGGTGGCAAAGATGCTATTTGGTTTATCGTGGACAGACTGACAAAATCTGCTTATTTCATTCCGTTCAAGGTAGGGCTGTCGATCGAAAAGCTTGCAAATCTCTACATGCGGCAGATTGTACGGATTCATGGGGTACCGGTGAGCATCATTTCAGACAAGGACAGCCGCTTCACATCACATTTCTGGAGGAGTCTACAGCTGAGCTTGGGTTCACAGTTGAAGTTCAGCACCGCCTATCATCCATAGACAGACGGACAGTCCGAGAGGACCATTCAGACACTGGAGGACATACTGTCATGACCCGTACCCGCTTTTCGGACACGAGCTCGTGAGCAAGCCAGCTACATATCGAGCGGACTCCAGCCCGACTCGAGTACGTATAAGCTGTCAAGGTCATGGGTATCCTGTCTAATCTAAACTGTATCTCAATCCACAAGAATCAAATAAAACAAGAATGAACAAGTATGGATCGTGGTCTGCAGCCCACTAGCATATATGTCCGATTAGACTCTAAGAATAATATGAGTCTATAAAACTAAGCTGATAAGCAGGATATATCATGAAAGCACGAGAAGATAGTAAATCAATAACACTAACAAAATACCTGAATCATGCGATTGAAGTCAACTACCACATGCTCAGCTAACTAACTCCGTACAATCAGCTACCTGAAGAGATCATCAGGTCCTCAGAGGACTAGTAAGATACATAAAATATGCCTATCTAACAGTTTAATCATACAATAATATATACAGGGTATAAACAGGAACTAGCCAGGAAACTGATATGTGGCTACTGACAGGTAACTATGAACACGGATACGGGATCAAGTATGCATAAATGAACTGCTGGTAGATCAATGGATACCCACCCTCGTCCCGAATGTGGACTCGCAGGTCAGTTTCAAGACAAGTCACCCTCGCCCCGTATGTGGACTCGCAGGTGCAAAGGACAACCCTCGCCCCGTGTGTGGACTCACAGGTTGTGGAAAAGACAAAGGAATAGCAGTTCACTCACACATACTTGCAGACACGACTCAGTTAAGACACAGGTGAAGACACGACATGACCCAATCAAGATACACGAGAGAACCAATCCAATATGAACTACAAAGCTAACCATGTACAAGGACTATAGCTATACTAGCATGCACGATATACAAATCACATGTAAATAACCAACTAATAAAACTATATAATAATAGAAATATGCATGTAAATAAACTGTAGAGGGAGGCAAGATATACTTGCCTGAGGGTTGCACGGAGAACCAACAATGTATCGCCAATCAATAAGTCAGAAAGTCCAAGTCATCATAACTGTCGCCGAAAGCTGAAACAAACATTACCAACGTCCTCAGAATAGTCAATTTAGCTAGGATTGCCTGTCCTTAAGTCCAATTCTGGACACAGGGGTAAAACGGTAATTTCGAGCAAAAATGATGTCCGCCGTTGTACCCGTTTTGTACCGAAAAATGTGCCAGAGTCATTGGTCTCTAAAGTCGTCAAACTACATGTCTACGGATTCGTTTTGATGATACGAACCCAATGGTATGTCCAATTTTGGATTCCGATAGGCCGTGCACAAAATCGCCTGTTGAGTGGGACCGTGGGGTCCACAAAACGGCGTTCCGATTCACCTGTCTCAGAATCGGACCAAATTTCGCATACAGGACCAGACAAACGATACGGTCCTATTAGCGTAAGTTTTGTCTCGATCTGACGAGTGTGCACAAAGTAATTGGAAAGTTTGCACAGAGGTCGATACGGTAAATTTTGACGGATACGCATCAAATTCGTCGCGCACACGCGACCAATTTGAATTCCGTCAAAGCCCACACGACCACGAAGCCGTTACGCACCTTTCGATGCCTTCGGTTCGCGACCACGTCGCCCGGAATGGCGGGACGCACGTCGTATCGAAGGTTTTTCTAATTTTCGAAAACTGTTTTAACAAGTTTTTCTTGATTTTAAAACACGGATTTCTTTGTGCACTGTTAATGAAATCTGGATCTACAAGTTGTGATCTGGTGTCCTATAGGTTGTCTCAATATCTGTTCAATTAGTTTCTTTGAATCGCTCACTGGTTCGACCGAATCGGCCTTCCAATATAGGGTCGGGGCTGTCCTATATGTTCTGTTTTTGAGAAGTTTTTTTCGGGAACTTCGCGTCGAACATTTGTCGACACCGCATCATTACGGCACAATATAATTAGAGGGTTTCCTAGGGGGTTATATAGGCTGTTTATACGATTTTACGAAATCGAAAAGCGTGGATTATACGCGAAGAACTAGAACAATGAAATCGATACCTTGGCAATGTGCTGTTGTCTGCTATGTGCTCTGTTCCAGTTTTCCGCGCGCACGGCGGCCGTCCGGTGGTCCTTCGGCGATGCACGGCCGTCGGGGTTGCCGCCCATGCTGGGGAGGGTGACGGCGTGTCATCTGGGATTAGGGTTTTGGTTTGCTGCACTCCATCTCGTCGTGTATACATATACGAATATATATGTTCGGCTGTGAACTTCCTAAGGGCTCGGGGCTCTGTTGGTTTCCCAGCGCTCGGGCTGGCTAATAACCAGCTGTTGGGCTGATTAGGAAGAACCAGTTTTGGACTCGGGCCCTTTTGGGCTGATGCAGGATTCGGGCTGGGCTTGGAGTTTTATTAATTCCTTTTTCTATTTCTATTATATATATATATATATATATAACTACATATATAATTATATCCCTATATATTCATATATATAGGCACAACAATAAATATATTCATATACATGTTTACATACACACATATAATATATATATATTTATATATACATACACACACACACACACACACACACATATATATATATATATATATATATATATATATATATATATATATATATATATATATATATATATATATATATATAAATATATATATATATATATATATATTTATATATATAATATATATATATATATATATATATATATATATATATATATATATATATATATATATATATATATATATATATATAGATAGATATATATATATAATATATATAAAAATATATATATATATATATTTTTTTTTTTTTTTTTTTTTTTTTAAAATATATATATATATATATATATATATATATATATATATATATATATATATATATACACATGTACACATACACATATTTAATATTATATATTTATTATACACATATTTCTTATTATATATTTATTTATGCACATATTTAATATTATATATTTATTTATACACATATTTCTTTTGATAAATAATAAAGTGATAATAACTACTAATAATAAATAATTTATATTTAATAACCACAATAATAATATTAACACTGTATAACCTCAATAAAAATAATAGTAGCAATAATAACAAAATTCAATAAACCAAAAATAGCGTATATACCATCCTGCACAGTCTAAGAATCCCAAAAATATATAAGGGCCTATTTTATGCAATTATCATTGAATATCAATAATAATGATATTTATAATATTTATTAATAAAATACTTATAAATCTGCATTAGATCATAAAAATGGAATATGGCATAATTCTACCAGAAATATATCAACATGAACGTCTTTGGACGGGTCGCACGACTACATGGGCTCGGCTCAGTTCGGGTCCAGTCCAGACTAGCTGAGTACAAACGGGTCTTCTGCAAGTCAATAATTTTATTAATAAATAATTAAACATCTAGAAAGGTTAAGTCGCAACTTGGCCTGGTTTTCCTAGTTAGGACACACTTATGGCTGGGTCTTCCTTGGCACGGCTAATACACTTGTCAAGGCACGCCGCTGCACTACTCGGGCCATGATTCCTAGTCACCTTGTACTCCAATACCTAATCATGGCTAAAAGTCATTTACCGTAATAATTTATAAAAACAATTTAAAAATCACCATTAAATCAAATAAATGAATAAATAAATAAATATTTCAAAATATATATATATTCGGGTAGGGGAGCTACACATACTGCGGGTTTGTGCACTCAACTTCGGCGGTTCATGGGAGGATCACTTACATCTTGTGGAGTTTGCCTATAACAACAGTTATCAGGCTAGCATCGAGATGACACCGTTCGAGGCGCTATATGGACGGAGATGTCGCACACCTTTATCTTGGGACGACGTTGGCGAGAGGACTATGCTTGGGCCAGAGATGGTGGTAGATTCAGCTGAGAAGATCAGACTGATCCGAGAGCGTCTCAAAGTTGTACAGGAACGGCAGAAGCACTGGACGGACAGCAGCAGACGGCCACTAGAGTTCGCAGTTGGGGATAGAGTGTTCCTGAAGATTTTGTCGACCAGAGGCATCATTCGTTTCGGCAGAGGCGGGAAGCTTAGCCCCAGATATATCGGGCCCTTCGACGTGACGGCACAGATTGGCGAGGTGGCGTATCGACTAGCGCTTCCAGCTAGCTTGGAGGGAATGCATGACGTCTTTCACGTGTCCCAGCTTCGATGCTACATTCTAGATTCGAGCCATGTGGTGGACTACTCAGAGCTAGAGATGGGTCCGAGCTTGACTTATGAGAAGCAGCCGATGGAGATCCTTCATCGGAGGGAGAAGCAACTGCAGAATCAGACTATTCCACTTATCTGCATCATGTGGAGACACCACTCTCCGGGAGAGTCCACATGGGAGCGCGAGAACGAGATGCGTGAGCGTTACCCCAGTTTGTTCACTTGATTGTATCTTGGTTTTCAGATAAATTTTTGAATTCAATAAACAACTTGTTGGATTTATTATGTCATGATTTAATTTTGAAATCAAGGCTTTCACTCTAATTTCGTGTACAAAATTTTTTGAGGGGGGAAGATTTATAAGTCTTTAATTATATTATTTTTTAACTTAAATCCTGTTTGGGCTCCTTAGCCCAGCCCACCATTCCATCTCCTCAACCCAGCCCACCATTATATCTCCATTAAACTTTTGGTTTATATCTCGTTTATGAAGAAGAGAACAGAACCTTCTTCTCATTCCCTTAGCTGTTAGAGCTTGGAATAGAAATTTTGATTTTCCTACTGTTGTAACCGTTTCTGACAGCTAGGACAAATTTCTAAATTCCCGCCCAAAGTTCTTCCCTTCTCCAAGAATCTCAACCAATTCACAGACGCCTATTTAAACTCTACATTCCTTCCTTGCTAAAATTTTGTTAGAAGAACGAGCTAGAGTCATTTTTGAGAAGCTCCTTCTTCCCAAACTTTTCTCCTTCAACCTCCATCCGAGTGGCCATGACGGAAATCCAGAGGTCGAATAATTCCTTCTTCGTTCGATCGAGTAATCTCTGGTAAAACAAATTGCATACTCTTTGATTTTCAAATGAATAATTTGTTCGATCGGTTCTTCTATCTTCCTTCTTGCATTGATCGGATTAGAAATTGCAGATCTGTGAGCAATTCGATCGGATCAATATTTCTTCATCGAACATGACACAGTTAAGGTAAATTCATCCTAGGTTCTCGACAATTAAACTTTCCTCTCGATCTTTGTTCAATTTTAATTTGTTTGTAAATTGATCGAATAATGAGTTTTGTAGTATATCCTTCTCAAATCCAGAGGATTGTTAAGAATGTGTGGATCTTGATTTAGAGAGCAGTAGATTTCACTTGGATTCCTTCTTCGACGCTCTGACCTACTCTTGATCATTTCAATCAATTGATGAGGTAAAGGATCGTTACTCGGTTAGTTAAATCTAGATTGTTTTTTTATTTTGTTCTCCAAATTTGTTGTGTCGAGATTTGTAGATCAAGATTGGAGAAATTGGCTTAGTTTTAGTTCAATTGTCATCCTTACCAATCATCGAACAGGTGAGTTAATCCCAGGATTTTCAAGGTTGAACTGTGAGTTAATGTTGTTTTGGTTCGAGTTCTTGAGGTTGTGTGTATTCTCTTGTTATGAATGTTTAAGCAGAGTGTCGAAGGTTTGGGCGAATAAGGGATCGAGCATTTCTGTAGCAGGAAGTTCAACAAGGTAAATCTCTGATCTGATAAGTATTTTAGCTCTGTAAATTAAATGGATTCGTATATGTGCCTAAGTATGTGTCAGTAGTGGGGATATCATTTGAAAAATTATGGCAGGAAAGTTGATTGGTTTACCTGAGTATGATAGCATCTTAAATACTTTGGTAAGATAAGTATCCATGTGTATCAAGGAGTGTCGGTTAGGTTGTAGATATAGGAATCTATACTAAGTTATTTAACCATTGCTGTTTATCTATAGCTGATTGAGAGTTGTTCTTATGATTTCACTATGAGGTCTTGACCATGGATTAAAAATGTAGAATTAGAATTTAATAAATAGACTAGATACCTAGATGAGGTTAGAAACTCTCCATAGCAGTATGATTTGAACCTTAGATACTTAATTGAGTATCAGTTGTTCAATGTTACATTAAAAAAATTTAGATGTAATCTCTTAGACTGATAAGTTAATCTAGAGATTAAGGATAATCTGGACTCTTAAATTATGGTTAGATACAAAACATTGTTGTGAGCTGATAAGAGCAATGAGCTGCTAGAGTTATTTTAGTTGGGAGTAGACTGTTGAATGTAGAAGCTAGCTGCATATATTGAAATAGAGGCAGGTGGAGGTAGCAGGAACAGAGAATACCTTACATTTATAGCATTTTGCCGCTGAAACCTTCTTCAGGTCTATAATATTGAGAGCAACATCAGTCTCTTTACACTAAAAGTCTTCTGTCTAAACCTTTTGATATCAGTCCTGGTTAGGGACTGACTTGTATCAATCCTGATTTGAAGACTGATACTTTGGGGCATTTTAAGCCTGTCAGTGACATGACAGCGGGGACTATTACTTTCAATATCTTGTAGGAATTCTGAGTATTGTGGTTTCAGTTTCGAACTGATGATGGGATTGATATTTTGGGTTGAACTACAACTCTTTTAGGTTAGGATATGTGGTAGTTAAGGGACTGATTGTATGCCCTGTTCAGGACTAACTATATCAGTGTCTTAGCTGAGACTGACTTGTATCAGTTCTATCAGAGACTGAACTACATCAGCCTTAGCTGAGACTGATTTGTATCAGTCCTATTTGGGACTGAATATCAACTAGAATTTGGATGTCAGGTTATCCTTAAAGGTTGGGGTTCTATCCATTATGTTAATTTCAGTCTCTTTAGGTTGACATTGGGATAATACTGAATAGGTTCAGCTCTTCTTTAAACATTCAAGTGATTGCAGTCAGTTATGGTGAGGGTCACCCTGGACTACATAGAGTTAATCTAGATGTTGGAATCCTTGGGAGGCCTGAGATTTGGGATGTTTAGATAGAGCAGTATAGGAGTCTACTGTTAGTCAGGATCACTGGTGTTTGATTCAGATTATGGCAACCAATTTAGTGAACCACATTATGTCTGGTGTAAGAATATCTTTAAGTTGTTATACATCAATTCATCTTATCAACAATTAGATAGATTATTACCTTAAATATTATTCTCCTTGCAATTTTTACTAATTTCAGATTTACTATGTTAGATGTTGGAACTTATTAAGAGTCTATAAGTGTGTTTGTGTAATTATAATAGAAAACTGAATTGTAAAATAGATTTTAAGTAGAGAACTAAACTAGTGTACCTTAATTATTAGTTAACCATGATTAGAATTGCTTGATAACCAAATTAGAATTAGTTAGATTTTAATCAATTGGTAATCATAAACAGGAGGATATCCAGCATCACTACCTCCACTTGATCACCCTGAGCAAGGCAAGTATACTCCTCGGACTTGTCCATTACTTCATGTTTTGTATTTGTGATTGTATCTTCTGGTTGACACGATATTTCACGAGATTGTCTTGTATCTTGTTCCCTGAGTTTACTTATGTCTGGGAGGAGAAATACTACAGATGTGTGATCAAACCCGAGTTACTATTCATGTGAATAGCTTAGGCCCCGCATCGTGCACGCAGGACCAAAGCCGTACCATTTCATGTTCCCTGAATCTACCCAACCATTCACACACTCTGTATGTATTTTGATATATTGCACACTTCAGGTTCATTGTGTATTTCATGTTCAGGTTTCATTTCATGTTCCTTGTATTTACTTTTCAGTATTCATGTTCAGGATCATTTCATGTTCTCATTTCTCGTACTTTATATTTTCCTGTATTCATTTCCATGTCATGATGTTCTTGTTCATTTCCTTGGATATACTTAGATCCGCTCCTGACTAGGACATGTTGCAGGTGAGTTGGAGGCTATCTGTGACACTTATTACGGGCAGGAGCCTGAAGGCACCTATGAGCTAGCCGATGTTGCTCAGGACGTAGAGGCTGAGGAGGTCTAGTATCTACCTTTGTAGTTCATTTGGACTTTGTATTAGAGACATAAGTTTACTTTTCATTTGCTGGAATTGTAATAATTCTTAGACTTGTACTTTGATTCTGGGATTCGATATTATAGATGATGTGGTTTATATTCATTCTATTCTGGACTTGTAGTTTCCCTAGAGATTGGTACAGCTTAATTCATCGTGTCTAATGACAAAGGCTGGGCGTGTCCGACTCTTGTTTGATTATTCGGAAGCGGGTCGTGACGCTATGTCCCCTGAGGACCTAGTTATTCTCCAGATTTAGCTGACGAGGTCTTTCCTGAGGTGTACAGGCCGGGAGTTTATTCTTCCTTTACACCATCCGTAGACAACGAGGTTGATCCAGAGTAGCACCTGATTGATATTTACTTCTTTACTTTATTTCATGTCAGAGCTGAAGACTTGTAGTGGAGATTTTTATACTTTTATCTGAGACATTGTAGTTATCATTATTTGACTGAGACTTGTACCCATGGAGTTTTCACGTGATTTTATACTTCTCTTTGACAATTTTATATTCCTTTATTTCAGCACGATATGCTTTCTTATTCTGTGATTCTTGTTCTGTGGATGAGTATAGATATGTGTCTGCCATGAGATTATTTTACAGCTTAAGATACCTTCTATTAGTCCATTAAATTGGATTTACCTATGGAATGTGTCTGCTGGCATGCTACGTGTTCTAGTCCTTATGGATTTTAGGACTGGGACGTGACAGTTTCATGTACAGGCTATCCATTTATACTGAAATATTAGAGGTCGACATTTTTCCTCATTCGCAGCGAGTCCGCAAAACCCAAACCACCGCCTTGCAACGGGCTGAGACTTGGGCACGGTAGGCCAAAATCGATCGAGTAGTTCAATAAAATGAGAAGTGTCCGAATGGCTAAGTCAGAAGATTTAGTCATGCCACAAAGATATGAAATCGAGCCGCATCGGCTCGGTAAGCAACAAGGCATATCGGCTTAAGGTGGGAGGATTGACTCTTCTTTTTACTCCTTCATGCCTAAGTAAGAATGTATCATTGTATGCTAAGTTAACCTATCGACGCCACGGGCGTGGTCTAATCGAAAGAAATCACAGTGTGCGTCGAACACTAGTTAGAACAATTAAAATGAAACGTGCATCAAATGCACGAGTCGCTATGGAACATTGGATATTGCAAAGGCGAGCGCCTCGGTGCGCAAGCCGTAAGAACATGGGATAACTGTATTCAGCGAGTGCCTTCGTGCACGAGCTATTCCGTGCCCTCGCGCACGAGTTAGAAAGGCTAGCACATTGAATGAAAATATAGGCGAGTGCCCTAGTACACGAGCCATGTACATTGAACACTAAGGCATAGAACATAGAAATATAGCTTCGATGCGTACATCAAGTGCACGACGCAAAGGAAAAGATGATAAACGTGTCAAAACGTGCGTACGTGCATGAGATCATAAAAGATGGCTTCGTTGCGAAGAGAACAGTTGTGGCATATAGGTGACAGAACTGTCAGATGTGGCATGTTGCCTGGAAAGGTGTTTGGGACCTTCGGGTCATTCGGTTGACGAACATTGAGTTGAGGCATGATACCATTGAACATTGAAACGAAATATGAAATATAAGACTTAGAAAGTTAATGGAAAAAATACGAGATGATAAAGTCTGAGTCTCGGACTCGAGACTATGTTTGGTTGTTTGAATAATAGGGCATTGCATGGTCGAATGGACTTGAGATAATTGTGATAATCTTTCGTGCACGGAACGTTCCCTCCGAACAGGTGCGCCTGGGCACCGGGACCGTTCGGCCTAGGAGGGATATAATCTTTAATAGGCGCACATCCATAAGACGATTAGTGACCGCTTAGCGAGATGTGAAAAGCCGTAAATGATGGTATGCACGCGGTATGTCTTTGGTGGTTTGGGACAGCAATCCAACCCGTGAAGCGTCGGACTACCCAAATTCGAGAAAGAAAAGAAAGAGAGAAAAGAAAGAAAGGAAAAGAAAAAAGAAACACATTTAGTCCATTTTGGCGCGAATACGCCAACGATCTTTTCATATAGTTAAGGAACGATGGGTTGAAAGTGTAGGCACGTATGTATCATGCACACATAGATCATGCATAGAGATCACTTATAACATGACAGGAAGGAATGGGGCGTATTCACCTTGCGTCGGTGCAAGGGCGAGTGCGTCTATGTTGGTAAGAAGTCACGCCACGAAACAAACATGAGATTGCTTGCATGCTTGCCTATTCAATTCGAATAACATGTTTTCCATGATAACATGCTTTACCGAATATGCCATAAAATTGACCCTAAGGAGAATATAGCAAGATCATAAGCTAAGTTGCATGATTCAACATAAACACTAATTATCGGTTTAGAAAGTGGGTCTTTTTATCAGTACATGCGAGGACGAACGTGCTGATCCCCCACCAGCTTTCATGCAGGGTGCAGGGAATGGATTGCTCGCGGCGAAGCTTTGCTTGATCGCGCAGAGGCATGGAATGCCGTAGCTTTGAAGCGTGCGATCGCATTGACGCTCGAACTTGCGACAGGATTGATGCAGCTGAGATATAGAAGGCATGATGTATGGAACGGTGAAATCCTTTGTTGGCAAGAGAGAACTTGAGTGTTGTAGCCAATCTGGCAAATTCAGTTGGGCTATTGAAAGCCTTTGTAATCTCGGTTCGAATATCAATAAAGAGAATTGTTTCGTATAATCTGTTTTCTTCCGTTTGTTAATATCAGATTTAAGATAACCATTTTGAGAACTTGTCATCGTGCTTTGCACGAGTGCAACTCCAGGCTCGTGCGGTATCACGCCCCCTGCGAGGACGATGATTCGGATGGATTTCGGGTCGGGGCGTGACAAATTGGTATCAGAGCTCTAGGCTCAATTTCTTCAGGTCGTTTGCTTTGTTTCAATTCCTAAGAGTTGCCCACCACCAATCGAATCACTCTTGACTCTACTCGATGCCACACTGGATGTTCCATACAATAAGTCTAATACAAAGTCGGGTAACGTTGCCGCAAGTACTTCAAATTTACATGATGTTGCGGAGAAAGTAGTGAAACATTTCGTTGCATTGAATGCAACGAGCCGTGAAATGTTAGTTGCTGCAAGTGCAACAAATTGTGAAATACGATTTGTGATGTTGTTGTTGCAGTGTATAAATGTTGAATGAGAAATGAAACGATGCACGAAGTGTAATGGGTTATGAATATTGGTTGCACCAATGCGGAAACTTAAATAATACATTGCAGGAAGTGCAACGAGTTGATTATGAATATGAGTTGCAATAAAAGTGATAAGTCAAAATCGAATGTGTTGAACGGATTTGAGCATTGACTTTGAATGTCGGAAATAAATTGTTGCACTTGGTGCAACAGATGTCGAAAATAAATCGTTGCATGAGGTACAATGAATGTCAGAAATAAGTCGTTGCACGATGTGCAATGCATGTCGGAAGTAAATTATTATACATGGTGCAACGCATGTCATAGTAATCGCTGCACGGAGTACAACAGATATGGGAATTAAATCGTTGCACGAGATGCAACGGAAGGAACTAAAATCATAAATCGATAGAAAGAATCGTTCGCTTGCACACCGAACTTGTGTTGGAAAATGAAAACATTGGCCGAGTTGTGTTGGATTTGATTAATCAAAGTTACGGTTGTGATCGAGCACGATCACTGCAGAAATCGTTAGTCGTAAGAGATTGTTGGTTCATACCAAGTATGACACGAGGGAAATGACTTGATTTCCGAGTGGTATATGCCATACCACGTATGCGATGAACGACTCAATTCTGAGTGGTATATGATATACCACTTGTGCGATGAATTGTATCGACACGTTATGAGAATTGCGGAAGATTTGTCTGTAACAGACGGGATGGCACCGAGACTCGATTGAGGATTTGTATGACGACATGTTGATGCAAGTGTTCTTCGATCGGTTAGGACGGTAAGGCGGGACTTATATCATTGAATGATACGTCAAACAAAAATTTATAAGTCGGTCGAATGATCGAGACTAGCGGAATGATTATGCCTTGAAGAAATAATCGGATCGACGAGAAAGGAAAACTTGAACTTACAAACTGTCGCACGACTTGCAATCTCGATAAAAATGTTAGGCGAGGCGAATCAAAATTGAATCGCACGACTTGCGATCTCGATAGAAATATTGGGCGAGGCAAATCGAAATCGAATTGCACGACTTGCGATCTCGATAGAAATGTTAGACAATACGAATTATAATTGGATCGTACGATGTGCAATTTTGGTGAAGAGTTGGTTGATGCGGGTAAATAGTGCCTAAGAGATAGTTGGTTACATTACGACGAAACTCATTTGAGTACAACTGGAACATATAAAAACTTAGAGGACGTGATCGTATAACTCGAGGGTTCGATTTTGGATAATCGGTAACTCGGTTATGCGATCAAAGCATAACGAAATACAACGAATCGAGAAACGATTCGAGACGTACGGAAATGTTTGTGGAGAACTTGGACGTATGCTATGCAAGTTATCGATGTTGAAACAAAATCAAAGTTGACCCTTACGCTATCGAAATTGATACGACGTATCGAGATCGATACGTAAGGAAACGTATGCACGATGTGAGAATACAAAATGGAGTGTGCCTCACGCTATCAAAATTTTGTAAATAACAATACGAGAATGAACAAACTAGTTGATCATGAACTTGTGATTGATCAAGACGAGACTATAAGTCATCGACGATTGTTAGATGCGTATAGCATCTCGTGTGTCGACCGCAAATAAGATAGACTCAAACTCAATACGAGGAGATGCTTTGTGAATAACCGAATTATCGACGGTAGTGCATGACTTTACTCGGAGGATAGTTGCGCATCAGTTCGCCGATAGAAATAGTTTTGTCCAAAATTGGATAGTCGCATAGAAATCATCGGAACGTGATTTGGCTCCGAAATAAGATATAGCATGGTTCGTAGTAAACTGTCCTTCGTTAATGATCCATAATTATCAAGCGTAGCTTCAGGGCAGCTGACCCTAGAAGACTTAACCGCCAAATTAAATTGAATGTTGCAGACCATAAGATAAGCCATGCGATATCGCATATGAAAATGCATCGATAATAAATATAATGTGGTACATGTTGATGATAAGTCTAGGCGATTTTGAGAATCGTGCTATGTACGAGCACGAGTGATAAGAGAATGACTTACGAGTTATGTCGTTAGATTTGGTTTACCTTGCAATTGAGCTTGCATGAATTGAACTTATATTCGATGTTGCGAGAAGGATAAGTTGGGAATTTGGCTAGTAAATTCCTACTCGTTAGGAATTGAATGTAAGATGCATCGTAGAGACTTTGAGTCAAAGCGATTGTTGTCTTGAGCACCGTCGGCTTGATACAAACTTTTATATCGGATAGATTGTGGCCTTTGTGCAATGTCAATTTAAAGTTGTATCGGAAGAATTTAAGCACGGCGTCTAGGTAAGTAACCTAGCGGGCGTAGTCCTGAATGTTGATGCATTTGCAAGTCAACAAAGGAAATCGTATCGAGATAAGTTGCATAGCCAGACTTCAAAAATAGTTGGGTGGTAAATTTGAACGCAAGGCGTTGCGGAGGATCATTGCGATCGAATGTGCGACGGCTCGACGCAATATATAGGATTGATAGTGTCACGACCCGCACCCATTATTTGGACACGAACCATATACACGCACAGCCTACGCCGCACAGTCGACGGTAGAACGATGTAACATTATGATGAATAACCACGCAAATAAAGATATCACCCCCATGGGGAAACACAACTCAATATCACAACTCAGCATTTAGAAAGGAAAATAAATAAACTATCTTCTAATAGAAATGTATGATGGCTAAAGTCAAATAAAATCCTAACTACAATGTCTCAATAATCAACTCAATATCCAGTACAATGTCTCAGCACTAACTAAAAGGTCACTAAGAAAACGCAGCAGGATCAGATGCTGCGTACTCCTCCTGATAAGCAAAATCTGTCTCTACTGTATCCCCCATGTACGGGCCATACTGGTCAGGGCACTCGACCTCTTCGCAATCACCTAAAATTTGTTTGGTTACCCAGTCAGGATGGAACGAGTACAATTCACTGAATGCAGTTCCAATATATGAAAATGACTATAAACAGAGGTTAGACATCATTTATATGGTTTGTAAATAAACAAAAAAGATGTGAGAAAAGACGGAAAAATTAATAACAATAAATAAACAAAATACCTTCCCAACTGTTAGAAGTACCTTTGATATATGATCAGTCTGGGACACTACACCACGAGGTCTACGAGGTCTACTTGCATAAAAAATAAACAATGTCTACGAGGTCAACTAGCAGAAATTAAATAATGTCTACGAGGTCTACTTGCAGAAAATAAACAATGTCTACGAGGTCTACTTGCAGAAAATAAATAATGTCTACGGTCGGATCACACATCGTTGGTACTTCTCATTCCCGACTCAACAATTTATAATATAATATAAAATCACATAACCAATGGCCAATCAATAAATATAGTAAAAATCATTATTAAAAATAGACAATAAACTGTCCTCGTCTGGGGTCCTGAGCTGCTGGCACGGGTCAGACTCCGAATCGAAATCCCCAAAACCTAATTATAAAGCAATAGAATCAATACACCAGAATACAATGTGTACCATGTGTCTTAGGGTCATGCCTACATGTCCTCCTGTATGTGGACTTATCCTAGGATACCCCCTTGCTAATACAGTCATATTCAGTTTAAACAATGTTGACCCCATCACTTTCACAATCATGGAAGATTTCTAATGTAGGTACTCTAGCCCTTGTCCTAGGCTACAGTGTTACTTGTATATGTTCCTTATTACTCTTCTTTTATTATCCAGGGTAAGCTATTAACTACCCTTCCAACCTCCTTATACTTAACCCTTCTGAACCTCATACTTGATTTGTTATAAAAGTATTTATTCTACTTTAGTTAGCCTACAGGCCATCCAATATTTCCCTTTCCTACCTAACCTAGTCCATGTGCAGAAGTGTGCAATGTTGCACTTTCAACTTATTCCTAACTTACCTCTCTGATGTCTTGGACTCAAGATTTTCCTTGTGCAGAAGCCTGACACTAGAGTCAACACACAGGCAACCCCAAACTGGTACCTGCTATTATCCCAGGGCTTCTCTTAAAGAGAATGCTCTCACTGTTATACATTATCCAGCTTGTATCAGTAGGGTCAATCGGGTATTCCCTGATACCAGGTCATGTATCCTGGTTGTGTGGGTTTAAGGAGGAATACTTACTCTAGTTCAAACCAGGTGCATTTATTTCCATTGAGCCCATTAGTCATTAGCCCCCAAACTGGTAGTTATCCTTAGGCCTTTTACATATGTGATTTAACCACACTTGAATGCTGATGCCACTACCACCCTTACACTACAACAAAAATACCCTTTAATGACGGCTAAAAACCTCATTAATTAAGAACCATGACGCTTTTTTTCTTAATCCAAGCGTTATGAAATTGGGTGTTATAAATGTTTTTCAAAGCGTTATAGATAAATCTTTTAAAAACGTTATTAATAGACTTAATTTCTGCTACATTTTATTTTCAAAGCGTTATGGATAGTTTTGTAAAACCGTTATGAATATGTAATATGGTTGGAAGTCAGGACATTTTGAAAGCGTTATGATTGGTCATTTGTATCACATTTATAACGCTCTATACTGCATGTTATACATTCCAAACACTGCTCAATTCAATTCGAAAATAACCACTTTGAACCATATTCACAATAAAACATTGAAATGTAATATTAATCTCCATTTCATTGTCTCAAAATAGGGTACATTCTATTGTCTCAAAATAGAGTACACTCTAGCTATCATTCTACATTTCTCAGGCCATATATATACATCTTCTCAAAAATATATAGAGTATCCAATATAGCTAGTACACTTTACATCAAAACTATCCACATGAAAACATCCCACACCATAACATACAACTTAGTCACATGAAGACCTGTGTCCACAGCACATGTATCCTGGAAAAGATAAAACAAGGTTTAATAAATGTGATATAATGATGTATATATATGTAACTATAGGATCTTGAATGATGTATAAGTCCTGATTAAAAACACATATTAAGATCACAATTCAACATATGTTGTGGGAAACTGTTGTGCGGAGTTTCTGTCAGATTCAACTTGTGTATATATATGTATAACTATCAGAAAGATGTTGGCTAAGGCTTGAGGCTATTGCCTGCAGGTAGGGCAAGTGGCAGCATGCCAGGCCAAAGCAGTAGGCTATATTAGCAGCAACAGGGGACTCATTCCCCCCTTCCAGCTTGACCTGCTGTAGGCAAGTGGCAGCAGATGTTGGCTAAGGCTACTGATGCAGTAGATGTTGGGGTAAGTCCTGAGGCTATTGTCACGCCCCGACTCGCCGAATCGGTCGCCATCGCCTTGACTCGATATAAATCGATCCCCACGGGTCGGGACATGATGCCGTGCAAGTCTTTATTGGACTTGCACAAGGCAAGGATGTGCAATTGGAAATTCCTTTTGACTCGATGCGTTAAAATTAAATAGTACAGAGAGTTGAAGACATAGCATAGGAAGAAATTTAGCTTTTCATTCATAAACTTGTAAAGTATGTGCAAGGTTATTTTTACATTACATATGCCATTGCGGCTACATCTTGAAACACAAAAGAAAAACTCTCGACAAGCTTGCCCTGAAATAATCCTTGTCGTTCCATACATTCACGCCCCTTTATACATTTGAACAAAGCCTTCGATCTGTGTTGGGCTTCAAAATACTTTAAAATAGGAGAGCTTCGTGCCACCTCCCGTTCTTCAGCTTCAGGTCTAGTCTCGAGCTCCTGCAGCGCGCTCGTTACCTGGAGAGTTGGGGGTTAGCACACTTGCTAGTGGATGGGACGAACCCACTCGTCTAAACCGACACTGCTTATTAAGGATTCTAGCTACGAAGTGATCTCTCTATTTAGAACTATATGAATTATAGTTCATATCGAAGGCACATTTTAAACGATAAAACATAACCAATTTTTAAGCATTCTTACCACGGCCGTGCTCCTTTCCTGTACAAAATATACATGATACTTACCACATACACAAGACAATAGGTGAGCATGCAATCTATCCTATATGCAGTCATTGGTGATATCGACACCATGAAGGATGATTACGTAGCCTTGCAACGCGCCCTCCAGTCCAGGTAGCGAGCCTAACTGGAGGTCTCGTAATGCCTCGCGTCGAAGCACGATTTTTCATAATTTCCTCCTAGGCTGATTCGGTCCCAGGGCCCCGGGTACCGTCTCGAGGAAAGCTCACCTTGTGCACAAGTCGTCCTTGACCATGCGAATGTATGAACAATTTAATATGTATGAAGTAATTTGCATAGCGTAACCATTATCAAACCACATAATCATTCCTACTCGTGCCAGGGTACTTTTCCCCGAAACCGTACATTCTGATTTAGCATCCCGTAGGAACCAAATTCTCCGAGACATGATATACTGCAACCAAGGTTTCTTCGTTGTGTTTTGCATGGCATGAAATATATTCTATCTCTTTCTTAGAACTTTATCTTTTCTCTATTTAGTGTGAACTTATAGATTCGGAGTTAACTTCTCTAGGTTGATACATTATTCCGAGTTCTTGATCTTAGTGGCAAGCATACATCCCGTTAGCATCATCGATTTGAACGTTGAACTTTAAGAATTTAGTTGGCGGGAAGGAGTAGAAAAGAAGGGGCCAAAGAACCACCCACCTAAGGAGATTGCGCCGAGAGTAGAAGAATGCTTCGCAACGGTCAAGCATCAGTTACACGAACTCCTGCAATGGCACGAGCATCGAATTAGAACCCTTTCTTCAATCCTTCCTTCGAAATTCCCAAAGACGCATTCAGAAATCGACGCGAAAGCACACTATCAAATCCACGCAACAATTCGTTCAGAAAGCCAAGAAAACCAATAAAACCAATGACAGACAGGTTGCGTCGCTCTCTTTAGAGTTCCTTTGCCAAGATGCCGCCTACCGCATCTCGGACTTATTCCAACAGTAGTCGATCCATTAGTTGGAACGGTACTCATATCACTTGTCCAAATCGATTTTATTGATGCCATAGTTTTTGTATACCAAACTCGTCGCCGAGTCAGACTAGCCATCTATGTTCCCGACTATGTCTGACTTGGCACGAACCTATTACATAGTGCTTCGCCCCAACGGAAGCGGGGCACTACATAATATACCACTAAGAAAAAGTTTTTTCCCAAAACTTAGGAACAAGGGTCTGACCTTCGTCGGCAAAAAGTGAAGGGTACTTCTCCTTCATCTCCGCATGTAGTTCCCACGTCGACTCCTCAACGGAATGGTTGCGCCAGAGTACGCAAACCAAGGACATCGATCGGCTCCGCAGGATCTTTTCTTTACGGTCCAAAATTTGTACGGGCTCCTCCGAGTATGATAGATCGGCACGTAGCTCCAACTAATCGAAACTAACCACATGACTTGGGTTATGCACGTACTTCCGAAGTTGGAAGACATGGAAGACATCGTACACTTTGGCCAGGGCAGGAGGTAGTGCGATCCGGTAAGCAACGGTCACCACTCTTTCGAGAATCTCGAAGGGCCCTACGAATCTCGGACTCAGTTTGCCCTTTACTCCGAATTGCATGACGCCCCACATCGACGTCACCTTCAGAAACACATGGCCTCCAACCAAGAACTCTAACGGTCGTCGACGAGTATCTGCATAACACTTTTATCGACTCTGAACAATACGGAGCCTATCTCGAATCATGCGGAACTTCTCGACGGCTTGTTCAACTAGTTCTGGCCTGAGCACCTGTCGCTTTCCGACTTCGTCCCAACAAATCGGAGATCGGCACTTCCTCCCGTAAAGCGCCTCGTAGGGAGCCATTTGGATGCTCGATTGATAACTATTGTTGTATGCGAACTCCGCGAGCGGCAAGTGCGTGTCCCAACTAGTCTTCAAATCTATCGCACACAAACGTAACATATCCTCCAGGATCTGATTCACTCTTTCTGTCTAGCCGTCGGTTTGCGGGTGGTACACGGAGCTAAGGTTCAACTTAGTGCCCAGCGCCGCCGGTAGACTCGTCCAGAAATGTGATAAGAATCGCCCGTCTCTGTCCGAAATGATCGTGGCAGGTACCCCGTGCAGTCTGACGATCTCATTAATATAAATCTGAGCTAACCGATCGACGCTCCGTGATGCTTTAATAGC
The DNA here is from genome assembly GCA_029216955.1 of Iris pallida. NCBI lineage: Eukaryota > Viridiplantae > Streptophyta > Magnoliopsida > Asparagales > Iridaceae > Iris > Iris pallida. Next base: position 118,759 of record JANAVB010044685.1, on the reverse strand, counting down.
GATAAAATGAGCAGATTTGGTCAAACGAACGACAATGACCCAAATCGCATCATTCCCCCGCGACGTCTTCGGAAGGCCTATGATAAAATCTATAGAGATGTCGTTCCACTTCTATACTAGAATGTCGAGGTTCTGTAGCTCTCCGCCTGGTCTTTGATGCTCGACCTTCACCCGTTGACAGGCCATGCACTGTGACACAAACATTGCCACATCTTTCTTCATGCCGTGCCACCGAAAGGTCATACGCAGGTCCTTATATATTTCGGTACTCCCGGGGTGCAACGAGTACTTCGCATAATGGGCCTCCATCAGAATCTCCTTTCTAAGTTCAGCATGGTCCAACACGCAAATCCTTCCTTTCATCCGCGTCATTCTGCCCCTGTCCACCATAAAGTCGGTCGCCTTTTTCGTCGATATCAGCTCGCGCATCTTCTACAGGAATGGGTCGTCCTCCTGTGCGGTCCTTATCTTATTGTGCAAGCTCGACTCAAGGTGCAATTGGGCCAATCGTGCTCCACGGTAACAGATTCAGAGTTCGGTACCCATTTCTGTCAAGTCTCGTTGTATGTTACGGTTGATAGACAAGCACCCAGCAAACATTCTACTCAGAGCGTCCGCTACGACGTTTCCCTTACCTGGCGTGTACTCGATAGTCAGATCGTAGTCTTTAATGAGTTCGAGCCAACGCCGCTGCCGTAAGTTCAGGTCCCGTTGAGTGAAGATGTATTTGAGTCTCTTATGGTCCGTATAGATGCTGCAAGCTACACCATAAAGATAGTGCCGCCATATCTTCAACACGAACACAATGGCCGCTAACTCAAGATCATGCGTAGGATAATTTTTCTCGTATTGCTTCAATTGTCTCGAAGCAAACAAAATCACCTTATCCCTTTGCATAAGCACGCATCCCAAACCAGTCTGCGATGCATCGCTAAATATTTGAAACCCTTCTGGCCCATCCGGAAGTGCAAGGATCGGTGCTGAGATGAGCCGTTTCTTCAACTCTTGAAAGCTCAATTCGCAGGCGTCGTTCCACTCGAATGCGACTCCTTTCTGGGTGAGGCGAGTCAGAGGTGACGCAATTTTGGCAAAATCTTTCACAAATCTACGGTAGTAGCCTGCTAAGCCGAGGAAACTTTGGATGTCGCCTGCTGAGGTAGGCCGCTTCCATTCGAATATTGCTTCAATCTTCTTTGGGTCCACCATGACGCCTTCAGCTGAGACAACATGCCCAAGGAATGTCACGCTGCTCATCCAGAACTCGTACTTGTTTAGCTTGGCATAAAGTTGGTGTTCACGCAGAGTCTGTAGCACCGTCTTCAAGTGTTCCACGTGCTCGTCCTTGTTTTTTGAATATATGAGAATGTCATCGATGAATACGACGACAAATTTGTCTATGAATAGTCGAAACACCCGGTTCATTAGGTCCATGAATGTGGCAGGAGCGTTTGTCAAGCCGAAGGGCATGACTAAAAATTCGTAGTGACCATATCGAGTTCGGAAGGCAGACTTCGGCACGTCCTCGGACTTGATCTTTAACTGATGGTAGCCTGAGCGAAGATCAATCTTGGAAAATATCGTCGCCCCTTGCAATTGGTCAAACAAATCTTCTATCCTCGGCAACGGGTACTTGTTCTGCACCATGGTTTTGTTAAGTTCTCGATAGTCGATAGACAGCCGCATCGACCCATCCTTCTTCCTTACAAACAATACTGGAGCACCCCACGGGGAGATGCTAGGACGAATATATCCGCGATCTAGCAACTCTTATAGTTGTGCCTTAAGTTCCTTCAGCTCTGCCGGCGCCATTCGATAGGGTGCTTTGGATATCGGTCGGGTGTCCGGAAAGGTGTCAATGCTGAATTCTATCTCTCGGTCCGGCGGCATCCTTGGCAACTCGTCCGGGAACACATCAGGAAATTCTGCCACGACTTCAGTCTGGGCCGTGCTTGCAATCTCCGTTCTGCTTGCAATCTCCGTTCTCGTGTCTCAAACTGATGCTAGGTACCCGCTGCACCCAGAATACAACATACGCCATGCCGAAATTTCCGATATCATCATTGTTGTCTTTGACGCTGCTCCGCACGAATAAGAGAACTCGGTTTTACCTGGAAGGCGAAACACAACTCTCTTCTCCGCGTACTCAATCGTTGCGTGGCATGCACCCAACCAATCCATGCCGCGGATTATATCGTACTCCTTGACGTCGAGGACGATAACTTTCAAGGATAGATTCTTCCCTCCGATGCAGATGTAACCATTCCTACAAATTTGAGTGGCAGGCATATCTACTCCAAATGGAGTGCTAATGCTAAGATTCATATCTAAAAGTTGCATGGATAGTTTATTCTCTTTTACAAAGTCGGCAGATATAAAACTATGCGTAGCACCCGAATCGAACAATACTCTAGCAGGCATATTTTTATATAGTAGTATACCTGTCACGACAGTGTCGGACGTAAAAGCTTCGTCCCGAGTCAATGCGTAGACTTGGCCTTGCGCCCCTTGGCGATTTTGTGGGTTCACGGGTACCGCGTTTTCGCCATAGGAGGGAGGCGCCCTGTTCTGGTTCTGGCTCTGGACATCCCTTGGTGGATGTTGGTTCGCCCTTCCCATGCGACAATCTACTACCTTGTGACCTAGCTGGCCACCCTTGAAGCATCCCCCTCGACAATCGACCGCCAGATGTCCCATCTTACCACAGCGATGGTACCGTACGCCTGGGTGAGGCCCCCGATACTCGGACGTATTCTGGCACTTTGGCGCACCAGATCCTCCCGCGTCGTGAGGATGCTTATTGAAGTTGTTGCGGATGCTTGACCCGCCCTTCTGCGAAGCTCGACCGAAGATCCACTCACTATCAAGGGCGGCGTTATATGATTCCCTGTAAGTCTGGCATCTCTGGTTCATGACATCCCGACTCAAATCATCATTCAGGCCTTGCTGGAAGCGCTCGTACCACGCCTCCTTGTTCGACAGAAAGGCCCCGGCAAACTTCGCAAGCTTCACAAACTTCGCATCGTAGTCTTCAACGGACAGGTTTCCTTGCTTCAAGGACATGAATTCCTCTTCCTTCTGTCGGCGAAGGGCACGAGGAATGTATTGCTCGAGGAAGGCCAGTTTGAACGTCTCCCCTGAGATCTTGGCGTTGGGGTTGGCCTCTTGGAGTTCCTGTTTCTTCGCCTCCTACCAGTCGTAGGCCCTCAAGTTTAGCTGCAACGCTGCGCACACGACTCTCTTAGACCCCTTGATGCTGAGGAGATTGAACAGACCCTCAATCTTCACTAGCCACCCCATGACTTCGTCAGGCTCTGCTCGACCGTTGAATTTAGGCGGGTTCATCTTCTTGAACTTGGTCATCTTGAGCAGGGAGGAGGAAGACATATGTTTTGTCTTTACGGGTTGCACTTCTTCTTCTGACATGACGGTCGTCGAGTTCTGTTGGGTCGCTTGGTGCTCACGATCTGGTTTAGGGCCTCTATTTACTTTTATTGGGCGCTGATTTGGGCCTGGATCTGTTCTTGCAGCTATCATTGCTGTATCTCCGACTGGCGTTGTTGGAGTTCCATGAGGCGTAGTAGTCGCTCCATGGCATATTCGCTAGGCGTCACGCCTTCGGTGCTATTCGTGCTAATCAATGTGGCATTGACAGCAGGGACCTCAGTCTTTCCGACATTCCAACAAAATTGAGCAAATCCGTTAGTATTCTCAAAATATCTACGGGCTTATATGTACGGAACGATTATTTCAGGCCGTATATGTCGAAAAGCATAGTTTTTGAAAAATCACAACGGCATCATCTAAAAGAAAGTATTTTGAAAGGTCCGAGGTGTGAACCATGCTCTGATACCAACTTGTCACGCCCCGACTCGCCGAATCGGTCACCATCGCCTTGACTCGATATAAATCGATCCCCATGGGTCGGGACGTGATGCCGTGCAAGTCTTTATTGGACTTGCACAAGGCAAGGATGTGCAATTGGAAATTTCTTTTGACTCGACGCGTTGAAATTAAACAGTACAGAGAGTTGAAGACATAGCATAGAAAGAAATTTAGCTTTTCATTCATAAACTTGCAAAGTTTGTGCAAGGTCATTTTTACATTACATATGCCGTTGCGGCTACATCTTGAAACACAAAAGAAAAACTTTCGACAAGCTTGCCCTAAAATAATCCTTGTCGTTCCATACATTCACGCTCCTTTGTACATTTGAACAAAGTCTTCGATCTGAGTTGGACTTCAAAATACTTCAAAATATGAGAGCTTCGTGGCTCCTCCCGTTCTTCATCTTCAGTTCTAGCCTCGAGCTCCCGCAGCACGCTCGTTACCTGGGAAGTTGGGGGTTGGCACACTTGCTAGTGGATGGGACGAACCCACTCATCTAAATCGATACTGCTTATTAAGGATTCTAGCATACGAAGTGATCTCTCTATTTAGAACTATATGAATTGAAGTTCATATCGAAGGCATATTTTAAACGATAACACATAACCAATTTTTAAGCATTCTTACCACGGCCGTGCTCCTTTCTTGCACAAAATATACATGATACTTACCACCTGCACAAGACAATAGGTGAGCATGCAATCTATCCTATATGCGGTCATTGGTGATATCGACACCATGAAGGACGATTACGTAGCCTTGCGATGCGCCCTCCAGTCTAGGTAACGAGCCTAACTGGAGGTCTCGCAATGCCTCGCACCGAAGCACGATTTTCATAATTTCCTCCTAGGCTGATTCGGTCCCAGGGCCCCGGGTACCGTCTCGAGGAAAGCTTACCTTGTGCACAAGTCGTCCTTGACCATGCGAATGTATGAACAGTTTAATATGTATGAAGTAATTTGCATAGCGTAACCATTATCAAACCACATAATCATTCCTACTCGTGCCAGGGTCCTTTTCCCCGAAACCGTACGTTCTGATTTAGCATCCCGTAGGCACCAAATTCTCCGAGGCATGATATACTGTAACCAAGGTTTCTTCGTTGTGTTTTGCATGGCATGAAATATATTCTATCTCTTTCTTAGAACTTTATCTTTTCTCTATTTAGTGTGAACTTATAGATTCGGAGTTAACTTCTCTAGGTTGATACATTATCCCGAGTTCTTGATCTTAGTGGCAAGCATACATCCCGTTAGCATCATCGATTTGAACGTTGAACTTTAAGAATTTAGTTGGCGAGAAGGAGTAGAAAAGAAGGGGCCAAAGAACCACCCACCTAAGGAGATTGCGTCGAGAGTAGGAGAATGCTTTGCGATGGTCAAGCGTCAGTTACACGAACTCCTACAATGGCACGAGCATCGAATTAGAACCCTTCCTTCAATTCTTCCTTCGAAATTCCTAAAGACGCATTCAGAAATCGACGCAAAAGCACACTATCAAATCCATGCAACAATTCGTTCAAAAAGCCAAGAAAACCAATAAAACCAACGACAGACGGGTTGCGTCGCTCTCTTTAGAGTTCCTTCGCCAAGACGCCGCCTACCGCATCTAGGACTTATTCCAACAGTAGTCGATCCATTAGTTGGAACGGTACTCATATCACTCGTCTAAATCTATTTTATTGATGCCATGGTTTTTGTATACCAAACTCATCGTCGATTCAGACTAGCCATCTATGTTCCCGACCATGTCTGACTTGGCACGAGCCTACTATATAGTGCTTCGCCCCAACGGAAGCGGGGCACTACAGCTATTGCCTGCAGGTAGGGCAAGTGACAGCAGGCCAGGCTAAAGAAGTAGGCTACATTAGCAGCAGCAGGGGACTCATTCCCCCCTCCAGCTTGACCTGCTGTAGGCTCTTAGCCATAGGCCTACGCAAGCAGTGAGCTAGTGCCAGTTAATGAGTGAGTATTTGTTTTATGTTAGAGTATGACAGGTATGCAAGACCTGGGAACAAATTTAGGTCAACAACATACACATATGGACAGGTACAGGCAATCTAGGAAACTTAGTGTACCCTTAGAGTATCAATGGTCGAATTGGACTGGTAGGGTATCAGAGATCTCTATACATGAGGCAGACAAAGAACTGCGGCACAGCCTTGGAAATTACATGTGTAAGAGATTAGGAGGCCATGTATAAGTAATTCATCCATAAGCAGCTTTGTGTGTCAAGTTGGTATAAGTGTCAATGACAGGTATATATAGGCATGTGTTTCACCATGTGTGTCATGTTAGAGGGGTGTTCCAGTAAAGGGATAGGTACTGGGTTGTTGTCAAGCATACTCTAGATACTTATATCCCTTTACTGCTTGTCTGCTGTACCTTGCAAGAAATAACCTTCAATTCCCATATAGTACACCTTTAGTGAACAAAGGTTAGATTAATAAGGGGGGATATCATGTTCTGACCAATTACAGTAACATCTTGTATAGGCGCAGAACAGAGTTAGAAGTAAGAGTATCAGTTGATTTTGGTAAAGGGTGAGTTGGACTTAAAGGTATCCAATTGTTAGGAAGGTCCTAGTGTAAACAATAAGGGAAATAGGCTATAGAGAATTGGATAGTAAGATCAATGAAACTAAGTTATACATGAAGTTAACTTCTGTTCGACAAATAGAACAGAGGGTAGGACTATCAGTCATAGTTTAGTGAGTGTCTTGACAGTGTCTTGACTGTATTGTGTCCATATGACAATAGGGTGTCTCGTATCAGTAATGGAAATGAGTGAATGAATGTTAAGTATCGATCAAGTGTCTAAGAGGTTTAGTGTCCAAGTGTTAAGTGCCAGTTTCAGTTCAGATGAGGGGTTGATATCTCCATGTATCTGTGCTTTTGGAATTGTGTGTGCGTGTGAGTAAAGTAAAGAGTGAGGTGAGTTAGTGTTTTAGTTTCAGTAAGAATACATGAGTTTGAGGTCAGTAATCCAATATCAGAGTTAGTGTCAGTTGAGTGTTAGTATAAATGTTAGTAATCAGTTAGTCAGAGAGGGTGTGTGGTACACATATGGATGTGGCCAATAGGTTAGGGTATGCCCTGCAAATTGGAGAGCAGGTAAAAGGGAGGGGATCTTGTTAAGGATATTACCTTGACCCTCATGTATCCATATGATTGGCAACGAATTCGATGAATTCGCATCGGACATCATCTATTTCTTCCTGCGTGTATGTTGATTTTCCAGCCAATTTTTTTAGCTAAAAAGTCAAAAAATAGTTACATTAGTTTGTATAATTTCAGAAAAGTAATTAAGAATTAAATTAATGAACAACTTACCTTTTACTCAATAGTAGGAGAGGGGTCTTCCATGAGATCCCGCATATATTTCATAACAAAATATCCGCATTTATAACCTCCAGGTTGTTTCGGGACCTACATGAAGATATTATTTGTAAGAGAATATAATGTCCATGATTATAATAAGTCATATATTAGTTTGATTACCTTGGATAATTTCCAAGTAGGACTTCTATTTGATCTTTTACCACCAATATATGCTGTGTTGAGGCCACTAGTAGAAAATAATTGTGTATACTAACATCTGAATATACACATTATTAAAATATTAACAATAATAATAATAATTTTACTCACGTATTGAAAAACAACTTAATATCTCCTCTCGATTTAAAACACAGTGAGTCCAACCAGTAAACATTAAAGGTAGAGAGGTCAACAACAATTAGAATCCAATGCTTCCTACATTAAAGGGAACATGAATGAAATAAAGCACATTGGTTATTGAATAGGAAAGAAAAATCTTGCTACTTGATTAAAACTTCTTACTCCTTGTAAATGAATGGAATGAAGCAAATTTGGGTTTTCTTAGCCTCTTGGAGCCTTTCTCTAACCAGATTGCTTATTGCAGGCCCGGATGCATTACTCATAGCAGAAGGGTTGAACATTATCAAAAGCTCCCGAGAGTTTGGAAATTTATCAAGCAAAAACCTAAAGCCAAAAGAATAGTTAAATATGGTGTCAATCTCAAAATCAAAATTTCAGAATATAAATTTCATATTTCTTACCTCATCTAGGCAACAACAGGATTCACATCTAGCCATTGCATCCTACATACCTCCAGCAAAACGATTTTAGAAAGATAACAAGATGGATTAAAGCTTCCGAACATTCCTTTCTCCAATGGTATTTTAAGATGAGGGTCAGTATCCTTAATGGTTTCTACCATCTCTCCGAAAGTGTCAATTATCTCCCTACCACAGCCAGTAACCTTCAAAGGTTGAACATTGTCAGATTCAATTGGTCTAGTACTTACCTGTTGCATATTGAATTTTTTTTGACAATTTTATAAAAGATATTGACACTAGCATTAAATAATATTACCTCAAGACCACCAACAATAAACTCTTTGGGCCAAGCTACTAAAGACCCAATTGCATCTTTAACAACTTCCATTTCTCCATGAAGTGGCACGGGAAGGCTCATAGTAGGTTGAAAGGCTTTCATAATTGAAACCCTAACATTATGTTCTCCTAATTCAACATTATGAATTTTCTCATTTGGTCCACACCCTTCAAAGATAATTCCCTCGGCAACAATATTTTCTTTTGTGCCCACTGCTAGCTTACATTTGGTTCCCTAAACAAAATAAGAAACAGTTATTTCTCAATATAATTACTACATATTATAATTAAGTTGTTGAATAAAGATTATGTATTGAATATATGTACTTACCATGCCAATGTCTGATGTAGGATATGTTATGAATTTTTGCTCGCTTAACTTTTTATTCTGTTTCACCTTTTCAAAGAAGATAGAAGATAAAAAAGCATATTAGAATAAACCTATTAGACAAAAATAAAAGAAGAAAAGCTTATTAGACGAAATGGAACTAACTATAATAAGCATTACCTTAGAACCATATGATGGACTCTTGTTTCCAAGTGACTCATGTTCATTCTTACGAGACATTATATATTTCCTATTACCACTTCCTTTGGTATTGGAAGGAACCTTCTCAGATTTTTGTGAAGCTCCTTGGGCTTGAAATTCTTTTAGCATGATCTCCAATTCTTGTCTCCGTTTACGCTCCTCTTCCAATTGGGACTTGAGTAGTTTATTTTGTTTTTTCATTCCCCATTTCGGAAGCTTGAAATAGGTCGTTGGTGTCGGTCCTAATCCCAAACTCCGAATACGTCCCGAATGCTTGGGAGTGCCCAACGCCAAGGTTAGAATATCCGAAGTTCCTTCGGTCACCAAACTCCCATCTTCCTTTTGTTTGATGTATTCCTCCTATAAAAAGTACAAGATTTTAGAAATATAAGTATGTTGATAAGCAGGATTCCTTTTAATAGATTGGACGATATATACTCACCACTTTCATAGCTACGTCCTTGGTCCCATCGTCAGTAAATGTACCGTCCTTACTAACTCATGCTTTTGTCCAAAAAAACTTCTGTCATCTATATATTTTTCCCCCAACTGTCGTTGCTGTTTTGAAAGAAAAACTACGTTATAATAATATATATGTCCACATGTAAATCATGTTAACTAATATACAAATATGCATTACCAGCTCCTCTTTAAGACCGGCATATCCCTTCCTGCTTAAACGATGAGGAAACTTGCCCTTGGCTCTCCGTGCACTTTGCTTCTTGCTCATTTTCTTATGATTACAACACATGAAGGTAAAGAAGAAATAAGATATATATAATAGGGACCTAGTCATCCTTGTTATGCATAAAAAAATAATTTTGACAAGTTAACCTTAAAATTTGTAGACAGTCTGCTTTTGACGAATTCCTCCCACACAGATTGTTTCAAGATCCCTGAGTACTTTGGTGGAGGGTGCTTGAGAAGCTCAAGATTGCCCTCATTCGGATAAATCCAATGCTTGGTGAGTTGACCTTTGAATGCCCTCCAACTCCGAGCCATGGATGCTAAAACAAAGGCTTGACTATTTGGATCCAAGTCAAATTTGGCCTACAACAGAAAATAAATATTCAGCATCTATACATAAGTGCATAACATAGTGCATAACATATAAAGCATTCCAGTCTGAATAACTTCAGACTTGAATTCAAGCATTCAATGGTGTAGTGAACAAGTAAATTCAAGTCTGAACTTAGTTCACTTATCTGAACTTGATGTCCAGACCTGAGCTCTCTATGTGCAGGCAATGCATATATGCAAGACCAAATTAACAAAATCTAAACCTCAGGAAAAACACGTGTGTGTGTGTGGATATGTGAGTGTGAACAGCACAAGCTAGAGTGTGGGGGTGAATGTAGTGTAGGTTGTTAGTAAGTCACAGGTTTGTGTAATATGTACATCAATGCATATGATAGTTTTGGGAAACCTCAGGAAAAATAGTGCATTTGTACATGTGTTCTCAGAAAAATAACAGTCCATGTATGTAGGTATCAGTGGTATGCAGATAGGTTTCCAGTTTGTACATGTGTGTATCTGTTATGTAGAGAATTCAGTGAGCAGTAGATAGGTTTGGGTTCTCAGAATTGTGACAGGCTGGGAGTATAACATGTGTGTGCATATATGATATCAGAAATCAGTGAACATCTTAAGTGTCAAACAAAATCTATATTCAAATATAAATTCTCAGTTTTGTGTGAAGGTGTGGGGTAGAGAACATAGGTTCCAGGTTTGCATAAGTGTATGAGTGTGTGTGTATGTGTGTGAATATTGTGTAAATCCTTTGGAAAATTAGTAGAGTGTCTCAGTATGTGTAGAGATAACAGTGTGTCTCAAATGTGTGTGTCCTGTGTGTGAGTGTGAGTGACAGTAAGTAGCAGTAGAGAATGTGTGTTCAGGAACAGTGTTCAGGATTGCAGTGTTCTTAGGTTGTGGGGTACACAACAGTTTATCAATTCTCAAATTAATTTGAAAACCAAGTCACAATCAGTAATCCACATGACATTTGAAATTCTCAGGAACAAACATTGTATATATTAACAGCCTTGCATTCTCAGGAACAAACATTGCATAGTTAATTTAATGTCAAGAAACATGGCATACAAAGGAACATTCAAACTGAAATTCTCAGGAACACACATTATTTTTACCTGAATAGCAGTCCACAATCTCTTTTTAACTGATTCTGGCACTTTATGCCAATTTGGATAAGTTATTTTTACTAAGGACTTTACTATGATGCCGCAGTAAGTTGCCAAATTAATTTTTCCTTCACCAATTGGTTGCCCAACATCGTTATAAATGATCTTTATCCTCTCTTCATCATCTTTGATTTTGTTGACTTTTTTGGATTTTGATGCCCCTCTACCTTTTTTCGGCTATAATTTTGTTCCCCGGAATCCTCACTGTGCTTTGTAGCCTGTAACAAATAAATGGCATAATTATATTCATATTAATCTTGCTAAGATGTTCTTGAAATAGCATGAAACATAAAATGTGCTTGAAAACTGAGATACATCTAACAAAATCTGAGATTAAGAAGACCAAACCTGATATATGAAACCCCATTCTCAGGTTTGATATAAGTAACAAAATCTGAGATTAAGAATACCAGTTAACATTATAAAAGTAAACCCAACCACAGTTTTGATATATGAAACCCCATTCTCAGGTTTTTCAAGCCAACTCACTTTAAACATTCAAATCAATTCTATTCTCAGGTTCAATTTGAATCTCAGTTCAATCTAAACTCAGTTACATACACAAAACCAAATTAAAAAAAATCTGAGATTAAGATTACCAGTTAACATTATAAAAGTAAACCCAACCACAGTTTTGATATATTAAACCACATTCTCAGGTTTTTCAAGCCAACTCAGTTTAAACATTCAAATCAATTCTTTGCTCAGGTTCAATTTGAATCTCAGTTCAATCTAAACTCAATTACATACACAAAACCAAATTTCCATTTTTGAAATCCTAGGCTTTTACTCAATCTCATGTTCGTATATAATTTCGAATCTCAGTTAACATTCAAAACCCAATTTCCAGTTACATTGAATCAAATTCGACGTCTCCATATATCATTCCCTATTCTCAGGTTCACAGCCAATATTCAGTAACTCATGGATCAAAACATAAAATATAGTAGCTTGAAATAGCATGAAACATAAAATATAGTAGCTTGCAGCAACATATTAAGACAATTCTAGATCAAAATAGACTACAGTTTCTCTTATATACTCTGAGATCAAAATAGACTACAGTTTTGAGAAGAAAAAAATACATATTAAGACAATAAAGATGAGGGATTTCCATGAAACAGTTCTTAAAATAGAGTCACTGGAGTAATTTTCACTTGCAGCAATATTTCAGACTTGTAGCAACATTTCTTTAAACAATTCACTTGTAGCAACATTTCAACAAGAAGATTTGGACTGTGCAATCCAAGTTCCCTCGCAATCTTCACATAAATAGGTCAAAGGTGATTCATCAACAACATCAAATAACTCAAAATCCAGTACTTTATTGCAAGTTTCATCTGTAACAAAATAATCGATTCCCTCGTCGTCATTGTCTTCATCATAATAAATCCTTTGAGGAGCCGATAAAATGATTGACCAATTATCATCCAATTGATCAGGAACATAAAATACTTGCTTTACTTGAGAGGGCAAAACAAAAGAGTCAGACTTGTGGCCAACTCTACCAAGCTCGACCAATGTAAAACCAAGTTCATCAACCTTAATACCATTCTTGCTGTCAACCCAATCACACTTGAAGACGGGAATCCGGAAGGAGAAATAGTCAAGCAACCAAATCTCTTTGATAACACCATAAAATATCATATCTGAGATGATGGGATTATTGTCCTTTATGCTAGCAACTTGAAAAGTCTTTGCCACTAGAGTCACTCCACTGTTTTGCTTGACTCGTACGTCGTCACGATCTTTCGTTAGATAGTGACACCCATTAATTGCATAACCTGGGAACTTAGTCACGTGATGTCGAGGTCCTTGAGCTATCCATTTTAATTTATCATAGACATTGCTAGTTGGGTCTTCTTGCGCAGTCTTAACCTGTCATTTTTTTCCTAAGTTCAATATTTTATTTTCACTAAGTAGAACATAAAATATAGTAGCTTAATCAATACCCTTGATCGTAACCAACTAATAAAGCTGTAATTGTGCTCATCTTCTAACCATTTTGCACTTTTCACTCTACGAGGGTGCAGCTTTTTCAAGTAAGCCTCGTGCTCCCTATCAAGTAATAAGTAGATTTTTGTTAATTACAAAACGAAATATAAAAAAAGATGTGCTTGGTCCAAAGATAAAACTAAGTAAAGAGTAATATAGACATCTTTACTCGATATAAGGTTGAACATCATTTGTGTTGTGTAACACAAAAAGATGTGCTTGGTCCAAAGATAAGCGGTCAACTTCATAGATATTTCCTTTTTCTATAGGTTTTTCCTAATTCTTCGTAGAAGAAACTCCAATGGCGGGTTGTTCTTCTAGATATTCTGAACAAAACTCAATGGCTTCCTCTGCGATATAGCATTGTGCAATACACCCTTCAGGACGATTCTTATTTCTCACATAACCCTTTATCACACCCATAAACCTATAATGAACAAATGATAAAGATAAAAATGATTACACAAACATTAATCATGTTACTACATAATGAAAACCAAAGTTTAGACTAGACCAACCTCTCTGGTGGGTACATCCATCAGAAGAAAACCAGACCGCCAAGTTCGACCTCCCTGACAATGTGCACCATTAGATGTACCATTATGTCAAAGAATGATGGTGGAAAATATTTTTCCAATAAGCATAATGTGATCACAAGATTATTTTGGATATCTTACAATTTTTGTACATTCACGACTTTGGCACAAAGGGCATTAAAGAAGAAACATACTCGTATAATAGCACATCTCACATGCTTTGGCAACACACCATGTATTGCAACAGGAAGTAGTTGTTGCATTATAACATAACAATCACGGGATTTGAGACCATATAACTTTAGATCTTCCATTGAGACATTAGATCTAAAATTTAAAGAGTAACCATCTGGGACCTTAAGGTCATGCAAAGTTTGACACACTATTCTTTTCTCTTGCCTCGATAAAGAATAACATGCAGCTGGAAGATAAATCCCATTTTTCTTATTATGAGTTGCCAATTCTTTTCTTAAGCCCATCTCTACAAGATCTTTGCGACAATTGATCCCATTTTTTATTTTTCCAGGAATATTTAATAGGGTCCCAATGATACTATCGCAGACATTCTTTTCAATATGCATGACATCCAAGTTATGTCTAATAGGAAGATATATCCAATACTCTAGCTCAAAAAAATGGATTTCTTCTTCCAACAACTTGTAACTTTATCTTTTTGTACTTATTTTTCCTCTTCTTTGGTATCAATTACTTTTGCACTTCTGCTTTCTTCTTCTTCTTTAAAGTCTTCTTCTCTGATATCTTTTTCTGGAACATCTTTTTTTCCCCAAGAAACGGGAATCCCCGCAACCTTTATTAATATTTGTTCCCCACTTAATGTTCAGGATGACTTCCGAACTCTTTGTCACCATTAAATGCCTTTCTTTGTGATCGAAAAGAATGGTTATGCGGCAAATACCTTCTGTGACCAGTATAAATATTCTTGTTGCAATGTTTTAATCTATCTGAATAAGTATTTTCGTTGCATATTGGACAAGTAAAATATCCTTTCACACAACAACCAGACAAGTTGCCATATGCAGGAAAATCGTTAACAGTCCATAATAATATAGTTCTCAATGTAAAAGATTCTTGCCGATAGGCGTCATAAGTCACAACTCCATCCTTCCACAGCAACTGGAGATCCTCAATCAATGGTGCTAAGTAAACATCTATGTCATTTCCAGGTTGTTGGGGGCCTGATATCAACAATGTCAACAATGTGAACTTTCTCTTCATACACAACCAAGGTGGTAAATTATAAGTATTTAGCATTACAGGCCAACAACTGTACCTACTACTGAGTGAACTAAATAGATTAATCCCATCGGCTGAAAGACAGAGTCGAAGGTTTCTTGCTTCTGCTGCAAACTCTGGAAATTTATCATCAATTGTCTTCCACGTCGGTGAATCTGCGGGATGACGCAATTGGCCATCAATTTTCCTTCCGTCTACATGCCATGTCAAATTCTTTGATGCTTGTACCGATCGAAACCACCTTTTAAAGCGTAAAATGGGTGGAAAGTAACATAGAACTTTAGCTGGGATGCCCTTCTTTTGCTCTTCCTGACTTTGTTCAGACATATTCTTCTTTACCTTATATCTCGACGTTCCACACGTAGGACATGAGGTTGCATTTTCATAATCTTTTCTATAGAGTATGCAATCATTCGGACATACATGTATTCTCTTATATCCCATTCCAAATATTGAGAAGCAACGCTTAGCCTCCCTAGTAGTTACAGGCAATTCATTTTCTCCCGGAAGCATGTCGGCGAACAATGTCAACACATCTGAAAAGCTTTTATCACTCCAACCACTCTTGGCCTTGATACTAAAGAGCTTCACTATCACAGATAGCTTCGTATACTTTTCACAACCATTATACAATGGTTTTTTAGCATCATCAAGCAATGAATTAAAGTTCTCTTCATCATCTCCTTCAATGTCGTTCCTGTTTAATGCATGGAACATCTCTAGTGTATCTGCCACATCATTTAAAGTATCCATATCATAGTCCTTATAAATAGACGCACATGTATCCTCACACACTTCATTAGGATCAACTTCCCCATGCCATATCCATATAGTATACCATGGATCGATACCAACTATCGTCAAATGAAATTTTACATCTTCTAAACTCATACTATAGAGATTCTCGCACTCATTACATGGACATCTAATGAAGTCGAGATCATCCCCACTAGCTTTAACATGCTCCATAAATTCATCAACTTCGGCTCTATATTCTTTCGATAATAGGTGCTTTGTCATCCAAGATCTATTCCTCTGTATAATAAAGCAAAACACCGAGTAAGTGATTGTAACTTGAAAGTTTCATTTCAAGCTGAATGCGGAGAAGATTGATTCCAGAATGGCCAATGTGAAGTAGATATGGTCAATAAATTTAGACTCATGAAAGTGAAGAAGGTTGATTCCAGAATATAACTTTAATTGCTAGAGTTAAAAAAGAAGAAGAACATGACTTAGGAATAGTTCATTTCGTTATTACAAAACAGAAAATGGTTTACAATTCCCTATATGTGCATACGGGTATAAAAGGTAACAAAATGTCAAAATATGTAAGAATATATATTGAGAAAGTCTATATGAATCATCTACATAACTACAAAAGAGGGTCAAATAAACCTAAAAAAAGAGTTGGTCAACGCTCACATCCAACATGACCGATATCATTTATCTAAAGATGTACAGTCAAACAATTACAAATTGATGTCAAAGATCCATCCCACCCTCAATGCATGAGCAACGTGCATACAGTAAAAAATAAGTTGTATTGCCTGGAGTAATTTAATCTAAGAAGAACAGGACTTGATTTAAAGACAATATGACATAGCACATACACAGACACGGTACCAATTTCTGCGTGACCTGGAGCAATTTCGAGTGTAAAAATGTCGTGTTCAATATGTGTCATACACGACGTTACATGGACATTGATCTCTTTTTTGTCCATGATTTCTAGAAAATAGGGCAATTGAAAAGAACGTGTCTCCATGAACCAAAACAAACCTTGCTACCCGAACGTGACTCCATGAAGTTTAACTTGTAAGTATTCATCCGAAAGCAATAGAATTAACACCCTTCCACACTGCAAGAACCAACAAAGAAAGAAACAAGAAGATGAACCAAGGCGCGGACAAGAAAAATGCCTCATAAATTAGTAAAAAAAAGAAAATTCATTCAAAGATTTCCAAACATGCATTCAAAGATTTCAGCCATCTTTCGAAAACTAGGAAATAGAAAATAGGTCAAAAATTAGGGCATTTTACTAAAATCGTGTCGAGGCAGAAATTAGGGCACAAAATAAGAAATAATTTAGGACAAACCTTGGGGAGCGGGGAGCGGGCTGAGGGGAGTTGGGGCACGGGGAGTGGGGAGCGGGCTAAGGGGAGTTGATCGGGAGCGGGGAGCGGGCTGAGGGGAGTTCGGGAGCGCCGGAGCGGGCTGAAGGGAGTTGGGGAGCGGGAGGAGAAAGAGTGAAGGAGAAAGAGAGTAAGTGCGGAAGAAGGGAAGGGTTTAGACTTTTCGACTTAAGTGCGGGAGTAAGTACGGGAGAGTCGAGTTTTCGACTTAAAATTTGGTGTTTTTTTCATAACGCTTGTATCACTGAGAGACAATCAATAACGCTTATATAGAAAACCGTCATAGATTATAGTCTTGCAGAACTTTGATGACGCTTCTTTATCAGCCGTCATGAAATCCACTTATCAAGCGTCATTAATAGTTCATTTTGTTGTAGTGTTACCTGTAGTTTGCTATGAACAAAATGTAATGTTGTAGGGGAAAATTGATGTGTTATCAAGCTAGGTTAGGTTCTGCACACTTGGATATACTAGGTTGGAAACTCTGATACTATAGTGTATCAGAATGTGACATGGGTTTGATACACTTGCGTGTAGGGGATACCAAGGTCTGGATGGTACTAGGATTCAGTTAGCTACTAAGACCTATCCCTGATTTATGGTACCAGTTAACTACCCATTTATTTGGGGTTGATAGGTTGTATCTGCCTCAACCCGATACTCAAGATTGACTTCTTATAGCATTACTACTTTAAATATGAGGAAGGTTTCTCCTTTCAGCTTTAATAGGATACCAGGAAAAATCACATAAGTTCCATGTCAATACCCAATGGTTATCAAAGGGAAACATTGGCAGTATTGACCGAGAAGAGGGTTTACCTACATTATCTAAGGGGTCCTAGGGAACTCTTAGGTCAATGCAAATCCTGATGTGTTAGGATATCCCTCACTACAGGTTTCATCCTATTTGTGCATAGCCTCAAGGTGTTGGTGTGGGGCTGCCCTGCCAGGGTGTGGAGTGCAACCCAACCTATTATGGCTCATAGACTCTCTTAGGTCCTTGGTTCCCTTCCTATCCCTAGGTAGCTGTCCTCTAGAACATATCAAAACCCCTTAGGTATTAGGGACTGCTACCTACTGTTCATAGGGGTACACCCATGCCTATCTGATACTGGGTGAGCACTGGAGCCCTGTTTCCTGGGACACCAGTCCTCAACAGCACCTTGGATAGGCATGGTCCTACCGTAAGTACCTAGGTGTCACAGCCACCCATTGTATACTGATACTCTCTCCATCCTCCCCTTAACAGATTGGACAGGTCCTGGGTTCTTGTAGTCTATATCCTAAACTTCTGTCCTAGTGTAATATATAGGAGATGGACTCGAGGTTTACAGTTGGTTCGAGATCACTATCAATCTGTCAAGTACCCAGGTGCCTCCCCCCTTATCGATGCTAAAGTCTCTGTAAGATACCATGTATCCTAAAGTATCCCCCAGTATAAGCCAAGGCACTTAGAAGTCTCCTTCTGCAGAGTACTGAGCCATCCCCACCTATGTGAAACTGACTGATACACACAGTGTATCATCAGTCCCTGCCCTATGCAATCAATTATTCTATAATATAAGGTTTCATCCTTGGACAACAATTGTATAGGTCAGTAGATATAATCAGTAGACCACTAGGCACCCTCTGTTTTCTCATACATGGTACAGCCCCTAGACTTGTGCCTATATGTTTGTGAGGGTTGCCCATGCTTTCCTAGGAATTTCAACAAATACCTACCCTACTCTAATCTTCTAATGCTAACACAAGAATCTGTATCATGGAATTGTCAAGAAGGTCGATGGACTCACCTTGTGATTGCACGAAATCCTGCTCTCTTTCTGGCGCCAACACTTGTGTCTTCTTGGCAGGAGATGATACGGGTGGCTAGGGTTTGTAGGGGGAAAATGCAGCAGGATCCATCCATATATTATAGGTAGGATGGACGGGATCGAAGGGAATCATGGAGGGATTCGAATTATTTGAATTTGATCCTGCCTTATCTATTGGTGGTTGAGAACATTGCATATATACAACTAAGATTAGGAGTATAGGCCATCGAGCCTACTGATGAATTTAAATTCAAAAATCACATTAAGGTCCCTGGATCAATAGTCTTTTGCAAAGAACCCCTTTACTTAATACTTAATATATTTATATATATATAAGTAAAACAGGTGTCTAAGTTAAAATTTGTAAAAGGGTAAATAGAATAAATAAAATAAATAAATTAAAAAAAATAGATGGGACTTACAAGTCTATCCCCCTTAGATTAATTTTGTCCTCGAAATTTAACTAAAGTACAACGTAGAATCGTACCTTAGGGCTCAAAAAGGTAGGGGTAACGCTCGTGCATCTCGTCTACTCTCTCCTATGTGGACTCTTCGGGGGAGTGGTGTCTCCACGCGACACAAAATAAGAAAATCGTCTGGTTCCTCAGGACCTTCTCTTTGCGGTCCAAAATCTTTACGGGCTGCTCCTGGTAACTGAGACTCGGTCCCACCTCGATCTCCGAATGGTCCAACACATGGCTGGGGTCCGCTACGTATCATCTCAGCTGAGACACGTGGAACACGTTGTGCACTCCCTCCAGTGTAGGCGGTAAGGCCAATCGGTACGCTACTGCTCCGATCTTCTCGAGAATACCAAACGACCCAATAAAACGTGGGCTGAGTTTACCGCCTTTACCGAAACGAATAGTGCCACGCGTCGGAGAAATTTTCAAAAATACTAAATCGCCAACCTAGATGCACAAAACGTTATCACGAATCTTATAACCATACACGTAGTTAATCATAAGAAGATTCTATACCTCAAACTCTAACGGCCTACAGTGACTATCTTTCCAGAGCTTCTGTCTGTCTTGAGCCACGTGAAGCCTCTCTCTAATCATCTTGACTTTCTCTGCAGCAACTACTTGTAGAAGCATGGAAAATACTAAAGAAAGATCCATGCGGCCAGAAAACCGCATGCGGCTCAGAAAGCCCATGCGGCTCAAAGATTCATGCGGCACGAGGGACTATGCGGCTCAAGACGTCCCATGCGGCTCAGAAGAGAAGACACGTGACTTGCAAACAGTTCTCCCCCCCGCCCTATACTGAATTAATTACTTTGACGGCTGACAGCTCTGATAAAGTAACAGCCCTGACACAAAGAGGTAATTATGACTCTGTCATAATGACAGACCCCTAGGGAAACGAAGGAGATCTCTGACACAATCCCCCGAGATCCAGAAAATGCCACGTGGCCTTGCCACATGGATGTTCGTATGCGGCTCGAGCGAAGACTTCCCATGCGGTTCAGGATGAAGCTGCCTTATGCGGCTCAGGCCAAGACATTCATATGTGGTCCAAGCAAAGACCTCCCATGCGGCTCAGGTTGACGCTGCCCTATACGGTTCAGGCCGAGGTAGTCTTATGCGGCTCAATCAGGAGGCCCCCTCTATACAGCTCGAACAGGGGACCATCTCCATGCGGTTCAAGCGGAGGTATTTCCATGCAGCTCAAGCAGAGGCCTCCCCATACGGCTCGCAAGGATCATCTCCATGCGGTTTACTACCCATCATATGGTTCAAAGGTTCGGGGGGCCACTCCCCAAGCAGCCCTGACACGTGGCCAGTCATATGCGGCTCTATCCTTACGCGGCTCAGTCCTTATGCGGCTCAATCCTCATAGCGACTCCCAGGACACGTGTCATAAAGCCAATCAATTTTCCAGATTTACTGCAATCAAAGATCGGGTCAAATCCCAATAATCTGGGACACGTGGCAGGAGAATGAATTAAACTTATTCATCCAGATTCGTAGACATCAGTAAATCATCATCACAAGGATTTATTCCAATCAGCATTAATTACTGATGGGATTTGGTGCAATCTACATTAAGTGGCTCAGATTCATCACACTCAAGATTAATGGCTCAGATTGATCAATCAACAGGCCGCCGCCACTCTAAGGGGTAATCACTGCAAACCCTAATGATTGCATTCCCCTTCTTATAAATAGCAAGGTGCCATTCCCTTGCAAAAGACCCCTTTTTCGAGATCAGAGAGCATTAGAAGACTTGGAGAGAAAAGCAGAGAGAGAGCAAAGATAATATTTCTTCAATGCCAAGCAATCTTTCGGAGCCAAGGCTGCATACCGATCGTCCAAGGAGTAAGGCAGAGCGGTCGTCGCTTTTCCGAGCCTCTATCGTCACCTCCCAGAATCTAAAATAAATAATTATACATAGACTGCTGTACCTAGGCTTTCGTTCCTAGGCTTTCTTTGTACAAGCGAGTTTATAACGTGAAGTAAAAGTCCAGTCCTCCGATAATTGTTCTGCTCTTTTATATTTCATGGCAAACACTACTATCATCTCCGGTCCTAATAGTGCAAGCTCTCCTACATCATCCTAAGATAGCGAGGTACGACATCTCCATCCATACAACGCTTCGAATGGGGACATCTCGATGCTAGCTTGGTAGCTATTGTTGTAGGAGAACTCCACGAGATGACGGTGGTCCTCCCATGAGCCGCCAAAGTCTAGCACGCACGTCTGCAGCATATCCTCGAGCGTTTGAATGGTCCTCTCTGACTGTCCATCCGTTTGCGGATGATAAGCAGTGCTGAACTTGAGCGCTGTGCCCAAGCTAGCCTGTAGGCTCTTCCAAAAGTGAGAAGTGAACCTGCTTTCACAGTCTGACACGATACTCATCGGAACCCCGTGCAGTCTGACTATCTGCTTCATATAAAGCTCTGCCAACTTTTCTGTAGATAACCCCACTTTAAATGGTATAAAGTGTGCCGATTTGGTCAACCTATTGACGATGACCCAAATTACATCCTTTCCACCTGATGACCGTGGAAGACCGAAAACAAAATCTATAGTGATGTGTTCCCACTTCCACTCGGATATCGGTAGCGGCTGCAACAATCCTCCTGGTCTCTGCCTTTCGGCTTTGACCTGCTGACACACGAGGCACCTAGAAACGAAATAGGCCACTTCTCATTTCATACCATACCACCACATGTGGTTTCGCAGATCCTTGTACATCTTGTTGGCCCCTGGATGTAGAGAATACTGGGAACGGTGTGCCTCTTGCATAACTTCTTCTCTAAGCTCTCCACTAGGTACACAGTTTCGTTCCGTGCCTCAATGAACCATTCTCTGCAATAATGAAATCATCTAACAAACCGGCCCATGCTTGGGCTATGATATTCTTCAGCTGCTCATCCTGGTGTTGTGCCCCCCCCGAATCCTGTCCATCAATCCTGACTGAATCTGCATGCCCATCATCTGCATCTCGATTCCTGGAATGACGATCTCGACGCCCAAACTCTCTAAGTCCGCTAATAAGTGACGATCTCGAGTCAAGCACATTGCTACGGGATACCTGCTCAAAGCATCCGCAACAACGTTGGCTTTTCCCGGATGATACTGTAGAGAAATATCATAATCACTCATCAGCTCAAGCCATCTGCGCTGCCTCATGTTTAACTCCTTTTGTGTGAAGACGTACTTCAAACTTCTGTGGTCAGTGAAGATTTCTACTCGCTCTCCGTACAAATAATGTCTCCACAGCTTCGAGGCGAAGATTACGGCCGCCAACTCTAGGTCGTGCGTGGGGTAGTTCTTCTCATGCGGTCTCAACTGTCGAGACGCATAGGCTATCACTCTCTTGTTCTGCTCTAGGACACAACCCAGTCCTTTGCCCGAGGCATCACTATAAATGGTAAAACCTCCCGATCCCGAAGGCAAAGCCAAAATAGGGGCTGTCGTCAGTCTCTTCTTCAATTTATCGAATGCAGCCTGGCAGTCCTTTGTCCACATGAACTCCACGTCCTTCCGAATGAGCCTAGTAAGCGGCTCTGCAATCCGGGCGAAGTCTTGTACGAATTTTCGATAATACCCTGCTAATCCCAAAAAGCTTCGTATCTCTGCCACTGTAGTCGGAGTAGTCTAAGCTTCCACAGCCGTCACCTTCTTTGGATTGATAGATATACCGTCGCCTGTCACCACATGCCTAAGGGAATCCACCTTGTCCAAGAAAAACTCACATTTCGAGAGTTTTTCATAGAGCTTCTCCTTCCCGAGGGTCTCTAGCACGATCCTCAGATATTCCTCGTGTTCTTTCGATGTTTTTGAATAAATGAGTATGTCATCTATAAACACCACTACGAACTTGTCAAGGTACGTATGGAATACCTTGTTCATCAAGTTCATGAAGACTGTCAGGGCGTTAGTCAACCCGAACGGCATCACCATAAACTCGTATTGCCCATACTTGGTCCGGAAGGCAGTCTTCGGTATATCCTCCTTCCTCACCTTCAGTTGCATGATTCAACATAAACACTAAATGTTGGTTTAGAAAGTGGGTCTTTTCATCAGTACATGCGAGGACAAACGTACTGATCTCCCACCAGCTTTCATACAGGGTGCAGGGAATGGATTGCTCGTAGCGAAGCTTCGCTTGATTGCGCAGAGGCATGGAATACCGTAGCGTTGAAGCGTGTGATCGCATTGACGCTCAGACTTGCAACAAGATTGATGCGGCCGAGATATAGAAGGCATGATGTATGGAACGGTGAAATCCTTTATGTGCAAGAGAGAACTTGAGTGTTGTAGCCACTCTGGCAATTTTAGTTGGGCTATTGAAAGCCTTTGTAATCTCGGTTCGAATATCAATAAAGAGAATTATTTCGTATACTCTATTTTTTCGTTTGTTAATATCAGATTTAAGATAACCATTTTGAGAACTTGTCATCTTGCTTTGCATGAGTGCAACTCCAGGATCGTGCGGCATCATGCCCCCTGCGAGGACGATGATTCGGGTGGATTCCGGGTCGGAGCGTGACAGTTTACGGGTTGTAACTTGGGTCCTGGAATAGTTCCTAAGTCATCTTATCATTTGTCGTTCTATATAGTTCTAACATGCTCACATATCCCAGTTATCTTACATGCTCACATGTACCATTTCTCTTACATGCTCACATATTTGGTTTATCTCACATGTTCACATGTTTTGTTTTACCTTACATGTTCATAGTTTACATTATGTCTCATGTTATTTACCCTATACTCCATGTTGTTTTGCTTATTGTCTTTTCTATTCTCGGGATAAGTGCATTGGTAGTGCACGAGTCTCGATCAACATTTACTTATTATTGTCTCTATTTGTTGCTATGTTAGATATTACTGGTTTTAGTTCATAAGTTTGGCTTCCTTTGCGGTACTTGTTATTGGGGGTCTGATTCTACTAGTTTTGTTTGGCCAGATTGATAGAGGTGCCCAGAGGATCTTCCGTACCATCTACTCGACGGTGACTACCCGGAGCACGAGAGTACCTTAGTGGATTTTATATTTCATTCTCCCACTAGTTTGTACATTATTCTTTTGTGGCGTTTAGCCTCCGAGCACATGTTTAGCTCATATTTTGGATCTTGACATTTAGCCTACAGGCCTAAACATGATTTGTGTATTCTAGACTATAGCTAGAGCTTATCATGTATGACTATTAATCTTGCTAGTTCTTCACTTTTTATTACTAGCTTCATGATCATCCATGTATATATAGTTTGGGATGCTTTACTTTTTTATGTCTGATGATCATACTTCTTGTACCTTGCATATTTGCCTGTGATTGAGATACCTATGATCGTTCGACCTAGGATTGACTGTTGGCTTGTAGTAATAACCCTCATGTCTTGACAGCTTATACGTTATTTCAGAGTACTTGAGTACTTTGGTATTATGTAGCTGGCCTGGTCCGTCCCCACTTGCCAGTATTCTAGTTCTGGGACGTGACAACATGAAATCCAGGAATCTAAAAAATCCTATATTTGTAAAAACCTAAAATCTAAACATCAAACCATACTTTCAATTGATGGTGGTTTGTTGGTTCTTGCTATCTCCGCCGTTAATTGAAGCATGGTTTAGGATTTAGGTTGGAAGAAGAAGAGTATGAAGAGGAAGAAGAGGGAATAACATTTATTTGAGTGTTGGGTTTAGAAGATAAAGAAATATAATTGTATTGAAAATGTGTTTTCCCCCAAAAGAAGAATTGTGTGTTGTCCTGATAGTAAAATAAGCCCCCAACCCCCGATATAGAAATGTGGTGCCTTCAACACAAGCCTAAAAGAAACAAATACACTTTAGTCTTTTAAGGACATGTTTGGATCAATGCAACTCAAAGGAAGTATGAAAGTGTTAGATATGCCCTTGTATATGCTATGCATATGCACCATATTATGAGTTATCAGTAGTATTTGGTTAGATTGCATTATGTCCTCCGCAACTGTCCAATTTTAAAATATAGTTATTTTGATAAGATTGAAAGAAGTGGTACTTCGTGAGTGACAGTCCATAGCTTCAATGCTTGGCAAACATGTCAATGTTACTTCTTGATAGAGATATAATTATCGTTGTGCTGCAAGTTACAACCCTAAAAGCAAGAATACATGCTTCGAGCAGCAAAATCCTCCAGATCGAATTCCACTGAGTCCCTCCCAATCTATGTTGCAAGTGAAAATGACAAAAGGGAGCTGGTGGTTTTGGGTGGGGATGGGGTGGGGAGGGAGGGACATGAACATTATTATGTCAGAAACTAAGTTGCAAGTGAAAATGACAAAAGGGAGCAGTTGGGTTTGGATGGGGTGGCGTGGGTGGGGGGGGGGGGGGGGGGGGGGGGGGGGGGGGGGGGGGGTTGGGGTGGGGAGGGAGGGACATGTACATTATTAAGTCAGAAACTAATAAGCTCCAACGCGCTTGCAATGTCTAACCAATCGTCGTAAGTCGCTTTAGTTCCAGATGCTTTCAATAGAGTTGCGCATTTCCAGACCGGCCCATAAGGGTACTAGTGTCAATCCAATTTATCAAAAGGAGGTAAATTAATATGTGATCTTATAATTAGAGATGGACCGGACCTTACCGCTGGCGGCGGAGTTTATAGGCCGAGTGATATTTTGGCCAAATATCAGCATTAGTAGTACGAGGCACAATATACAACCGTGAAGCTGTCGCATGTTAGATTCATGAAAGGTAACCTCATCGTTTCTACACAGTTCTTGAATCTTCTTGGTCTACTTTGGCTTTGCATCAAACAAATTCCAAATTGTTCATAGCAGTCAAGATCATATATTAGTGGGCTAAGATCAAAGTCCCAATCCTAAAAACAGTACCAATAATACCAATAACAAATAAATCTCACAATACTATAAAAATATATATATAAGAATAAGAATATGCTTGAATTTAACTCAATTCATCAGTTTAATTTTCCTAATTACACAAAAATTTGATGACATTTTTATGATTTATCTAAATATACAAATAACCCAAATCCAATCGCACCACCAGATCTCATCACCCACCCCACAATCTAACGGCCCCAAATCATCGGGTTGCCTGAGTAGCTAGTAGCAATAACTAAGCGATCCAAACCCGTTACCGACGGACCCGAACCCGCCGCTGGCGCTTCCGTTGTGAACCCATGTGAGCTGGCTCTCCGCCTCCCCCCGGTCGCACGTGAACTCGGGGGACAGCACGAGCTCCGAGCAGGAGCAGTAGCTCGAGTCCGCGTGCAAGCGCGGGAGCGAGTCCGACGCGTCGAAGTACAACATGTCGGTCGGTGCCGGCGGGCCAGGCTGCTGCTGAGCCGGCACCTGCACGTGCTGGAATATCTCCGGCTTCTAAATTTATAGTTATCGTAATTATCATAATATTACTTGTTCTAAATTTATTATTATATTAGTATTATCATGTTATTATATATGTCATTTTATAGTTTTTGCAAGACTATTTGGAAATACAAAAGACAGTTATCGTAATTATCTAGTTATCTGTTTTAAGTTTAATGATTAATTTTAATTAATAAATATATATGCAAAAGTATATTTGTAAAAAAAAATGGTAAAGTTGAACATTTCTCAATATATAATATAATAGTATATCTGAATAATTTAAAATAATAAACATATACAAGAGTATATATTTTTTAAAAAGTTTTACAACAAACCTGAACTTTTATTTATTTATTTATTTATTTATTTATTTATTTATTTATTTTACATAGTAGTATAGATAAGTGTAACAATTATGTAACATTGGTTCTAAAAGTTTTACACAAAATCATGTTGGAGTAGGATCCGTCCAAACAACAATTTTGTTGTTACAGGGATACAAATAGAAATACAAATAAGTCATATATATTTCTAGATATTTGAATCATATGTGGTTTTGCAATAGTTAATAGGGAAAGCGTGTTAATCAAGAAATAGTAAATTGATAGGGACCGGTATGCATAGTGAGCTAAAAAACGAACTACTTTTCTCACTTTTGTCAGTAGCGACGCTAAAAAAAAGTCGGATGAGAAGCCACCAGGCTAGAGAACGAGGTGATTGGTTTTAAGGGGGATCAAACTGGGGGATCAATTTAGGAATTAGTTTTTAGAAAAAAAATAAAAAGATAAGATAATGTGATTATGCAAAATTTGAATTTGCACAAAGAATCTAAATAAAAAAATTTAATATATATTGAATTCGAGTAATTAAAAGGATTAAATTTCTTTAAAAGGGAAGAAATACTTTTTTTTTTAAAAATAATGAAAGGGTAGTTTAATTTGGTTTAACAAAGGAATTGAATTCTTTTTTTAGATAAAGGAAGTGATAAAAAATTTACTTTTCTCTTTACAAGAATACGAATTTTCTTTAATAAAAAAATATGGATATAAATTGATATTGGTCATACGAAATGAACAAAAATAACGAAAAATTGGGTCGGGGCAGTACAAAGGGGGCTTTCCTTTAGCCACCTTTGCAAAAATTTATGTAGAAACATGAAGAAATGAAACTCGACAAAACACGCACACACACGGGCTGCCATAAGTTTGACCTTCCTTCAATCAGCCATAATTTTAGCAGTCCTTCAATGAACTAGGAATGCAAAAAAAATATTAAAATTTTACAACAGTCCTGGTTATGCATATAAGTGGAAAAAATTTGTCCTCCGCCTGTCTCAAATAGGACCGTGTTCGAACCTCCACTAGTGGAGTTTGAAACTTCAAAGATTGTGTCTTAGTGGACTTATCTACTAATAAACCATAACAAAATATGGATTATACATGAAATCCAATAATCTAAAAAAACCTATATTTGAAAAACCTAAAATCTAAACAAAAAATCAAACTTTCAATTGATGGTGGTTTGTTGGCTCTGCCGTTAATTGATGCGTGGTTTAGGATTTAGAGTTGGAATAAGAAGAGAGTAGGAAGAGGAAAAATAGGGAATAAAGTTTGTTTGAGTGTCACTCCCACTTTTCTAGATTAGGGATATTTTAGTCATTGTATGATAATTTGAATTTTTATTATTTTATTATTAAATTGACTGATGTTTAGTCCTTGCTTGGCGTTTTGGTAGTAGAAAATGGTTTAACCTTAGTCAACCTTGATTAGAAGACTATCCATGTGATTAGAATCATTTTTGTCTATTTAGCTTTAAATTTAGAGTTTTTGTCCACGTTAGGAAACAATCAAATCATTTTTTAGTCTATTTTTCCATGAAGCTTTTGGCCTTTTTGGCTAATGGGCTTTATGTGGACTTTAAGTGCTTGGTGGCCCATCCTAAACCCTAACCTAACCCTAGCTAACACCGGGCCGGCCACAAACAGCAGCCCCCCCTTCCCTCATTTGTGAGAAAACTTGTAGCAGTCAAGTTTCACAAACCCTAGTTTTCTCCTTCTCCTCCAAAAGTCCATTTTTCACATTTCTCATCCAAATCCTTCCAAACGAAGTGCATTGCGATCGTTGGGAGGAGAGGAACCTGCTCGCGACTTGCTAGCGAGGGATCGGAGGCGTTGGACCGGAGGAAATCGGTATCGACGTGTTTGGAGGCTCGTTTCATTGAGATATTGATTCTCAATAGGTAAACCCCTCTAAACACTTGTTAATCCTGATTTTTCTTCGTAGATGCATCCATATAGGTACCCCAGACCTTTGCATTAAGTTTGATAGATTTTTGTATTCGTTTGATAGGCGTGTCGGACACGTGTAGGTTCATTGGAACACGTGTTCGACAAAATGCCGCTTAGAACTGAAAGTTGGTATTTTATGATTCTGTTTTCACGAATTTATTGTTGTGATTATTTAAAATAACTTTCGTGAAGACGGATCTCGATTTGACATATTTTCAGTGTCCAAATCGGACACGGACACGCGTACATGAGGCCCGTGCACGGCCCCGTGCATGCCCTGCTGTTTGAGTGTCAAAACTCAACGCACAGGACTCCGTTTCACGTGAAATTTCATGGACACGTGGGGGCAACCTCTGCCCACGTGCTCCTAAAATTTCACAATGTTTCGTGGAGCATGCGTGGAGAAATCCAATACGCACGGTTCAGCCAACACTGTGCACACGGCCAAAAATTACTGCTGACACGGCCTTCGTACGCGAATACGACGCGACGAGGACTCATTCCAGGAGTACGGACACGAAGCCCTAGACCTAGGCTAGACCTAGACTCGACTACGTGGCACGACGTGGCTCGTGTCGCGAGCTACGGACGTCGACACGCGCCCACGAGGTCGCGCATGCGCGTACGTACAGCCCCTGCAGTATGAGTGTCATAACTCGATGGATACGACACGGTTTGACATAAAATTTTATGGACACATGGGGGAAACCTCTGCCCACGTCCTCGTTGTCACGCCCCGCTCCCGTAGGAACGATCGTCCTCGCTAAGGCATGATGCCGCACAAGCCTAGATTGCACTAGTGCAAGGCGGGTTCTATAACGGCCGATTTCAGCAGCTGTGACGGGGTCGTCGCACAGAAGTCCCAAGCAGAGACATTGAATAATAGCAGCGGAATTTAGAAAGCAAAACACAAGTCATTGCAAAACACTCTTTTATTGATATTGAAACAAAGGTTACAATGGGGCGCAAGGCCAAGATTACAAGTCTCTCAAGCTCACTCATCTCATATTACAAGTCACTCAGCTCTCTCTCATCTCTCAATACAAGTCTTGAACCAGCGAAAGCTTCGGAAGGCGACGTCCATACATTATGTCCCGTATAAGTCTTGAATACATGCGGCCGCATGCTTCAAATCGCCAAGGAACTCCGTTCCTCGACGCATCCAAGCGAGCTCCGCACCATGAGCTTCTACCTGTGTCTGCACATGTAAACTATGTGGGTGTCAGTACTCAACTGTACTGGTGGAATGAGCTCCTCGCCCACCCATACAAAACCAACACGTTAATTTACTTTGTGAGTAACATAGTCCCTTTATGATTGTCTTTCTACTCTTTCCTTAGGATCGGTTTTAGGACAAATGCCTTGGCCTATTTTGTGTCTCAAGACCACTTCGTGCTTGCAGCGCAACATTAACTCACAACGTTAACCTATCAAGTCGTGCTTGCCATTCGACCAAAATCAGAGACGCAACTACGCGATAAGACTCCATTCCCGTGTGACCATGCTATAAGTCCTTGTTGAGGCCGTGCCTCGCAACTCAATGAGACTCAATCATATCGCCATCTCGCGGCCCTTGCCGTCCCGCGGCCCTTGCCGCCCCGCGGCCCTTTCCTACTAAATCATCAACTGATCCAATCAAGACTGTGGGTTAAGTGTCACTCGACCAACTTTGCCTTGCGGCCCTTCCTGACTTAGACTCAGGACAACTCAAACCAACTTATGCAACTATATGCCGACAACTCAAGACTCGACGCCACATCTCGTGTCGAAGCACGGTGTCTTCGTTGTAGCCAAATCTTAGGCCCAATATTTTGTGTTCCAACTGTACACACACATTTATCTCAACTTTCTTGATTTACTGCACTCAATACTCGACTCAATCCAAAGGCATACACGCGGATCGCCGCCCATGCCGACTCATCTATATGAACTAGTCACTAGCACCCAGCGCTATAATGGACTCCCTTTGAGCTTTTGATTAGACGAACGCTCCTTGCCAACGTGAGTAGCTAGCTCCGCTGTAAGTCCCCGCTAACCCGTGCTATCATCCAGCACAGCTACGAATGTCTCTATCGCAACGGTTCCTATGGGCCGCCTGGGTTGCCGTTCGAGAAACAGTTTATTTACCTTGTACAAGTTGTCCAATTACCATGCAAGACTCGACTCGAACAGACGTCTCACACAGTCAATCTACTTCTAGTGCTACCATCTCTTTTAGGGCTAAGTTCAACACTTCTCACATCTGAGACCTTGCCTCGACGACCCAGTTGCGAGCATTCTACTTTCTTGCCTCAACGACCCAGCCATGAGCATTCTTCTTTCTTGCCTCAACGACCCAGTCGTGAGCATTCTTCTTTTTTGCCCTATTATTTCACTCAACTCAAGAACAACTGTTGAGACACTTTCCAAACTCAATGAATTCAATCGTGGCCCGTGCCTTAAAACACTAAGTCCGTGCCATCGTGTCTTAAACCAACTTGAAACTCTATGTGACACCACCGCCCAAGTCATACTCTATATGACGGACCTTACGATTGTGAGACTATGTGGTTATACCCAGCCGTAGAACTCATAGGGCCGTGCCTGCTACTACTCCTGATAGCTTAGCGTAATTTGCCTAACTTACTTTGCAACAACTTGACGAGCAAAGGCTGCGTCAAGCTTTGCGTCGTGGGAACGTTCCGTGCATGCGTTCGAATTTGAACAACCAAATTATTTGGAGTGCCTAGACTTATGCCACAAGCCGTGCAATACAACTTAACCCGTCGGCGAGCAGAGGCTATGCCACTCCTTGGGCGAAGAGACCGTGCATGCTTTATGAAGCATTTATGCGGGCGACGCCTATGAATTTGGCTAACTCTTAGCTTGTGGCGAATACCAACTTTTCCTTCTCCCAAGCCACGGGACGAAGGGCCGAGTATCATTTTCAAAGCACGCCGTGCACCAACTCTAAGCCGACCATTGGACCTTTCCATATTCTAACTCAATTCGACCTGTCAGAATTATTCCCTTTAGCTATGTGGATTCGTCTCTTTTATTATCAAGTCTACTTGTGCGAGTTAAAAACATGCGATTTATTATGTGAAGGCTAAGATGAGGCAAGTTCACCGAAACTACCCCACCTGAGCGAGCGGTCGTCTCGACCGAGCGATGTCTTCGAGCAGCCGTTGCAAGGCTAAGTCCGAACGCCGTTAGCGTTCCGATTCCTCTGATTGACTGAGCGGGACGGGACACTACACTCGTGAAGTTTCACGAGATTTCGTTGAGTATTCGCGAAGATATCGCGTCGGCACTGATTCGGCTGATACCATGCACGCGCATACGTGCCCGTGCGATACGCATTGACCGGACATGATACTGGGATGGGTTCGACCCTGTGAGTACCCGAGCCAACTTGGCCAAGTTGACTAGCAAGTTGACCAAGTTGACAAAAGTCAACTTTGGGTCAAACTTGATCCAAATTGACTCAAACGGACTTGGAATGACTAGATAACTTGAGTTTGACCTAGAATTTGGTAAATGGACTAGTTGACTAATAGTTGACCAGATTTGACTAGAGTTGACCAGGGTTGACCAAGGGTTGACTTTAACCTAGAAGGACCTAGAATCATTTAGAATGTATTGTAGACTTTATCTATTTCAAATTAGACACTTTGTAACCTATGGTTGTTCTAAATATGACTTAGATACTCCAGTTCGGACTCATATTCTCATCAGACAGTCGAGATATCAGGCGAGTACATTCTTTGACCGTTTCATACTTGTTAGGAATTATATTCTTGTTATAGTTTAATTTACTTAATGCTGACACGACATTATCACGGATTAGTACTATATGGATCTTTACATGAGATGTTATCCCCCTCGAGTGCATCGAATACATCATATCATGTGCTTTTCACGAACATTATGTATTTCATGGACTCTTATTATTCTTGTACACTCATGTGCTCTTATGTACTCTCATGATCTCATGAGCTTTATGTATAAACTATCATGTGCAATAACATAACCTGTCTAGATCCTTGTGTATTGATTGGGGCATGGGGGAGTAGAAATAGTCATGTGAACAATTCCAAAGTAGTGTAATCATGTATAAACTCTGTAGTATAATCATGTACAAATCAAGCCGTTCACATGTCTATCTTGTACTCTAAATCACATAGTCACTTCCAATTCTCTATTATCATATATAGATAGCTTTCGTTATCAGTTTCTCTATTTCTTTTCATACTTATTTCTTACAGCGTTTCACGTATCTTATTCTATTACATGTTTTATATTTTCTGTCAAGATATGAACTGCGTGAGATGTATTGTGCTCGTTCCCGTCCTGATTGGACTGTTGAAAATATTATAGGTGATGAAGAAGAGTTCTGTCCTACATATAATGGCACAGGCTTAGATGACACCTGTGACTTGGACCCTCAGGAGGATCCAGCAGAAGCTGATGACTTGTCTATTGTCTAGATTAGATTTCTTGACTAGTTTTCCTTTTAGTTGTCTTATTCGATGTACTTCCAGATATTGGTTATTTTGTGTTATTTGAACACTCAGATATTACTCTCATTTGTAGCTCTTGTTGGAGATTACTCTCTTATCTTATCCATCTTTTTTATTCCTTATTTCCACCTTAAATCCTGTGATTGAGTTATACCTTTATATTGTCCTCCTTTTGGAGTGTATATTATTATACAAGTACAGTTATATTGTTAGATGTTGTGACCTAGGACAGCATTCTACCGCCGACACTACGGCGTAGGCTGGACGTAACCACTTCTCATGCCCTTACACTGGGTGGGAGTTGTGACACATTTTTAGTGGTGGCCCATGCAGGTCAAGATTCGCATTAGTGCGATATCGTGGTAGTACAGCGACTTAGTTGTACTACTACGAGCCTGCTATAGATTATAGGAAGTAAAGTGTTAGAATGAGAGGATACTCAATTACTGTTAGAATTCCTTGAGAGATTCCTGGGACGACCATTGAGAATCTTGTTTTAACTTCGATTTGAAATCTTTTCCCTTGATTTGATTCACCCATTACTCCTTGTTATTAAATTTGATTTTGATGGATTCATTGTTGAATTTTGAATCTTGATGTTAGTTCACTACTAAAATTTGTCCAATCAGCGATGCCGAAGGACGTCGCTAAATTGGGCAGATACGTCGCTAAATCTAATTGGCGACGTATTTAGCGACGTTTCGACGTAGTCGCGATTTACCTAGTCGCTAAACATCAGGACGTCACAATATGTCATTATTGCGACGACAATTAACGACGCAGACACATCCCTAATTCAGCGACTACAAGCGATGTACAGCGACTGCATTTACCGACGTCGTCTAGCGACGTTTTAGCGACGTTCCATACATCCATGCTGACCTGGCATGTCAGGAAATTAGCGACGTTCTACGACGTTGATAAGTCGCTATATTACCGACACATAGAGACGTTTTAGCGACGTCTTAGTTAGCGACGTTTAGTGACGATCAGTGACATGGTGACACATATTTAGCGACGTTCCGATACTTAATTAGCGACGTGTATATTCGTCGCTAAACGTCGCTGAACGTCGCTAAATTTGGTAAAAAAAATTAAAAAAATACAGTATTTATAGCAGCACCTACAGCAGCATTTGCAGCAGCACCTACAGCAGCATTTCCCTGGGTTCGCCGACCCCTTCGGTGGAACACTCAACACCGGCTGATCAGGAGGAGCAACACGAACACAAAGTATCAAACAACACATGAAACACAATCACGAACACATATGAAACACAATCACATCACTCAACACAGATATATAAAAAATTTCAACAACAGTGTCAAACAATATGAAACACAATAACAATGTATGTAGAATCACATAAAAGACCCAATAATGGGCCATCACACAACAATATATATGTCGACTACGGCTGATCAGGAGGAGCATTACCGCTCTTGGAAAGAAGGTAAGCATACTTCTCCGGTGTAAGAACCACCGACGACGATGAAGGAGGAAGCAATGTAACCGCCGTAGAAGGAGGCAGTGTAACCGCTGGAGAAGGAGGCAGTGTAACCGCTGGAGATGGGTGTGTCCGCGTCTCCTCTAAGTCTAGCAGTCTGGCACTGTATTGCTCCATGCAAGCCGCTATCCTAGTAACGGTGCCGTGAATGGACTCCTGTGTCCCCTGTACGTCCCTCACGGTGCGCTCGAGATCGTCAAAGCGTGCGGTGACCGACGCAGCGTTCACTTGCGCTTGAGACCCTGGCTGCTCAAAAATCCTCCTCAGCATATCGTCGTGCAGCTCAGCAATCTGGCGGGCAATGGTATCCTCGACTCGGGACGACTCGGCCTGTGAGGGCTGTGAATGCGCACTAGCAGAGGGAGCCCTGGATGCCTGCATCGTAACAAATGTGCCGTAGGACCTCGTACCGTAGTATGTACCTCTATGAAGACCACCAACGGCGGTCTTCCATAGCTCATCCTCCGACTGAGGCGGAGAGGGCTACGATGTACCAACCCCTCCCTCTGTAGTGCACTAACACTCGCACGCTCACGTAGCCTAATAAACTCGTCCTAGAAAATTGTGCATCTCTATAAATTAGTACTTACCTAAATTAGCCTAATAAATGTCTAAAGTATTTAATTATTATTAACTATATGGTTATCTGTATATTCTTCAAGTTATGTTAAAATTAACGAAATCTAAATTAGTACTTACATAGCTCTGAGTAGCCCGGTCGTCGATGAGCTTTCCGTCCTTCCGATGGGTGGCCAGGACGACGGTCACCATGTTTGCGTCCTCACCCCTCTGTACCTGCGTGTTTGTTATATTTTATTCTTTATTAAAATAGAAAATTATATACTCCTACTATCAATAAAATTTTATATATTGCAATAAATTACATACCAAACGACGGAAATGCTCCATCATAGGAATTGATCCACCACACCACTTTCGGCCCTCGTCCTAGCCGCCTTCGCCTTCTCCGACCGCTCTCTGTACCGGGGCTCCTCAAATCGAACCCTCATCGCGGTCCACTGGTCAGGCGTGATCCAACCAGCAATCGGCTTTCCAGAGCGCTGACGAGCTTTCTGGTCGTCAATTGCATCACGGATCAGCTTGGCAGCGACGGCAGGAAACTGCCTCTCAATCTGCTCGGCCCGGTGTGGTGGATAAAAATAAGTCATGTACAAGAATTACAAACTAAAATAATAAGTTCTAAAAATGCTTAAAATTATATTAATCGTACTAAATTAACTATCTTTAATTACCTTGAAGTGGGCAAACTAGAATGCCTTTCTCTCTTCCGAGGCATCCGAGTAGTTGATCCACGGACCCCCATAGTTGGACCTCAAAAAGGAGCCCAACGCTCTCTGTACCGACGAGGGACGATATCTGTATACAACGATAATTATATTCATTAATATATATATATATATATATATATATATATATATATATATATATATATATATATTATGCATGTTTGTATATATATATATATATATATATATATATATATATATATATATATATATATATATATATATATATATATATATATTATGCATGTCTGTATATATTTTTTTTTTATGCATGTCTGTATATATATATATATATATATATATATATATATATATATATATATATATATATATATATATATATATATATATTCATCTAACTTACTTCGTAGGATCGTCGGCCCAAATCTCCATCATCGTCTCGTCCTGAGATGTGCATGGAGGGTTTCTCTGGTATGGATCCGTACGGGCGGGAGTAGGGTCTACCTCCTCCACCTGCTCCCCACGCTCCATGCTGCCGTCAGTGGTAGGAAGGCTAGGGGAAGGAATATCAGCAAGCCTGGAATTGCTCGTCCTAGGTGTACTGCCACCCGGACCTGCGACCGTATGTTACAATGGAGTGCTCGGGTTAGACGATGATCCGGAGCCATCCTCTGGTAATGGAGCTCTCTGCCCACCTAAGGACACGGCTCGTCCTGACCTATCTCTGCGTCGTCCTGTTATGCCTCTGCGTCGTCCTGCCATGCTGATAATAACATATGATTAAAAATATAAATAAATACAATGACAGTTTAGAAATATCTGCATACATTGGAGTTCATAATTTAAGTTTACAAAAATCTGAATACTAATAGAAATGATCACAGTTCATAATTTAAGATTACAGAAATATGAATACATTGAAATCACAGTTTCTCAATCATCTTCTGAAAATTCATCTTCTTCGTTTGCCTCCTCCTCCTCATCCTCATCCTCTTCCTCCTCATCTTCACTAGCATCTCCTTCGTCTTCCCCTTCATATACTTATACCTCTTCTACACAAGTAGATATGAAATGGAGAACTTTTGTTGAGTCGACATCAACTGTATTTGGTACAAGTGGCAGCTCGTCCTCCTGATAAGCTACTTCGTCGATGTCGTAGGTCTTTCTGGCTTTAGTCTTGCATACTGCCCACCAGTCATACCTCGTTGTTCCCCGTCTAGGATATGTTGTAAAATATACGAGTTGAGCTTGACTTGCTAGGATAAATGGTTCGTATCCTTGGTATCGACGACGGTAGTTAATATCCACAAGACCATGCTTGTCAATTTTCTATCCTTGATCTTGTATCGGATCAAACCAATCAACTTTGAACAACACGATCTTGGCAGGCTCTGTGCCATAATTGTATGTCAATTCCACAATCACCCATAAGACGCCATAGAAATCATTGCCTGGGGTGACATCTTTGAAGTTTGTAGATTTGATACACAAGCAACTATTTTTTGTGGAATCAATATCCAAAACGCTATATCTGATGGAAGCATTTGTTGAATTAAACTTAAACCCATTCACGCAATAACTTGACCATATTTTGACGGCATAAATTGGTCCATAGGCAAGAGTTCTAATAGATTTATTCTCAAAGGTGACGTCCGGACGATTGACCTAAACACGAGAAGATACAAAATTAAGTTCAACGTTAAGTTATTTTTTATGCAAATACAAATGGAGGAAGATTCTAACTAGCTTCTTACGTACATATGCATTCAACCAAGACGGAAAATGAAGTCTCATTTCTTCTTCTACTTCTTCATCTGCAATGTATAGTCTACTTGACCTCACCTCATCATTAAATTTGCTGAAAACCAATAAATATCGGGATACACTCGTTAAATTATAATAAAGTAATCAAAAAATAGATGACTTGAACGTTGAAGATTTTCACTTACCACTCTAGTTTTTCCACTTCATCCTCCTCGCAATTGAGTAATATATATAACTGGACAGACCTTAGTTCCTCATCATTCAAATATCTCTTTTTCAGTTTTCCAGAAGGCTTTCCAAGAGCATTGAAGACTTTCAATAATGCATCATTATATTCTATATCTCCATCGTCATTCCTCGGAGCTCTTATTCTATTTGTACCAATATGAGGCTTGAAATACATTGAACAAAAGTTTGTAATCTCCTCAAGGACATAGGTTTCACAAATAGAACCTTCGACCCGTGCCTTATTTTTACCTTCCTCTTCAGGTGGTTTAGATGGCGCTCGAACGGGTATATCCACCGATAATCGACGGGCCCACCAACACGTGCCTCATAGGAAAGATGAATTGGCAAATGCTCCATAGAGTTAAATAATCCAGGAGGGAACACCCTCTCAAGCTTGCATAATGTTACTGCAATGTCCTTCTCCTATTTTTCAAGCCGATCGACAAGCAACTTAGTAGAACAAAGATCTCTGAAGAATATGCTAAGCTCTGTCAGTGGATCCCAAACGACCTGGGGTAAGAATTCCCGAAATGCAATCGGGATTAACCTCTCCATAAAAACGTGACAGTCATGGCTCTTCATACCATGTAGTTTGTTCTCTTTCGGGTCAACACATCTTCTCAAATTCGATACGTACCCGTCTGAAAATTTTAGGCCCTGGATCCACCTACAAAGTTTACCTTTGTCCTCCTTGTCCAGTGAGAAAATAGCTTTGGGCTGCTTATACTTCCCACTGCCTTCCTTTATCAAATACAACTCTGGACATCTGCATATTTCTTCTAAGTCCAACCTGGCCTTGGGATTGTCTTTCATCTTCCCCTTTACGTCCATCACAGTATTTATTATATTGTCAAATATATTCTTCTCGATATGCATGACATCTAGGTTATGTCTGAGCAGATGGTCACTCCAATATGGCAGGTCCCAGAATATACTCTTCTTCGTCCAGTTGTGAGTGCGGCCAAATCCATCACACTTGTACCCCGCTGTAGGCTCTTCAATAGCACTTGACAATTCTTTAACTTCCTCCCATATCGTGTCTTCGGACCATCGGGGCGGTGGACTGGACTTCTCTACCATGCCAGAACGAAAAGCATTCCTGTTCCTCCGGTACGGATGATCCTTTGGCAGGAACTGTCGATGACAATCGAAGAAGCATAGTTTTTCTCCATGTTTCAAACGGAAAGCCTTAGTGCGATCCATGCAATATGGACATGCGAGATGGCCATGGGTGCTCCAACCCGATAATATTTCATAGGCCGGGAAATCATTGATGGTCCACATTAGTGCGGCCCTCATCTGAAAGTTCTGCTTTCTGGAAACATCATATGTGGTTGCACCTACTTCCCACAACTCATTCAGATCATCTACCAAGGGCAGTAAGTACACATCGATGTTCTTTTTCGGGTTCTTCGGACCTGGAATAATAACAGTCAGAAACATATAAGGAGTCTTCATACACATCCAAGGCGACAAGTTGTACGGAGTAACAATCACAGGCCAACAAAAATATTGTGAGCCCGAAAGTCCAAATGGGGTAAAACCGTAAGAGGAAAGCCCCAATCTAACATTACGCGGCTCCGACGCAAAATCATGATGCACTCAATCAAAGTGCTTTCATGCTTCCCCGTCGGATGGATGATCCAGTACTCCATCTATTTGTTCCTGCTTGTGCCAACTCATATTATCAGCTGTCTTCTTTGCCCTCTGCAACTGCGTCGTTAAAGGCAAATAGTGCATCGAATCTGTTGGCTTGCGTGCACCAGAAGTCTTTGTTGTACTAGTTGTCTTGAAGCGACCGGCACCACAAAATCTGTAGGCGTCTTCATCCTTGTCGTCCTTATAGTACAACATGCATCCGTTGCGACATGCATCAATTTTTTTATACCCCATCCAGAGCGATCTCACCATTCTCTTAGATCGGTAGAAGTCTTTAGGTAACTTGGCACCCTCCGGCAATATATCTCTAATTAACTCCAGGATTCGGTTGTAGCATTCTTGAGACATGTTGAAATCTGATTTTATGCTCAACAGTCATGTAATCACCTCCAACGGTGAATGGTCATCACAACCAGGATATAAAGGAGTACTTGCATTCTCCGGCAACTCCATGAACTTTGCAGCAACGGTATTCGGTACCTCCTCAGCTGCATGTTGATTGTTCAGATCGAAACTAGGCCCCGCAGCATCGAAAACCATGTTCGTCCACCCTTGGTCGTAATCAGCATGCTCGTGGGCATCTACATAAGGCTCCATATAAGGCTCCGGCTCGGATGCTAAAGGCACAAGTTCTCTGTGTGCGGTCCACTGATAATAATTTGGCATGAAACCCCTCGAATACAAATGATATGTCACATCCACTTTCGAATAATATTTCAAGTTGCGACATCTCACACATGGACACTTAATTTTTGTACGGTCCATTACTGAAGGAACGCCTTGGCAAAATATAGAAACTGTTGCACACCCTGTATAAATTCGTCCCGCACACCGCACATGTCATCAGGATGACGATTGTACATCCACAAACGGTTCCGCAGATAGTAATTCATATCCATTTTAAGACAATTCCGCAAAGATTGATACTCAATGTATAATTCATATATGTTTTGTAATTCCAGAAAAGAAACAAGTGTGAGAACAGATGGCTCAGAACACATTTTCATAAGCAGGTAAAAAGGTTATATTCGATTTTTTTGAAAGCAGATAAAAAGGTTATATTCGAATTTTTGACAAGTGTGAGAACGGATGGCTCAGAACACAATCCAAAATTCATTCTAGCATACATTAGTGTGAATCATCTATGTTCTGTACATATGGTGTAGTATATGTTCTTATCGAATCTAGTATCTGAAGGATGTAACAGAATCAATAAGATGCACCCACAAAATGTAATACTAAGACATCATCTACTACTAAAAGATGTAGTGATAGGTTGTCGTATCATCATTACCGAGGGATGGGGGTCGGAGGACAGTCAACTTTATCTACGGATACATAGTTTCTGCCTCGCCAGTCGAATGGCTATAGGGACTATGTCCTGATCACGATGTCATACCGTAGATTAATGCAAATTCCTTATAACAAATATCGTACATAGATTTCTGTCTTGCCAGTCGAATGGCTGCAGGGACAGTGTCTGGCTGGTACCAATCTAGTGTCTATCGAGAGATTGATGGTCATTGTGACATGTATGTATATTAAGTAATAAATAAATACTTGTTATTTAATAAATAAAAAATTGCCCAAGAGGATACAAGGTATCTCTGAACTAGGAGACTGAGGTAACTTCCCCCTTCTCATTTACTAATACAAATGTTGAAACTAAGGACTGGTAACAACATACAGTAGTCTATAGAAAGGGACTGAACTAAAGTGCCCTCTCGACTAAAACAAGATATTAGAGGACTGGGACCGATACAATACAGGACTGATGTAATCCTTAGCCAACAGCCATGTTCTAATATGGTACTGGATACAATAACAAGGACTAATACAAAGTCCATATGTGGTACTGATACTAAAATTGAGTAATCCTTCACATTGTTCAGTCACAAATACATGAAGAATTATTCCCCTCTCTACATACTAATTACTGATACACAATGAAGCATGAGACTGATACTATAAAATCCAAACAAGGACTGAACCAAGGTGTCATGACTGATACCATGTTTAGTGATGACTGCTACCATATATCAGTGATGACTGATACATGTTATCTGTAAAGACTGATAAAAAAGTAGTATATAGGAATGAATCATGACTGATACTAATGTAATGGAGGACTGAACCTGAATCTTGATACTAATACTCTCTCGACTGATACAAGGTATGCAATCATCACTCATTACACTAGTTAACAGTGAACAATATATATATACATAGGCTTAAATAACAGATACTCTAGATTACATGTAGGGATGATACACATATCAATAAGGACTGATACATTTATTAGTCTACTTATTGATGCACTCATCAGTCTATTGACTGATGCACTCATCAGTCTATTGACTGATGCTCTTCCTTTCTCCTCAAACAATAACTGATACAAGCAAAAATCAGTAGATTGATTTCATATTGCAAAAGTTAGTCCAAACACAAGCAATCCTTGTATCCCAAAATAGTTCCCACATGACCACAAGCCATCCATGTATCCCAAAATAGTCCAAACACAAACATAAAGCAGTCATTGTGCTACCTGAGGAGAAGGGGGGCTACCTGAGGAGGGTGCGAGGAGGAGGAGAGAGCGGGGGCTACCCAAAATAGTCTTGAACACAAACACAAACATAAAGCATTGCCCTAGAGAGAGAGGGAGAGAGAGGG
This sequence comes from Iris pallida, assembly GCA_029216955.1. NCBI lineage: Eukaryota > Viridiplantae > Streptophyta > Magnoliopsida > Asparagales > Iridaceae > Iris > Iris pallida. The sequence goes on along the minus strand of JANAVB010044685.1, from coordinate 76,289 downwards.
GGGGCTACCTGAGGAGAAGGCCGGAGGAGGGTACGAGGAGGAGGAGGCCGGAGGAGGGTGCGAGCGCCGGAGGAGGGAGAGCAAGAAATTTGGAAGGAAAAAATTTTGGGGAATGATAGAAAAGAAACCCTCCTGCACCCTATATGAAACATTTAGCGATGTCCGCATGCGACGTCGCTAAACGTCGCTGATTATTAATATATGGCGACGTATTATAATAGTCGTCGCTACGCGTCGCTATATTTAAATAATTAGCGACGTGTAGCGATGACATTGCGACGCAGATTCCCATTTAATAAGTTAATATCGCTATTCGTCGCTAGTAGTCGCCACCAGCGACGAATAGCGACGTCACATTGCCACGTCGCTAAATTCCTAAAAATTAGCGACGTCCTCTCATGGAGTCGCTAAATTCGTCGCAATTTTGGCATATTTTGGTAGTGGTTGTTAACTTTGAGTTTGTATTTATATATATATATATATATATATATATATATATATATATATATATATATATATATATATATATATATATATATATATATAATTTTTTGGAATTTAGGGTATAACCTGATAACATACTTGATTATGACAGTGAAAAAGGTAAATGTCTACTTTATTTGTGAGTTAGAATTTATTGCAGTCATACTGGCTAGCATTACAAGGACGTAGAGCCTGATTTAGATATACTTATCCTAGTTATGGAATCTAAATTTTCTTGCAGCCATACCAGTTGGCGTGATAAGAATTCTAAATAACATGATTATAGGGGGTATACCTTAGTTACAGACTTTATTGTTTATTGTAGCTATGCTTACTGGTGTGGCAAAATTCTAGCAACATGATTTCAGGAAGACGTGTATGGTTGTCAGATTATATCTTAAAATTGGTTCATTTCTTTTGAACAGATGAACAAGAACATATTTTATTATTATTTCTTTCTTGCCATTATTTCTTGTATTACCATTTTCTTCTTATCTTAGTTAACTCTATCCCAATTACATCAATCACCTATCTCGTATCTAATTCTGTCATATATACTTTGAAACCTTTTAATCTCCATATATTTTTACCTTGGAAAGGTAGAGAAAGTAACGTAAATCATCTAGCTCGGAAAGGACGTAATTTTTTAACATATGGTAATCTTGGTAGGAATCTAAATGTTGGACTTTGATATAGAATTTTGAGATAGAGATGTGGTAAAAAGTGAGAATGAAATCAAGAGATTTATATTATCAATTTAGGAACAATCACACTTAGAGAATATTTTGGGTATGAATAATTCGTAGATGTATTTAAAAAAAACTGATGAGGATATTCGAGGTCAACTTAGTTTTGAGGACTTGGATAAATTTTGGTTATTGATTCTTGAGACGTTCCACTTTAAGGCTATGATGTTAAATTTAGGGATTTAGTAATGGAGAAGAGATTTTAACTGTATTCATGGCAATACAAAATTGAATGAGATATTGCAAGAAAATGGCTAAGAACAGAAAGAACACAAGGATTTTTGAGTTATAGAAAATATAGAGATTTTTGAGAAAATTTTAAATTTAAGGAGAATAATATTTGAGGGTGTACGTTGAAGGAAATATGAAGGTTGATTTTAATGGAGAATAAGTTTTTGTAAGGCCTACTGGTTTTAGATTGAATAACACGATGAGAGTAATTTGAACAAGTTAAAGGATTTCAAAAAACTTGATTTAGAGGTTTCGGATCCAATTTAGGACAAGGAGGAAGAAATTGAATTAATGATGATTAAGTGGTTAGTGTTGGTTCCTAATAAGAAGGGTATGCTTCATGAGTAATATTTTGGAATTTAGAAATTAAGCCTACGGTGATCATGACAAGGTCAAATCTTCATGACGACAGAGTATAATTTTGGTGGTAGTCATATAAAGGTTGGTTTTCATATTGGGACTTGTGAAATAAAAATATGATTGGCAAATGATGACCAGATAAACTTGATAATATCAGAGAGAGATGATTAACTTGACTTTCTTATGAAACCTTGTCTTTTGTTTTCCCTATCAAAAGGAGAAAATTGACTTACTTCCATATTCTTGCATCATCCTTTAAGTTTTCAATATCATTGAATCCTAACTCCCTTGATCACGACCAATCGACTTTGGTCACCTTTCTTTATCATATTAATATCATGGGTCGTACTTAATTGAATTAAATTTAATTGTAACCTGGATCTCCATCCTTGGATGCTCGTGCTCAGACTTCGATGACCTTGTTCTCCATCTTACCCAAATCTTAATTTATCCAGAAATTGATCAACTTAGATCGTGTCGAGACTAATTTTTTTTTATATATATCGTGATTGGATTTCAAATGCTACTACCAATTGTGCTTTAACCTTCGATTTTGATTATCTTTGAAATAGTAATCCTATATAGATAATTCTCAGTTGTTTTTGATAATTACCATTTTTCATATAGGATGATAGACTGCCTTACAACCCGATGATTTATTGTTTTTCTTATCTTTTCCAGTATGGCACCCACGAGTCTGTCCCCAATACACATCTGCAGTTCCGGAAGAGACCGAGATTGTACTTCTCCCTTCCATTGCTCAGGAGGTGTTAGTGTAGAAGCATGGAATTTCAGGCGCATCTACAGGCCAGAATTCATATACGCTTAACACAACATGTGCCAGGGAGCTCAAACGAAGTACTTGGCACAGCAAAGGACTGCAAACGTATAGACATCAAAAGAAGATTTTTATTTCATATAAAAGTCTATTATATGTCTAAAAGAAGGGCTTTACAAAGGAAAACTTCTAGAAAAAGAAAGATCCTAAGACTACAGCCAGGCGCAACAAACTGCCATGCGCCCCATACCAGGCGCATCATCAGACATGTGCGCCTCTTCAGCGTCTCAGTCAGGCGTGTCTCTTCAGCGTCTCAGTTAGGCGCATTACGAAGTCTCAGCATATGCGCTCCACTTCGATCTGATAAAGTGCTTCGTCTAAAGGAGCAGCTTTGAGCATAACAAGAGCGGGCGATCAACCCCACTCTAGCAGGAGGAAGAGTTCTCCAAAGCCCAAGGAAGAGGAGAGCACCGCAATTCTGATCTGCGGCTCTTCCAGCATAACAAAGATGGGACTCTAACGTCCCGATCTTCGGATGCAACAGGCACCTTCGGCCTGCGTCGGGACCCTACGATCCTGACTTTTTGATGTAACAGTCACCTTCACGAGTGCATACGAAGATGACTCGACGCATCCTCACCCTGGGGAGCGTCTTGGCAACAGAATGAACTCGGGCAGAGAAGTTCATCTTCGTCGAGAAGTAAAGGGAGAGACAACAAAACTCTCTCAAATTGTTGCTATTTATAGGCCAGGGCAAATCAAACCCATGCGCCAAGTGGCAACCTTCCCGAAGTTAATGCAATGAACTTGCATTTATGATGATGAATTTGCCTCTTCAAATTCAGCCAAGTGAAAACGGCTATTTAAAGCACTCGAAGAACTCAATAGTCAGACCAATGAAGATGTGTCATGCAAACAGATACCCCGGTCAGACCGCACATCATACAGACGTGCCTATCAGCACCAAGCACTTCATAGAGATACAACCCACGCGTCCCCATGCGCCTAGTAGAACGCAGATCAATGCGCCCACTCAAAGGCCTATCACCCGTCAAGAACATTAAATGTTAAAGTTTGACACGACAGCAACCTTACCTCGATGACAGAGCAGTAACAGCTTTTACAGAAAATGAAGCGCCGCTGACATCAGCGTCATCATTACTCTCCTCTGGCAGTTACAAGCTACGTGGCCGATCGACCATTCGCATGCGCCTTCCCAGTCATGCGCCCGAAGACTCGTATATACCTCAAAAGCCGTACGCCCGGACCGTTTCGTGACTCCTGAAGGTTACGAGCCAAAGTCTTCTCATGCGTCCAATCCCAGGCACATCCTGTCAGATCACTCTCTACCAAATTCGAGATCTTTGAGCTACGAACATGTGCCACATGTCCTTTGACTCAGTTCAGCTTATGAAGGGGTACTAACCACCCAAGATCTCAGCAACCGAAAGATCCTCTCCACTGCTACGTGCCAGCCTACAAATGCAGCATGAAGGATTCAACCCACAAGTCACAAGTCATGGCGCATCAACCATGCGCTCCCGCCAGCATCAGCCATGTGGCGTTCCTACGACCAGGCGTATCCGACATATGCGCGCATGAGCAGCCAGCCTGCAAGCTATAAATAGAAGGATTATTTCCTTCTTCGACACAGACAGATATACAAAGAGGCACAGTCAAAGACGGACGTAACCAGAGCATCAGAGTTATCATCCACAGAGATCGGATGAGACACTCAACGTCTTCTTTCCCTCCACAAGCTCCTACATCCAGAGCAACCCAGACCTTCAGAGAACCGAAAACCGTCGTCAGATCGTCAACGGAGTCAACGCACTACCACTCGCTCCAACGACACAGGACCCAGATAAAAACAAAAGTGTACTCCTAGGACTACATCGAAGTCCTACATTGTAACACTATTTTGTTTGTAATTGAAATTGCAATCAAAAATTTTAATGGCAAACAAGCTGGCGACTCTTCTGGGGACCTCTTTCTCCTTCGCTGAGAAGGCTGTATCACAATCTGACGACGTGAAGGTGGGCTCCTCCCACAAGACACTGGTCGTATGCCTCAATTAACAGGCATATGAGGAGTTCATCTCTGAAGGCAGTGCAAGTCCTTCGAAGCGGCTGCCAAAGCCGAAGAAGACTCGCCAAGTCTGGGTGCAAAAGGTCGAGGCCCTGGCACCATCACCGAAGGGGATGCGTCGATACAGCCTACCCTTCCCGCTGACGTCCTCAGCCGCCAGGATGCGCCTGCGGGTGCAGCACATCTCTCAGGGAAACGTGGAGCGGACCACATTCCCCAAACATCTCCTTCTCAGACAAGAAAGATGCGTCGATGGAGCAGGGGTGCATCTAACGCCCTGCACATTAACTCTGATGCGTCGCGGAAGGCTTCTGTCTTTGACAGACTCACTCGCTGTCGTAGCGAAGAGAATTTGGACTCTGAGTACTATGCACCCCAGCGGGCTGGTACAAAGAAGTCCAAGGCAGCACGGGCCACGCGCCTCCAACGTGTTATGCCAACAGTAAGTCAGAGGCATGCGCTCACAATCATGCACGCTGCCGATGGTAAACTGTACAAGGTTGACTCGGGTGCTTCTGCACCGCGAACGGGCCAACCTTCAAAGACCTCGTTCTGCTTGGGCGCATCCGCTGCGCTTTCAACCAAGCCGTTCGAGGCAAACTCTGTGGTCTTGAACCCCCGTGTCTACATTGGTTGTGCGTCTGAGGCTGGTTCAAGCCACTCTAAATATTGCTCCCCCACTATTTATCTGGGCGCATCTTTTGCGCCGGATCAGGGGGTGCAGCATTCACTTGACCACCCCCGCGCTTGGCCTTGCCATACGCCTGATGGGGGTATGAAGGTGGCACTCTCCTCTAACGATTTGCGTAATGTGATCACTCATAAACGCCGATCAGGAGAGTCGACTGACAAGCACAATGCGCCCCTCAGAGGGCATACCTGTGCTGTAGTCACCATCAACTGTTGTTACAAGACAGCAGTCCCACCACAAAGGCAGTCTGTGTTCCAGCGGCTGTAATCATCAACACCCTTCTAATGTCAACTCGGGAAGAAGGTGTCGATTGAAGAAGAGCCAGAACTAAAGGTTGCTTCCTGCAACGTAGTCTCTAACTCTTCATCAATCTGAAAGGCGACTGCCAACTCCTCAACCTCGTCCTCATCCAAGAGCCAGCCGAGGAAGACCAAGACGACTGTCCCGTCCTCAGGAGTGTTTGAAGGCACCCAGGAGAGAAAGAAGATCTCAGAGGAAGCTGGGGGTAGTCAAGCCCTTGATATCCTCCAGGACATAGCTGAGGGTAGTCAATCCCTTGCTGATCTTCATCCCGAAGACGAAGGTATCCCCCAGAACATAGCTGGGGGTAGCCAAGACGAAGCTCCAGGGGAAGTTCCTCTTCTACAAGAGAGCGAGGCTGAAAGCGAAGCTTCAACCGATCCATCCACTTCCAGTCACATCATGACAGTATACATGACGGGAGGTAGTGATACAGAGTCAGATGATCCACCAGCAGATCTCGTTCAGCGCATGGATACCTTGGAGGGAGGACTCAAAACCCTTTCTGCCTCCATGCAAATACTGACTCAAGCAGTGTTCGAGATACGGTCAGCTTTGGCCAGAGCACCTTCCACCAATCCGAACCCAGGAGCCAACGGGGAATCAAGCGTGCCCCTTCAACGGGCATCCTTGAATACCGATTGTCGTAAAGCACCTCGGGTATCGGAACCTTCGACTGTACCGCCTTCTCCGACTCCCAGCTCCACGGAAGATGTAGTTGAGATCATCAGGGACTTGCGTGAGCGCTTTGAGTCCAAGAACAGACAGGAGGAGCGCCAGAAGATGGGGATCCCACAACCATACCCCCTCGAATGGAACAAAGTGGTTTATCCTCCCAAGCATAAACCGCAAACATTGACGCCATATGGCGGGAAGGACTATCCACGCCGTTATCTGACGTACTTCCAGTCTCAAACGGGGCATCTCCTGAAGGAAGACGCGCTACTCACCAGCCTCTTTGTCGGGGCATTGAAAGGAGTAGCTTACGACTGGTACTGCAGTCTCCCTGACAACTCCATATCCTTCTTTGATGACTTGACACGTCTCTTCCTTGATCGTTTCTGCGACGGAAGGAAAGACATGACGATGGCGTCCCTTATAGAGGTACGTTAGAAGGAGAAAAAGACGGTTCGAGCGTTCATCGAACGTTTCCGACAAGCCTGCTTCAGACTGCCCCTGGGTATGCCAGAACATGCACTCCTCTCCTCCTGCAGCATGAACATGCTGTCTGTGGTTAAGCTCCGGCTCAACTCTACTCCTCCTTCCGACTGGAGTTCATTGATTATTGAAGCCGAAGCAGCTGAAAAGAAGACATGCAATGCTCGCCTTCTGGGAGTCAGTTTTTCTGCCTTTAAAGACAAGGGAAAACGGCCTGCTACCAGCAACCCTAGACGTAAGACGAAGGGGAAGCAGGCATTGACTGTCAATGCCTCTAAAGATGCACAAGTGCCTACTCAGAAGCCTCCGCTTGCACCAAGACCAAAGGAGGTCTATTCTTTCAATGATGAAGTCACCTTGCAACTCTTTGAGATGTTGAAGCAGGGTGATAAGATCAAGTTACCGGACCCAAAGCGTCCCGACGAGGTTGGAAGAGTTGACAATTCGAGGTACTGTCACTACCATCAGTTTGTCGGACATCAAACTCAGGACAGTTACGTCCTCAAGAACTACATCCAGCGCATGATCAATGCGAATGTTATCTCCGTCGATTACGAGGAGAAGACAGTCTCGGCCAACCTGGTGTCGCTCCAATTCGGTACCTTGTCACCAACCACAGCACAAGATAGCATTGTCCCCATCCCAAAGGCGATAATGGAGGTGGTTAACCTACCACCTACCCGTGACAACGTGAGTGGACTCATCCCGCTTACCACATCTCGGGGAGAGATCTTAGGGGTTCACCCAAATCTTGTCTCCAAAGTTACTCAACCAGGGGTACGCTCTGCCTCCAAAACCAAGGACAAGATGATCAAGTCTTGCCGCATGGTCTCTTCCTCCGCGAAAGAGGCACTTTCTGTACAAATGCATTCGCAGCAGAACGCCCAACCTGACGAAGCTGCCATCGAGGTGGTTCCTTCCTGTACTGCCTCTGCTGCCCAGGAAGAGGGCCCATCCAGACCTCCAGCAGCCAATAAACAGAAGCACGTAGAGGCCCGTTTCGATAAGCCTTTGTGAAGAAAAAATGCTTCGGGGCTAGCCAAGCCCCACAACTTCGACATACTGGCATAACTTGCCGGTACTCCTGTCCGCTTATCTCTGTTTGAGCTTCTTCGTCTTTCCAAAGACACCCGCGAAGCTTTCTGTGAAGCCTTGAAGGATATTGAGTCCTTCATCAGTCAGGTCAAGCAGCCTGAGAATATCCTGACCATATGTGCGCACTGCCATTGTGCGGATGAGGTCATCCCCAACATAACCTTCACCCAACAAGACATGCTGCTCAAGCACAACCGACACAATAGGCCACTATATTACACAGGGTATGTGGGTTCCGTCAAGATGAAGCGAATTCAGATTGATCCAGGGTCTTCCCTCAGCATCATCCCTAGGACTCTGCTCTCAACACTGGGGATCTCGATGTACCGTCCGGCGTCTTCCAACACTATAATCAGTGGTTTCAATGCCAGCAAAAGTGAACCATTGGGCAAAATCCAACTAAATATCATATCAGTAATCTTCGAACCGAAGTGACTTGCTATGTCGTGGACGTCGATGTCAACTACAACCTCCTGCTGGGTCACCCGTGGCTGCACGAGTACATGGTGGTGCCATCTACACTCCACCAATGTATGAAGTACGTGTCCACTAACGATATCATCCGGACAGAGTTCGCGGACATTGACCCTTTTAAGGGAGTTGAAGCTTATTTTACCGATGCTAGCTTGTATAAGTCGTTCGATGAAGGGGAAGCCAACGATGTTGACGACGAAGTAGAAACGGTGGCAGAGCCGGACATGGAGCCAGAGATGATTCCCGACGCTCCTTTAAAAATTTGACTCAAAGATAAACTGCCTCAGATGATGCCTCCCATGGCAATCAAGCTGCCTGGAAAAGCACCGACTTCTCTAGGTAGAACACCCACTGAAGCTCCCTTGAAGATATGGCTCACGGGAAGACCACCTCAAACGTCGGCTCCCCTGGTGGCAAAACTACATGGGAAGGCACCTGTCATCAAAGGCGCAGTTGAGGCACCTTCGCAATCGTCCGCCTCACTCAAGCTTTAAGAGAAGACCCATATAGCCCTCTCGGACCCCAAGGTCAAATCTGCGGTGGGCCCTCCCGAACCAGCCCCAGTGCTCACAGATGAAGAGTTAGAAGAATATATATCTGCTGATATATATGCACCTTCTCTTGACAATATAATCCTACGGGACAAAATCTCGTGTTTTATCAATAATATAGTACCTTTTAATTATTCTAGTCTTCCATATTGGAATGCCATGTATACATTAGATAACGCTCTAAGGTCGTTACAAACACAAATAACGACCGTCAATCATGTAAATCAAGTAGTCCCATCCCAAGGAGTCTGTTTTATAGTCCCACCGCAGAATCGGGACGAAGATCCCATCATCTTCGGCAAAGTCGAGCGTCATCAAGACCTCCCGCCACTCGAGCCAGAACCAGATACCGATAGAATACAAGTCTATCGGTACACGGACAAGGCAAAGTACCTCATCCAAAAGATGGGTTACGATCTGAAAATCAACAAGGGCCTGAACTACGGCAAGGGTCGACGTCTTCCTTTCCGGCTCCCAACGCCTAAAGGAAAGCCGTAGGACTACTATTATCGCACTCGACGGGAGGTGGGCTATGTCACGTCGCCGGTAACTCCAAAGAGTTCGGAGGCAGAAGGAGTGGAACACTCTCATTCGTCCGAAGCATCAACTTGGAATTTCGATAACAGTATCGGCTCAGTCTTCAGGACAGTGCTATCAGTCAACATGACATCTGCACAATCTCAAGAGGAGGAAGACGATGACCAAATATCGGAATTCTTTGAGGAAGAACCTTGGGCTCAATGCCTAGGAGCGCAGTGGGAGTCTCGTTTTGAATTACGCGAACCCCCTACTGAAGACGAAGTCGAGCAGATCAACCGTGGGGACGAGTCTTCTTCCAAACCTATCTTCATCAGCAAGAGTCTAAAAGGAACAGACCGAGAGTCTTTAGTCCAACTGGCCAAAGAATATATCGACGTCTTCGTCTGGAGCTACGAAGACATGCCGGGACTTGATCCCCAGATCGCGATGTATAGACTTAATATCTTACCTGATGCTAAGCCTGTAAAGCAACAACAACGACGTTTTCGTCCTGATATCATAAACGTTATCGATCAAGAGGTGGACAAACTCCTGAGCAGCGGGTTCATTCGTGAAGAGCAACATCCGGACTGGGTGGCCAATATCGTCCCTGTCACCAAGAAGAATGGGAAGATACGGGTCTGTATCGACTTCAGGAATCTCAATACTGCTTGCCCGAAAGATGAATTCCTGCTTCCAATCACTGACGTGATAATCGACAATACATGTGGCTTCGAATGCATGTCTCTTATGGACGGGTATTCGGGCTACAACCAGATCAAAATATTCTCCGATGACGTAAAATACACGTCATTCAGGACTCCGAAGGGGGTTTTCTGCTACACAGTGATGCCCTTTGGCTTGAAGAACGCTGGTGCTACATACCAACGAGCTATGAGTACCATCTTCCGTCAACATCTACGTAAAACAGTTGAATGCTATGTTGATGATATCGCAATCAAGAGCCGTCTCAAAGGTGATCACCTACAAGACCTAAAGACAGTCTTCGATCTCATGCGAGCGCATCAACTCAAGATGAACCCCGCTAAATCCTTCCTTAGGGTTTCTAGCGGAAAGTTCTTGGGCTTCATTATCACGGAGAAAGACATTCATGTCGATCCCGAGAAAACCAAAGCCATCCTTGACATGGACCCTCCGAAGAACCTTCGAGAACTTCGAGGCCTGCAGAGGCGTCTGGCATACATCTGAAGGTTAATAGCGAACCTTTCCGGAAAATGCCAACCCTTCACCCAGCTCATGAAGAAGGGAGTCTCCTACTTCTGGACAGAAGAATGCCAGAAAGCTTTCGATGATATCAAAGCTTACCTGACGAGCCCGCCAGTCCTGGTGGCACCCGTCACAGGTAAACCATTTCTCCTCTACGTCTGTGCCATGGATCATTCCCTCGGCACTTTGTTGGCTCAGAACAACGATGCAGGCTACGAGCAAGCTATCTACTACCTCTGTAGGATACTGATTGGGGCTGAACACCGGTACAACCCTGTCGAAAAGGTGTATTTGGCTTTGTTGTTCGCCATCCAGAAGACTCGCCATTATGTTTTGGGCCAGACAATTCATGTTATCTCCCGAGTCAATCCATTCAGGGTTCTCATGACGAAGCCAGGATCATTGAACTCTCGACTAGCTATATGGGCAATCCTGCTGAGGCCGTACAACATGGTGTTCGTTCCACAAAAAGCTGTCAAGGGTCAAGCTCTAGCCGACTTTTTAGCCATGCATCCCATCCCAGAGTCCTCCAGACTCTATGAAGACATCCCAGATGAGGTCCAAGAATCAAACGTCACCGAAGAAAGCTCCGTCTGGCGGGTGTTTTTCGATGGCGCTTCGAGAACAGGCCCCAGGGGCCAAATCATCGGCAGAGTAGGGGTAGTCTTAGTCTCCCCCGATCAGCTGGTTAACCAGCATGCTTACTCCCTTTCAAAGCCGTGCTCCAACAATGTTGTCGAGTACAACGCTCTCATCATGGGACTCCAGCTGGCGCAACAGCTGGGGATGGATCATCTGGAAGCTTACGGCGACTCAAAACTCGTCGTTAATCAAATCCGAGGGCAGTACGAAGTTCGCCAAGAAGATCTGGTTCCTTACCATGAAGCTATATTAAATATTATTTTAACCTTCACTAAGTTCTTCATAGAACACGTACCTCGGTTATAAAACCAAGAGGCTGACGCTCTGGCCGGCCTCGCAGCTTCATTATCAGTACCCCTCGGGACTCAATACTACGTCACGGTAGTTGGTCGAGACTTGGTCTGTCCTAAAAACAACCTATGCTCACAAATGGCCCATGCCATGACGACAAGTGCCTATGTTAATGTTCGAGATTGGAGGTTCCCATTTATCGACTTTACTGTCTATAGAATTCTCCCAGAAGACCCGAAAGAAGCCGTCTCGGTCAGAAGGCGTTCCCTTCGGTTTTATTATGATACAGCTACTAAAATGCTGTACCGACGTTCCTACGATGGACTTCTCCTTCGATGTCTATCCAACGAAGAAGCAGCCGAAGCCCTTCGGGAAGCTCATGACGGGACTTGCGGGGCTCATCAACCGGGCCCTAAGTTGCAGGATCGACTGCGACGCATGGGTTACTACTGGCCAACCATGGCAACCGACGTCGTCGTCTATGCTAAAAAGTGCCATGCTCGCCAGCTTCATGCCGACTTTATCCATACACCATCGGAACCACTACATCCTACGGTCGCCTCCTGGCCCTTTGAAGCTTGGGGCATGGACATTGTGGGATCTATCACCCCTCCTTCATTGAGGGGACACCGCTTTATCCTAGCCATCACCGACTACTTCTCCAAATGGGCATAAGCAATTCCACTGACGGAAGTGAAAAGCTCTAGGGTGATCAGCTTCATCAAGCATCATGTCATCTACCGTTTCGGGGTACCCCATAGGATTATCCATGATAATTGTCCACAGTTCAACAGCCATGTTTTCAGCAGATTCTGTGACAAGAATCGTATTCAGAACGTGGCATCAACCGCCTACAATCCGACAGCAAACGGATTAGCCGAGGCTTTTAATAAGACTATTGTCAGGCTACTCAAAAAGGTCGTGTCATCCAACAAACACGACTGGGACGAAAAGCCCGACGAATACCTTTGGGCCTACCGTACAATGGTACGGACTCCTACGGACAAAACACCTTTTCTTCTTAGTCTACGGGAGCGAAGCGGTATTGCCTCTTGAGATCCAGATACCCTCACTCCGTGTAGCGATCATAAATCAATTAACAGAAGAAGACAATCAGCGTCGTCGTCTGCGAGAATTGGAGGCACTTGACGAAAAATGTATCCTAGCTCAGCAACGCATTGAACTCTATCAAGTCCGTATATCACAGGCTTTCAAAAAAAAGGTCAAGCAGAGGACTTTCCAAGTAGGCGACCTGGTCCTGGCAGTCAGGAGGCCAATGGTGTTGACTCACAAAACACCAGGAAAGTTCGAGCCCAAGTGGGAGGGACCTTTCATCATAGAGACGGTATACTCAAACGATGCTTACCGCCTCGCCCGACCAAATGGGGACTTGTTCATGATGCCCATCAACGACAAGTTCCTAAAGAAGTACTACTCTTGACATCTTTCAGATATGTACTGTCATCTCTACCAAGCAAGAGAATCAGTGGACTTGATCATCAGCGCTCATATACACCTCCCTTTCACAAAATCTTATGCTTTCGGAACCCAGTTGTTCCGTGGCATTCTATCTCCAGTAGAGGAAAAACCACGTCAACATTACCTCTGAGTTTCTCCTCTACGCCCTACAAAGTAGAATCTTACACTCCGTAAGATTACGCTAACTATCATGTTACCACGTCCACATTACCTCTGAGTAAACATCCCGTACAGACAACCCCTGCATTGCTGTACATCTATGCAGAACTTCCATGTCCATATTACCTCTGAGTAGTTCCGCGTATCCCCCAAGAGTCACTCCTACCACGTCCATAACACCTCTGAGTAGGAATATTCCGTCATTTGAACCCCATATTTGCCACGTCCATATTACCTCTGAGCAAACATGTCGGTTCTCTCAAACTTATTATCTATACCTAAAAATCAAGGTGCGCAAAAGATAATAGGTCCACATAAATTACTAGTTCATGACAGCAAAAATGAACACACCATAAAATTCTTTATTTTTTATTTAAAAGTAAAGGATTACATCCCTAGCAAAGTTGCCAAAATATAACAAAAAAAGAGACTATAATACCTATGCATCACTGGGATTGGCGGAAAGCTCTTCGATCCGATGCTTCAAGTTTTCAGCCCGAGTCTCTACAGTTGCCAAGACTCGGCATTCAGCTTCTTGACGCATCACTTCCACAGCTTCAAGAGCAGTATCATTCTCAAACTTGGCGTCCAACTCTTGCCATTGGTGAGTCAGAGAAAGAATATGGCGAGTAATAGCTGCTTCTTCCTCCTTGGACGATACGTGCTCAGCCTGGGCTCGCTCGACATCTAGCAAAAGTTAGGCACGCTGGTCTTCAAGGAGGTAAATCTTGGCAGTGACCTCCCCTATACTAGCATCCAATGAGGCCCGCAACTCGACCTTTTCCTGCGTGGACTGAGATAGTCTCTCTACCGCGGCCTCAGCTTCGGCCACCTCGCGGTCCCAGACGGCCACCGTGGCCTGATAAGATGACTCAACTTCAGCTATCAATTTCTTCTTTTCTGCTTCTATCAGAGCAAAAAAGTTATTTTGCCGGATGCTCTGAAGTTCAGAAAGATGCTGGTCAAGCTCAGCCACCGACGCTTCCAGAATCTCGGCCATATGATCATGGCCTTGGTGGGAGCGTATCAGACAAATGTAAGGGAGCGCCATGGCTTTTGCCGACGCAAAACTCCTATTTGCATTCAGCACTGTCGATACGCCTTTTTGCAGCATCTTGTACACTGCCTCAACGGTAAACTGCACATACTCATCTTCATCAGCCAACACTTGAGGCGTCATAACAGGGGTTGGAGGAGCTTACGGGGCCGAAACCTCAATGTCAGTTGGTTCTCCCCCATCAACAGTACAAATTTCGTTGCCAAATAAAGAAGCTACAAAGGGACACAACACTGTCCCCCATGTAGAAGGAGCAGGAGGAGTGTCCTCCATAACAGGGTCCTTACCCTTATCAGAGCCAATGACGGATGGTCTCCCGACATCCGGGTTGATGATATTATCCCCGTCCGGGGCAAGGCGTCTCTCCCTTTCGTTCGAAGCGACAAGGTCCGCCCCTGACAGTTCAACCTCCCTCGGAGCCGGGCTCAAAATATGAATCTCATCACCCGTATCAACTCCTCCAACAGGGACGGGTGTAGGGCTCGGCAGTGACGCCGACCCTTCCACATCAACCCCCACTTCCGGGGCAGGTGTAGCGCTTGTCCACGAGGCCTCGTGTATGATCAGCGCCTTGGTATCACAACCGAAAAGAACACCAGCCGGCAAATTCCTGTCGGAGACGTCTCTGCTAAACGCGACCTCTCTGGCAGCTTGGTCATTATCTTCCTGCGAGCCATCGTCAGAAGAAGACGAGCTCCATACTTCCTCCTCGTCTGGGAGGACTTTGTCCACAATTTCCTTTGGGGCCCCGATGCTTCCAGGCACCCCCTTAACAGTTGGTTCTACTCCCGGTCGAGGCTCCACGCCGCCCTCCTGATGGATCGACCAAGAGACCTCAGCAACCTGAGGTGCTGGTACATCTTCAGCTTCTCTTCCAACATCATCTGGAAACACAGAAATCTCTACAGGGGCGAAATCATAAACGCCCCCTCCCTGGAAGATGCTGTAAACGGAGGAATGCGCTCATCAGAAGAGCTCGCCACCTCCTTCGGTCTACTAATGCTCGGTTTCGAAACCCGATGTTTCTTATTCGGTACCTCCTACAAAAAAAAGGGGACATAAGTCACAGAGATCAAAGAATGAACCAGACTATGTGGGACGTCTTTACCTCTATGGGAGCTGATTCCGTTGGTACTATAGGTGGGTTCGGAGTCGTCGCCTTCCTCGGCCTTTTTGGTACAGACGAACCAGCCTCCGCGTCAGCCCGCCTCTTTCCAGCTGGGGGCTCTTCCTGAGTACCCCCCGTTGATGCTGCAGCAGCTGCCCGATAACCTACAACCTCTGGTGGACAATATGACCGGGCCACCGCCAGTATGTTTTTCGTTGCCTCTAAAGGAGTGCCAATGATGAAACTGGTCTCCCTTTCATATTCAGAGGACACAGTGTTCATGGCGCAATACAGCTTAACAACCGAATACAAGATCTGCGGCCGAGGGTTGTGAACTGGCGCGGTAAAACGAACTCCAGTGCATCCGGCGTTGTAATATTGCCAACCCCGGGCTCCATCCAGTAAACTCCCGACGAACCCCAGACTATTACTGGGGTTCCTTAACATTAGCTGGGTGTAACCGAACTGACGGGCAAACCGGCTTGGCAAATACGGCTCCAGATAACACATATTCTTGTTGCGGTAGACCAAATAGGAAGGCCGAATACTCTGCAACCAGCGAAACCCCCATGTCGGCGGGGCGATCGCATCTTCGCCAGAGTCTTCCAATTCTTGGTCAGCCTCGAAATCTATGAAGACGGGATTGACCTTGGTAATCTCCCACCCTTGGAGATAAGATAAAACCTTCCTACAGACAGGGACACCGGTGTGCAGCCACTTCCTCTTATAGAAGCGACGACATGATCATCCTTAGGGCCTGGGCTCATCACATTTGGATGATGCAGAATCAACCATCCCATCAAATAATGGAATGGTAGCTCAGCTCGGGGAAAGTTGTCTTTCTTGCCCCTCTCGTGGACCATATCGTCGGCAAAATCTTTCAAACCCTGCAGCAGGTTACACACCATCGCGGGAAGGAGTGCCAGAGGACGACCAAAAACCAGTTTTACTGCTGGCAAAATGAGGTTCCTGCTGACTCTCTCTACGGATCCAGATCCGCCCGAAAACACATAGTCCCGGAGCCATATCATCAAGTATGCAGTCAATACTGACTTGGAAGACATCCGGTGCACGCAATGCCAGAAATAACTATATACGTCGTCACCACTCTCATTTGAACGAGGAGTTTTCTCGCCTATTCGGCTCATATCGGAGGTCACCTCCGTGTGACTCAGTCCCTGCGGAGTCACAAACCGAATCTTGGAAGGGTCCGTCAGGTCCTGCTTGAAGACATAATCCCTCTAAGTAGTCACATGGGGCTGTGACCCGCCCTTCTCCCTTCGTTGCATCAGATAATGGTGGCTCGCCACCTCCTTGAAAACAGCTACCATTTCTGGGTCCTTGTCTTCCAGAACTTGAATCTCTTCATTTGTCGGAAAATATTCCTCATATGGCTCCGAGCCCCAGGAAAGCTTGGACACCTCATACATCTCATGGAGGGCCAATTCCAACTCCCCTACCGGAGTAAAAAAGGTGCCAGTCTGGGCGTTGAACATTTCCAGGAGGGCAAGAAACATATGTCGATTAAGGTCGACACCTGTTGGGTAGCGTGAAGAGCAGCGGTCAGCCCAATCGCTTTTAACTCAGTCTTGAACTTCGTCAAAATCCAAAGGGTCAGCTCATCCCACTTTGACACGTGGTGACATCATCCCTTAACCCAGAAACCTCCTTTCAGATACATAACCTTCGATGTTAGCATCCGGCTTGCAAAGGTCGAAGCACTGAAGGCGAAAGTGTCGGGGGGAACATCACTATAAATGCTCCCAGGGTGCAAAGTTTGGCAATGGTACGAGGTTTCGGCTCGCGAGGAGGCCAAGGTATCTCTTTGATTTGAAGTAACATCAATACGAAGGGTACCCCCCACTGCCCTTCCTTGAGAAGGAGTAAGTTCCCATGGCATCCTCCTCTTGGAGGCCTAACGGTAGAAAGCCGTCAGTGGCAATTGACGCTCAGACTGTCGCATGTACAGGGCCACACCCTTCGCTGTGAAGAACCAGTCTTCCTTGATCTTCAGTATCTTCGCCTTAGTGGAGATCAAGCGGTCACTGTAGGAGCGTAAAAAAGTGCTCTATAGACTAAGTCAAAGGAATTGAGGGCTTTACGCAAGCAACTCTCTATGTGAGCTATTTTTACGCCAGGGCTATTTGCAATGGACTTTATGCGAGCTACTTTACGCCAAGGCAGTTCATTGAATTTTATGCCTGGAGACAAACTGTCAGGCCGTATTTAATGCAGAAGATTTGATTTGACAGAATGATTTTGCTGACAACATGCAAACACAGAAGTCGAGAAGATCGGATTTTCACCAAACCCGATACTTGTCGTATGGTGTGCAGAGAAGGCTATTTTACGCTCAATAAAATTACTTCTTTTTTACGCATTATAGTTATTCGAGCTTTTACGCTCAAAGCTATTGTGAGTGTAAAGTCTATTTGGGCTAAGTTTTACGCTCAAGGCTATTTTAGCCACTTCACGCTGGAAAGTTTATTTTGGGCTGTTTTTATGCCAATTTGTCACTTTACGCTCAGGGCATATTTTGGGTCATTTTTACGCCCGATCCTTCCTGACTACTTTAAAACGTGGTTTGCCACGTAGCTTTCATGCCACACTTATCGAGGGACGTGTATGCGTGCCCTCCTTATTTTGTTGAAGTAATAGGACATGTGTCATCCCACGATGACGGTTGCTAGCGTAAAACTTCAGTTTATGTGCTTTTTACGCATGATGTGTTTTAGTCTATAAATAGACTGATTTTCACAATACAAAGAGATCAGAGAGACATGAGAGAATACATAGAGATCAGAGCCCAGAGACTTTGATTTCCCAGAGCATTCTTCTTCAACTTTTCTTCCAGAACAGAGGGAAGCAAAGCAGGAAAGCATTCAACCTCGCCATCAGTGCCCAAGTGCGTCGATACCTTTCTGGTGACTTAGTTCTTCCGGCTGTTCATCTTCTAGCAGTGATCTTCATCATCGTCGTATGGTCCAAGGAACAAAGTGATCGTCTTCAGATCAGACTTCCATAGCAATACTTTCCAGAACAATTTGTACTTTTTGTACTTTTTCTCGTTTTATTTTCAAAGGCCAATTTTAGGCATTTTGTTAAGTGAAACAAAATGGCGACTCTACTGGGGATGACCTCCTCCTATGACGAGGAGGCAATTGCTCAATACGATGATGTGTCGATTGGATCGACAAAGAAGACTCTGGTTATTCACTTCGACCATACTGCCTACGAAGAAATGCTCCGAACTGGGGGTGGTACTCGCTGTTCCAATGTTCAGAAATCGAGGAAGGCATGAAAAGTTTGGATTCCCAAATCCAAAGCATCCTCGGATCTCCCTACTGTCTCTGAAGGCAAAGGAATCCTTCCTACTCCTGTTGTAGGGACTCCCGTTTGTAACGAGGCAGTCTTTACTTCAGTGTTGCGCCCTGAGCGTAAAAACCAATCTCCTGTCTGTGACTGGGAAGATTCCCAAGTTTTACGCCCAGCGCGTAAAAGTGAGTTTTTACGCCCAATGCGTAAAAACCAAAATTTACGCTCTGTGCATAAGAATAAGTCTCCCGTCTGTGACGAGGTAGACCCCAATGCTTTACATTTTTAGCGTAAAAATAAGTCTTCCGTCTGTGACGCGGTAGACACACAAAATTTATGCTCCACGCGTAAAGGAAAATCTCCCGTCTATGACGTGGCAGATACTCATGTTTTGCGCTCTATGCGTAAAGGTAAATCTCCTGTCTGTGATAGTGTAGATAAAATTCACAATGATGCTTCTGCATCTAAAGTGAATTTACCTGCACGCATGAAGCATAAAAACATAGTTGGTAAAACTTCTGTTTTCAACCAACAACCTTCTTATACTGCTGTACGCAAAGTACCAAACCTTCAAATTACGTGCAATGCTGATGGAGTCCTTTGTGCTCAAAAATCTCAGGATTTACGCACGCAACTCCAAGCGCATAAAAATATACAGTTTGGTTCTGCTAATACAGCCATTAATCTTCTTTATACACAAGGGACTAAACGTTTCTCTACCCCAAATATAATAAAGAAGACTTCTTCCTCTACTCCTTCTGATTTACGTGAGTTGCTAATGCAAAAGCGTAAAGATAGACAATCTCCTGTGACACACCCCCAAGAGAATCACCATTGTGAGTGTCATCAGATTGTAATCAAATGTTATTGTTCGGCTCCTAAACGGTCAGTTTTTGACCGGTTAAGTTTTAATGTGCCTCAACAGCAAGTTAACGACCAAGAACATGAGTTGTCCTATGCGTCAGTTAACATGGCATCTCATACCAACAGAGGACGACGTCCAAGACGCAACACGTCCCAAACTCCAGGTCAACAACAATTTAACAGACTTCTTGATTCCTTTGAAGGAGTATATCAGAATACTCGATCAAGAAGACAAAGACAGTTGCAGACTTCTGACTCAAAAGCTGGGGGCACTCAATCTTTTGAGTCCGAAACTGATAGTGTCGATTCATACCTCTATACCAATCCCTATGTATCTTCAAGAGAGGTTGAATCCTATGCTATTGGAGATGAACCGGAGATGTCATCTGCTAATACAGAACAATGTCTTACTGCCGTTGAGCAATCATTAAAAGACATGCTTACCATGGTGCAAAGCATGCACCAGATAATAATGACTCAGCAAACTGTTCAACCGACAATAGTAACACCGGTGCAGGTAGCAGCACAAACTCAAGACAGTCAAGGGGCTGACATACCTTTGAATAATCAAGAGCCTGCTGCTAATCAAAATTCTGCATCTCCAGATCCTATCATTCCAGAAGATGTACTACCTCCGATGGAGGTTACGGTACATCCAACCACTATTCAATCAAATGTGCTTCCTCAAACCATTGAAGCTATTCAAGTAGTGCGTGAACTAAAAGCACAGTGAAGTTTTGAAGCACAAGGATCAGCTCCAGAGGTTAGGAATTAAGCAACCTTATCCTCCTCATTGGAATGATGTACCTTTCCTCCAAAATTTAAGCCACAATCAATGGTATTGTTTGATGGAAAGGCTTCTCCTAGTCAGTATATCAATTACTTTGATATTATGACTGTGTATCTGCAAAAGAATGATGCTCTTCTCACTCGAGTGTTCATCGGGTGCTTGACGGGTTCAGCCTACGACTGGTATCGTAGTTTACCCGACATTGTATTTCGTCTTTTGATGAATTTAAAGCAATGTTTCTCTCCTGCTTCTATGAAGGAGGTATGGATATAAATATGTCCTCCTTAAGAGAGATCAAACAAAAGGAGAAGGAAGATACTCGAACATTCATTGAACATTTCTGACAGGCAACTTTGAAAATGCCTCCTGGTATGCCAGATTCAGCGTTGATTGATACATGCAAGATGAATCTGCGACCATCCATTACTGTCTTCACGAGTTCCCAATTCACAAACTGGACCTCGTTTATTATAGCAGCAGTTTCTGTCGAGACCAATGGCATGTTGGCTCGTGAACATGGGATGATTTTTGCCTCAGAGGATAAAAGAAAGAAAGGCTCTTCTAGTAATAATTTCGGCAATCGTAATGGAAAAGGAAAGGATACCCTTATGGTTAATCTTTCCAAGAACAAAACGACACCGAATAATCAGGAATCTTCTAAGCCAAAAGAAGAATATTCTTTTGACGAAAGCAATATCCCAGGGATATTCCAATATTTGGTAAAGAGTGGCAAACTCCAGATTCCGGAGCCAAAAAGGCCTAATGAGGTGAATCTGACTGACAATCCTAAGTATTGTATAAATCATCCCACCAAGGCTTGTTATGTCCTAAAGAAGAAAATCCAAGAGCTGATAAATACCAATGCCATCGCTTTAACTAACGATGAGCATACAGTTACAACCAATATGGTTTCTCTTCAATTCGGAGGTTTTCCTCCACAACAAGTCCCAGATGGGATTGTCCCAATTCCGAAGGCGACCATGAAGATTGTGAATATCCCGCATGCCAGAGAAGAAAATGATGGATTGTTGCCTCTCACACTAAAGAATGGTGAAATCATGTGGGTACATCCTGACTTAGTACCTGAAATGGAAGATGGAGGTAAAACTTTAAAATCTAAGAAAGGTAGAAAAGTTAAAACCTGCAATATAATTTCTCATGTTATTCCAGATCCTGATGATTTGGATCATCTTTGGGATGGCATTCCTTTGGAGGATAGGCTGAAAGGTTTAAACATATGTCCTCCAAGTTTAGCTCCTCCCACCAAGCTCAAACTTACTCATCAGCAGTGGTTAGCTATGAATAGTGTCCCCTTATACAGGGCACAACAAGTTTTTGCTGCTTATGAAAAAGCTCCTACAGGGATTTTTCCTCGTGTCCCGAATACTCCTCTTCCTGTGGTTACAGAGATTTCTGTCTCTTCTTCTTCTGTTAAACCATCCACTGAAAGTCCACTACCCATTCATTTGTACAGTCAACAATCAGTCCATCTCATGAAAAAGATGGGCTATGACTTTCAAAAGGCAGAGGGTTTAAACTATGATAAAGGAATGCGACTTCCTTTACAGATCCAAAGTCAAAAATCCACTGTTGGATTGGGTTCTGAACTTCCTCTTAAAAATCCTCGCAAGAAGAAGGAAAAGAAGATTAAATCCTGCAATATGGTACTTCCTTCTCATGAGTCTGAAGAAGAAAGCTTTGCTGGTACGAGATCTGGGAAAGAGTACCACAAAGATTATGAGGGATCTTCTAAAGAAGCGGAAGACGTTGTTGAAACACCACCAGTTCAACCATCTCCTGTTTCTTCTAAACCAACAGTGGTCGAGAAAGGGAAACAGAAAGCAGTACGCTTTGACGTTCCTTTGAAATCTGCTTCAAGTCAAGGGGTGGTGATAAAATCCTACAAATTTGATATTCTAGCCCAATTAGCCAATACTCCGGCTAGACTATCTATATTTGAGCAGCTCCGTCTTTCTAAAGAAAGCAGAGAGACTTTGAGTGAAGCTTTGCTACAAGCAGACTCATGCTTAGCTCAACTCAAGAGTCCTGATAATACACCAGTGTCTTGTCCATAATGTCATAGTATGATGGAAGCAATTCCTAACATTACCTTCATACAAGAAGACATGTTGTTGAAGCATAACAAGCACGACAGGCCTTTGTGCTACATTGGGTATATTGAATCCACTAAAATTGATAGGATTTACATTGATCCTGGGTCTTCTATTAGCATTATTCTTTAAAGTATGCTAAGACCATTGAGGATTCCTACTAGTGATTTGACTTACACTAGTACCACGATAGTTGGTTTCAACTCTGGCAAGAATAAACCACTGGGGAAGATTCGTCTGAAGATTCAGATTAGTGATCTTCGAACTATGGAAACCTTCTATGTTATCAACTCAGACGTATCTTACAACATCCTTCTTGGAAGACCGTGGATACATGAGCATAATATTGTGCCTTCAACTCTCCACCAATGCTTCAAGTACGTGGATTCCAAAGGGGTTATGAGGACTAAATTTGCTGATATTAATCCTTTCAAGGGTGTTGAAGCCTATTTTTCTGATTCAATACTCTACAAACAAGAGCATATGAAGGAGATATCAGATATGGCTGAAGATCAATCACCTGCTGAAGATCAGTCTGTCAATGAAGATCCTCTGAAAGAGCAACCTTTGAAGATCAAGGTCAAAGGTCGAATCCAACCCCAACCTTTCAATGATCAACCTCTGGTGATCAAGGTCAATGGAAGAACTCGGGCTTCATCTGAAGAATCAATGAGTATTCCTGCCAAAAGCTAGGTTCAACCTCTTATGATCAAAGTCAAGGGACGTACTTCTCGTACGAATGATCCAGAACCACCATTGATCATCAACCTTGACAAGTCTACGCAGAAGACGAATGACGGTCCGTTAATGATCGATCCGAAGCGTAGCAGTCAAATTGTAAATGATGTAAATATTGGTCATTCTATACTTTCTAATATCAATGAAGATTTCCTTTTGAGTATATGGCTGTCAAATTTATTGAAAGAATGACTTTATCTCCTGATGATCAAAGTCATCAATATAAAGACGACATAGATACAGAGGAAACTTTATACATTGATCATAAAGAAAAAAAATTTCCTCCTCATGTCGATGTAGGACCTTATGCTCAAAAGTTCCTAACATCTTCTCCTTATCTTCTTCCTGTAGCTGCTTCATCACAAGCTTGTATAACTTTTAGACGTCACGAAGAATCTTATTTTGTGATTTCGTCTGATAAGAAAAATAAGCACCAAATTGTGTTTGGCCTAGCTAGAAATATTCATGTTGTTCAGACAGATGATCTTAGAGATAAAGATAAAGAAAAAATCCGAATTGACAAATATAGTCAACAATCTCTCAAGATTATCCAAAAAATGGGATATAATTTAAAGACTATGCAAGGTCTCAATCAAGGTAAAGGTAGACGATTACCATTCTGTGGTGATCCGTTTTACCAAAAAACTCGTCATGGGTTGGGATATGATCCGTCTCACATGTTTAATGACGATATACAAGAAGAATTCTCTTCCTCAAATTCAGAAGAAATCTATTTCATCGCATCTGATACATCCCATTCCTCATATGCTAGAGAAAACTATTATGATGAATCTGAATGTGTATTCTCAGTCAACATGGTTCAAACTGATGGTGAATCTGAGCCATTTGAGAATGACCCTTGGGCTCAACAGATGGACATACAGTGGAAACTTCGTTTTGAACAACGACAACCACCTACGGAGGATGAGATTCTCCAGATTGATGTTGGAGATAGAATTACGTCCAAGCCAATATTCATCAGTAAAAACATTTTCGAAGATAAAAAGGAAGAGCTGATAAAACTGATTAAAGAATATATTGATATCTTTGCATGGAGTTATGAGGATATGTCGGGTTTGGATCCTAAAGTTGCTACTCATAAACTTAATATTCTTCCTAATGCCAAGCCTGTGAAACAACAGCAACGGCATTTTCGACCAGACATGATGGATACAATTAAAGCGGAAGTCAAAAAGTTGTTTACATGTGGTTTTGTTCGTGAAGAACAACACCCAGACTGGGTTGCCAATATTGTTTATGTTATGAAGAAGAACAGAAAAGTCCGAGTTTGCATAGATTTTCGAGATCTTAATGCAGCTTGTCCAAAGGACGAATTTCCACTTCCAATTACTGATGTGATGATAGACAATACATGTGGTTTTGAACGCATGTCTTTTATGGGCGAATTTTCAGGATACAATCAAATTAAGATGCATCCAGGAGATAAGAAGCATACTGCTTTTCGTATACCCCTTAGAGTATATTGCTATACGGTTATGCCATTTGGTCTTAAAAATGTCGGTGCCATGTATCAACGGGCCATGAGCATCATCTTTCAAGAACATCTACGAAAGACAGTTGAATGTTACGTAGATGACATTGCTGTTAAAAGTCGATCAAAAGATGATCACATTCAAGACTTGAAGACAGTATTTGAATTGATACGTCAGCATCAATTGAAAATGAACCCTACTAAGTCCTTCTTAGGGGTTTCCAGTGACAAGTTTTTGGGATTTGTCATCACTTCTCAGGGTATCCATGTTGACCCTGATAAAATCAAAGCAATTCTTGAAATGCGTCCTCCACGCAATCTAAAGGAACTCCGAGGCTTCCAAGGTTGCATTGCTTATATCAGGAGATTTATATCCAATCTCTCTGGGAGATGTCAACCTTTCTCCCGTCTATTAAAGAAAGGTGTATCATTTGTCTGGGATGAAGCTTGTCAGAAAGCTTTCAATGACATCAAGAAATATCTTACAAATCCACCTGTTCTGGTACCACCAGTGGTAGGAAGACCATTTTTGCTATATGTTCGAGCATTAGATCATTCACTTGGTACTCTTCTTGCACAGAAAAGTGATATGGGTCATGAACAAGCAATTTATTATCTTAGCCGTATGATGGTCGGAGCTGAACATAGGTATACTCCTGTAGAAAAAGAATGTCTGGCTTTGGTTTTTGCTGTCCAAAAGACACGACATTATGTGTCAGGACAGACTATTCATGTCATCTCCAGAATAAATCCTATTCGGGTACTGATGAGAAAACCAAGCATTCTTAACTCCAGGTTAGCTACCTGGGCGATGTTACTCACTCCTTATGACATGGTCTATGTACCTCAAAAATCAGGGAAGGGTCAAGCATTAGCTGATTTCTTAGCAGCTCACCCTATACCTGAAACATCGAAGCTATATGAAGATATTCCAGATGAAGTCATGGATTGTAATATGACTTTGAGGGATGATATTTGGCAATTATACTTTGATGGAGCATCACGGGTTGGACCTAAAGGCAATATTGTCTCCGGGGTAGGAATCGTCTTGGTTTCTTCTGACAAAATGGTCATATACCGTGCCTATTCTCTCAATGAGCCATGCTCCAACAATGTAGCAGAATATAATGCTCTGCTGATTGGTCTTCAAGTGGCAAAACAATTGGACATCGAGTTCCTGGAAGCTTATGGAGATTCTCAACTGATTGTTAATCAGGTTAGAGGGACATATAAAGTCAGAAATCCTGACCTCATCCCTTATCATCAAGTGGTAATCGAATTAGTCCTTTCATTCAAAGGATTCTTTATCGAATTCGTACCACGTTCTCAGAATTTGGAAGCTGATGGTCTTGCTAGCTTAGCTGCAGATTTGGCTGTTCCAATTCGAAGACAAAATACCATTACTTTGTTGGACCGAGACTTATTCTGTGTCAAGAATAATCTGTATATTGAACAGAGTTATACTACAGAATCAAGTTCCCAATAGAGGGATTGGAGAAGTCCATTTATTGACTACGCAATTCATAGGATTTTACCTGAAGATCCAAAAGAAGCTGCATCAGTCAAGAGACGATCATTTCAATTCTACTATGATTCTTCCTTACATATGTTATATTGTCGTTCTTATGACGGACTTTTGCTGCACTGTCTCTCAGAGACTGAAGCTAAGAAAACACTTCGTGAAGCTCATGATGGTGTCTGTGGTGCCCATCAACCTGGTCCAAAATTACAGGACCGCATTCGAAGGATGGGGTATTATTGGCCATCTATGATAGCAGATGCTGTGGATTACGCTAGACGGTGTAAAGCATGTCAGATTTATGCTGATTTTATTCATCAACCGTCTGAATTCCTATATCCTACGACAGCTTCTTGGCCTTTCGAAGCTTAGGGCATGGACATTATTGGTCCGATTAATCCTCCTTTTGTCAAGGGACATCGGTTTATCCTGGCTATAACCGATTATTTTTCTAAATGGGCGGAAGCGGTTCCTCTTGTTGAGGTAAAAACGTCTAATGTGGTTAATTTTATCAAACATTATGTTATTTATCGTTTTGGGATCCCTCGACGGATAATACATGATAATGGACCACAGTTTGCCAGTCAGGCATTTTATCGGTTCTGTGATAAGAATCGAATCCAAAACCTGGCATCTATGGCTTATAATCCAGCTGCTAATGGTTTAGCCGAAGCTTTCAACAAGACGATCATCAAACTTCTCAAAAAGTTTGTCTCTTCTAATAAACGTGATTGGAATGAGAAACTTGGAGAATGTTTATGGGCTTATCGAACAACAATCCGAACTCCTACTAGTTTTACACCATTTTCACTAGTGTACGGATATGAGGCTGTCCTTCCACTGAAAATCCAGATTCCATCTCTTCGAATAGCCATTGCTAATGAGCTAACTACAGAGAACAATGATCGCTTACGACTTCAAGAACTTGAAGGATTGGACGAGAAGCGTCTTCAAGCACAACAGCATATTGAACTATATCAATCCCGTATATCTCGAACTTTCAATCGTAAAGTTAAAGAGAGGGTATTCAAAGTCGGTGAACTAGTATTAGCTGTTCGAAGATCGATGGTCATGACTCATAAGAGCAAAGGAAAATTCTAAGCAAAATGGGAAGGCCCTTATGTCATCGAGACAGTTTTCTCCAACGGTGCCTATAGGTTGTCTAAACCTAATGGAGATTTGCTCATGATGCCGATCAATGGCAAATTCCTAAAGAAATATGTTTGAATCTCTTCCTTATTCCCCAGCTACCAATGTTTGGTTAAGCTTGGAGAGAAAATTTAATCTTTTATCTTACCAGTTGATGTAAAAAGTTGGATTTATTATCTTTCATGTCCATTTGATCTCTGAATAAATATTAAGTCTGCTTATTTTTCCTATATATCATGTCCATTTGGCCTCTGAATAGATATTAATCTATTTTTCTTTTGAGTTGTTACGATCTGTCACGTCCATATTACCTCTGATAGTATTGTATACTCTAAACAGAAAACGAGATTTCATTATCTATCATGTCCATATTACCTCTGGATAGATACAATTTATTGAGTTTAGAAGACTTGTCATGTCCATATTACCTCTGATAAGTGTTTTCTATCTCATACCTATTATTTAGTTTCAAATAAATGATAGGATCACAAAACAAATATTTTATTCATTTCTTGTGAACATTATAGAATGAATAAGATAAAAGATTACAAAAGCTCCTCTAAGGCGGAGCAGATATATCTTTTAGCAATTTTTGGTGCTCTGTCAAATGCTTCTCATGAGAGCCCATTTCATTTTCAGTGGCTACCTTTCTTCGGGCCTCTGGAGTGCAAATGGGAGAAAATTTAGCAAAAGTAGCTATCAGATTATCCCTGGCATCATCAAGGAACTTGATAGTAGATTCTGCTCCAAAAACTTGTTCCTCCAGAATTGAGCTCTGTGTCAAATGTTTGTCACGAGCTACTATTAATTGCTCCTTCTCAGCTTTCAGACGAGCTAGTTCGGCCTCCACTTCACGAATTTTATCATTTTGTTCCTGAATTTTTGTATTCGAAGTGTCATAGGCTTCTCTATAACTCTCCAACTTAGGCTTTGCGTCAGCCAAAAAAGCTTTCTCTTTGGCAACTTTGCTGATGTGTTCTCTGAGAGAGTCGTTAAAAGTAGTCTCTCGAGCAGTGTATTCAGCTGATAAAGCGTCATACTCAGCTTGAATGAGACTTTCAGTTGTTTCACTTGTCAACCTCAGATATTCTTTAATAGGTTGCTCAAGTTCTTCTACCACCTTTTCCAATGCAGTTGCTCTCTCAACATCATTAAACATGGCGACATTCCTGATAGTAGAAACAATCGCGCCTTTCAAGCTCTCATAACTGAGGCCCCTGTTTAAGACCATGTCAATCAAAGCTGCCAATGTCTTGTAAAAAGTTTCAGTATGAATCTCAACTAAGAGATTCATTTCTGTATTGGAGCTCGGAGTTGCAGCAATCTCAATCAAATCTCTTTTCCGAATACTAGGGGTAGATGTGGTGGCTCCGGTAGCAGACTGAGATAAAGATGATGTTGTCATCACTACCATAGCCAACTGATCCCTGGGAGCTTCAGGGATCGCGTCTTCAGTACTTGTTACTCCAACCGTTTCTGGAGTTCCGGTGGCGGTAATAGTGGTGGATGGAATGATAGTCGGAGCAGCTAACTCAGATTCTGGCATTGACTCTTCAGTGACTTGTACTGGATCAGTAGTAACGGCAGAGGATGCTATTACAATTTCCCCAGTTTTGGTTGATGATTTGAGTGTGCCTTTATCACCTTCTTGGGCTTCTGGCTGTTCAGACTCTGGAAATACTTCAATCTCTTCATTGAGATCAGTTCCTTCTTCAGCAGCCGTTTTTTGATCTGCAGTTTGTCCTTCTTCTCTGTTGTCAATATGAGAAGACAATCCTGGTTGAGCCTCTGTTTCAGGCTCTTGTTGTAGTTCTTCTTCTGGTTGCATTTCCTCTACTCCATCTGAAGAAGAACTTTCTTCCTCAGATTCTTCATTCTCCTCATAAATATTTTCTTGAGGAGGAGGGGGAGCCATAGGTTTTGGTGTAATAATGACATCTGCAAAATGAATAAAATAAATTAAAATACAAAATCATAATGCATAAACTTGTATAGATTTTGTATATATATACCTGGTGTGGAACGTGCCAAATATGCATCATAATCCCCATTCCAATCTTCATCATCAAAATCGAGAGCTCGTTCATCTAGTGGGATAGGCTCTGGAGCGACGCCTTCAACCATTTGTGCCTTTTGTGGTAAGGTTAAATGAAGTGAAGTGCTAAGGCGTCCTGGAGATAGGATCCCTACAGCTTCAGTTGATTTGGCTGCTTGGAAGGCTGAAGATCCTTCTTCAAGATGAGTTGAAGAGGACGCGACATGTGGCGGTTCTTCGATAGGAATTTCATCCTCTGGAGTAGCAGCTCTTGGTTTGGAAGGCATTTTGACGGTGACCTTCTTCTTCTTTTCGGAAGTCTTCACTGGAAGAGTAGTAGCTGTACTCTGCTTCCGTTTGCGAGTTTTCCCAATAACTATTGGTCCCGCTGCTATTTCTCCAGCTCCTGTAGGGATTACTGCCAGAAATTCATCTGTAACAGTGGTGTTGTCGGGTATATCAGGAGTTATTCTGATTGGTTCCTCGATGTTCCCCTCTTTAGGCCATCGAAGACTTCTTTGCATACAATAACCATCTGCGAAAGAACGGATGGAAGCGTAAAAGCGAGCATATGGGTGAAGTATACGTAGCTCGGTTATACTGGTGGCAGTAGATATTTTGAATCTAGCACCAGTACATGCGGTGCTGAAGTATCTCCAACCCCTGGCACCATCAAGCAGTTTTTCGTAGTGACGGAAACTAGTAGAGGGATTACCAACATGAAGTTGGTCATACCCGATTTGCCTGGCGAACCTACTCGGTAGATAAGGCACAAATGCACAGTTATCTTCGTTCCTGTACATCAGATGGGAGGGTCTGATGCACATTAACCATTGGAAAACAGGTTTTGGCAATGACATTGTCCTCTCTCCTCTGTCTTCGAATTGCACGCCAAGGCAGTCGGCTGGAACTGGTGGCCTTGTACAGAAGAAATTCCAGCCATGAGAGTAATTCAATGCTGCTCGAGTGTCTGCCACCGTCATGGCAGTCCATATGTCTTTGCTGAATTTTTGGAGGAAGATCTGCGCTTCATCTTCAGGGCCTGGTGGTAGTAAACTGCAGTTGTGGTGTAATAACCAACCCATCAGATAGGTATACGGTAACTCCACCCTTGGAAAATTGTCTCGGTGAGGAGCATTATTAATCAATTCTTCACCAAAAGTCCGTAGACCTGCATTTATTCGGCATACCATTGCCGACAGCAGATTGATTTTGGCTTTGAACACCAAACGTACTGCTGGCCACAATACGTTTCGGTGGATCCTGTTCCCCGGCACGACCCATCTTCGTAGCCATAAGGATAGGAAGCCTGCCAGCAAAGCTTTCCTTGACATCTTCTGACTACCATGCCTCAGGTAGTTTAAAGTCTCAGTCCCTGCAGGGATGTCTCCAATCTTGGTGGATAGATATTGGTCTCGAGATTTCTGTGAGACCATCAATTCCTGGATTACATCTGCAGGAATTATGGAGCAAGGGTTGATGGTTTGAGTCTTGTTTTCTCGGAACCTACCCTTCTCAGTCTTGGATACCCTATTTTCATGGTAAAATAAATAGGTTGTCCATTTAGTTACATATGCCAAATGTGACCCAGTCTCATACAAACTGGTGCAAATTAGATAATGACACATGAGTTCTTCATAGACCTGTACCAATTCAGGGTTCTTCTCTCTTATTTCTACTAGTTCCCGATTGGAGGGAACATATTCTTCATAAAGGGGCCTCGCCTATTGGCAGCTTCGAGATAAATTGCATCTCATGCAGAGCAAGACCCATTTCACCGTGTAGAGTTACAAAAGATCATGTTGAACTCATATACAATTCCAATAAAGCCAAGAACAAGATACTGTTCGGTGGTATGCCGTAACTTGTAGAGGCCACTGCTTCATATAGATCGATAGCTTCCAGGTCCGTTTTAAAGTGCTTCATGATCCAAGCACTGATTTGAATCCAGTTATTACTATAAGGAGTCAGCCACCCTGTCAACCTAGGGTTGGTCTGAGGATATAACACAGCAGCTTTCATGAACTTATTTATAAACATGGGTACTTGTACTGGCTGGATCAGTGATGAATCTTCACTTGGTGTAAACCCGGGCAATAGACCATAAAATTGGACAACACCACCACTGGGAGTACTAACGTGGTAGCCCATATCACTAGCTCTCTCTCTCTCTTAAAAATAATCTTGCCCGGCCTGCCATAGCTATTGGGAGTCAAATTCCATAGCATCTAACGAGGGTGAGTAGCATGGACAAAAGCAGATAGAGGGTAATCCATGTCCATGTCAGGGAGATACATCACCCTTTCTCCAGACTTAAACACCCAGGCTTCTTTCTTGGGGTGAGTTTGCGATTTAAAGTCTATCGCATCCCCAAATAGAAAAGCTGGCTTCAAGAATTGTTGGTCTTCTAGTGATACCAACACTTCTCCATTCATCATGGACAGCAGCATCCTGTCCCCTTGAGCAGCTATCAGTTGAGCTCTCCCTTCAGGGTATTCAGGGTTGGATTGAGGAAACTGTATATGTGATAAGTTCTCCAGATAGTTTGAGCCCACCATACCAGCCGGCAAGCCAAATATTTCTACGAGAGGGGGAATTTGCAAGTCTACTGTCAAAAAGAAAAAAAAGGAAAAAAATCAAGTTAGTGAAAATCTAATTTGAAGTTTTTACGCAAAAAGACTATTTTCAAGTTTTACGCTAGTACAAACAGATGTTGGCGTATTTCCAATTTTACGCTTCTACATATAGATGTGAGTGTAATATAAGTTTTACGCTGACACTTGTAAATGTGAGCGTATTTTAAGTTTTACGCTAACACATATAGATGTGGGCGTATTTCAAGTTTTACGCTAACACACGTAAATGTGGGCGTATTTCAAGTTTTACGCTGACACATGTAGATGTGGGCGTATTTCAAGTTTTATGCTGACACATGTAAATGTGGGCGTATTTCAAGTTTTACGCTGACACGACAAACGTGGGCGTATTTAAAGTTTTTACGCTAGCACGAACAACGTGGGCGTAGATTCTCGGTTTTTGTTGGTTCCTCTTCTCCGACGAACTCATGACCGAAGTTCAATATTTTATCCCTCATTGTCGGAGCCACGACGGGGTTGCTTTGCTGAGATGCTGCTGATGAACGGACAGGGTTTTGCGTAAGGTCGACCGATGAGGAATCAACGGCGGGCTTCTTGCCTTTGCTGCCGACGGCAGACGACTTTTTGGGGGCCATCGAATCAAAGTAAGAGTAGAAGAAAGAAGAAGAGTGGAGAAAGATCAAAATTTCGAACAACAAAGTAAAGTCTCTTCTCTCCCCGAAGAACCCTATTTATAGGGAATTTTTGAATCGGTTCAAATTCCGGATTTTATGCCGACTGTTGGATATCCTAATTTTTACACGGATAACCGTTGAATATCCCGAACTCTACGCTGACTGGTCAAATCCCGAAATTTTACGCTTCTGTTCAAAGTATTTCAAATTTTGAAAAAATATTTGAAAACTTTGAAGGGGGTTTTGTAGGAGCATAAAAAAGTGCTCTATAGACTAAGTCAAAGGAATTGAGGGCTTTACGCAAGCAACTCTCTATGTGAGCTATTTTTACGCCAGGGCTATTTGCATTGGACTTTACGCGAGCTACTTTACGCCAAGGCAGTTCATTGAATTTTACGCCTGGAGACAAACTGTCAGGCCGCATTTAATGCAGAAGATTTGATTTGACAGAATGATTTTGCTGACAACATGAAAACACAGAAGTCGAGAAGATCGAATTTTTACCAAACCCGATACTTTTCGTATGGTGTGCAGAGAAGGCTATTTTACGCTCAATAAAATTACTTCTTTTTTACGCATTATAGTTATTCGAGCTTTTACGCTCAAAGCTATTATGAGCGTAAAGTCTATTTGGGCTAAGTTTTACGCTCAAGGCTATTTTAGACACTTTACGCAGGGAAGTTTATTTTGGGCTATTTTTACGCCAATTTGTCACTTTACGCTCAGGACATATTTTGGGTCATTTTTACGCCCGATCCTTCCTGACTACTTTAAAACGTGGTTTGCCCACGTGGCTTTCATGCCACACTTATCGAAGGACGTGTGTGAGTGTCCTCCTTATTTTGTTGAAGTAATAGGACATGTGTCATCCCACGATGACGGTTGCTAGCGTAAAACTTCAGTTTATATACTTTTTACGCATGATGTTTTAGTCTATAAATAGACTGATTTTCACAATACAAAGAGATCAGAGAGACATGAGAGAATACATAGAGATCAGAGCCCAGAGACTTTGATTTCCCAGAGTATTCTTCTTCAACTTTTCTTCCAGAATAGAGGAAAGCAAAGCAGGAAAGCATTCGACCTCGCCATCAGTGCCCAAGTGCGTCGATACCTTTCTGGTAACTTAATTCTTACGACTGTTCATCTTCTAGCATTGATCTTTGTAGTGCCCCGCTCCTCGCGGTCCACTATGTAATACCTACGACTTGCTGACTCAGTCTTGAACTGAGTATTTGGTGAAACCTTTGCCGGTATCGATTGATCACGGATGAAATGCAATGAACCTTTCCAATTGATGGATTGGCTTCTATTGAAATGAATCCAAGAGTTTTGCTGAATGTTTTCTCTCGTTGCTTGGTTTTGATGAATGCATTTTCGTGTTGGTTTTCGATGATTGGTTTTCATTGTTCGCTTTCATCGTATTTCGCATTCATTTCGAATCTTGAGAGAAAGAGACGAAGTATGCTAATCAACTGTTGGTGCCAATGTAGGGCGCGTGAATTGTTCGTAAACGGCGCGTGAAGTCCCTCCTTCTCTCAACTAAGATTCATTTCGGTGAGTTGCTTCAACCAAACAAACATTGATCTATACGCCTAAGAAAAATGATCTCTAGTCCACTCTGTTGCCTTGTCCCGATGATCAACGATACCCCAACAAAAGATGAGAGAAGATAATTGAATTGAATCAAATGCAAGAATATGTATTGCTACTCTATCTGCTCGATAAGAATGATCATCTGCTCGAACACCAAGTATACTTGAAAATGTAGACATGTACAGACAAACTTGTACGTGTTAAAAGGAATATGAAGGCACGAAATAAACGTGTCGTATATCTGTGCATAAGTCCAAGTGTGTCTCATCTGATAGAACGGCTAGAGTATGCATTTGGTCTCGGACAACTTATATACAAGGAATTATTTGTCTTTCGGGTGGTATCTGGGGGCACCTGGAACCGCTCGTCCTAGGAGGGATTATGAGCACCCTGGATAAAAGAAACCCATGTTAAAAGGGTAGCCGATATCTGAGTCCTTAGCGACGAGCTGAACCAAAGATGTCACAGCGGCTAATCATGGGGATAACCCATGGACCAAGATGTAGAATAGTCCACCTGTATGACCCGAATGACAACTTCAATATCTGCAAGAATGAATCATGAATTACTCATTATGCAAATTGTGCTAACGTGGTTTTGTGCAGGGATGACTGTCGGCGATGGTAAGTTGCTTATGATATATTCTACTGTCATGTTCTTATGAATTGTTAAAAAGAACCTAGACAAGTAGAAAGATCACTAGTAAATGTTAGCTCAACATATTGATTTAGTGCAGAGATTTGCGAGTTCGGCCAAAAGCCGCTCGCCAGTACATGATGTGTGCTGACCCACGTTGTGGGCATCCTTTTCAGAAAGCAAAAAGGAGACAGGGGGATTTCAAGTGAGGCACCGAAGCTCGTCTAGCCCAGTAGAGCTCGTGGATCGCCTCGAAGTTTCATTCTCATTCCAGTCAAGTTTTAAGTTTTCATTTCCTTTGAAGGTGTCTTTCAATTCCAGCTTGTAATAAAAGGATATCATGTATGGGCATTCTGGCTATTTACAAAAGAGAGTTTCAAAGAGAATCATGTAGCCAATATAAGGCAAATCTGAGTTGCAAAGCTTTGTACTTGTATTCCTATCAAGCTATCAATAAAAAAAGTATTTCCATTTCAAATCTCTGTGTCCAATATTTGGTTTTCTGCAATAAATGGGTGCGTGTGTGTGTTTTGCTTAACTAATGGGTGCGTGCGTATGTTTTTGCTTGACTAGTTGTTTTGTGCAGGTACATGGCCTTGTGCAAGCGCAACTTAGGCTTGCACGGCATCACGCCTTAGCGAGGACGATCGATCCCGCAGGGATCCAGGCAAGACGGATGACCCTAACGGGATCGGGGTGTTACAAAGTGGTATCAGAGCCAGGTTTTATGTCCTTGGCCTCTTGCAAATATCGATTTTGAAAAAGTATATAAAGTACTTTGACGGCTTTCAAAAGTGTCCCGATTTTGAGTTATAAAAACCAATGCCCCATACAATAAGTCCATAATATTTTATGAGACTGACAGAAGTTATACTCTTTTGTTGAGAAATGGCCCCTCCTTGACCCGCTGCCTCGACAGATCCGATAGAACAGATCATGACATTGTTGGAACTGTAAAGGCAGGACAATGAGGAACGTAATCAGATAAAACATGCCCGAAATGAGGCCCAATAGAAACAGTTGGACTCCTTGACTCAGCTTGTCACGACGCTTGCGGCAAATCGGGATACCACCGCAGCGATCAAACCAACGAGAACGCCCGAGATTCAGCCTATGGTGGGTGACGAGCCCCAGCCAACGCAAAGGCACACTTCCTTTAGGCCAAAGGACTTCTTAGACGCGAAACCTCCAAAATTTGAAGGCAAGACATCACCCGATAAGGTGATGGATTGGATTGATAAAATGGAGAGTCTGTTCACGTTCATAGGAGTTCTAAGTAGCAAGAAGGTAGTTTATGCCGTTATGCTTCTACGGCTGCGGGCGAAGGACTGGTGGAAGGCGAAGAAGCCGACGCTTCTCGCAACGGCTAGGAATAAGAAGATTTCATGGGCCTTGTTCAAGAAGGCGTTTCTGGATCAATATTTTCCTCCAGCCATGAGCAAGAAGATGGAGGATAACTTCATCACACTGAAACAGGAAGATATGTCCGTGGAGGACTATGAGTCTGAATTTGCTAAGCTGGCAAATTTTGCCGCTGTTATGCTTCCCACCGAGCAGACTCGCATAAATCGATTCGTTGGAGGTCTGAATGACGACATCCAGTTAAGTGTGTTGAATCGAGAATATGGGTCATATTCTCAGGCCTTTGAAGTGGTGCTACAGGTGGAACAGTTCTGCCTGAAAAAGGCATCCAATAAAGTGCAGTACAGTCGGAATCAGCCCGCCAAGAGATATCATGACGGAGAGAAAAAGACCGATGGGGAACCACGAAATGAAATAATCTGTACCCACTACGATCGACGAGGACATGCGAATGATGACTGTCGCTATACAAAAGGTTTGGTATGCAGTCACTGTGGAAAGCATGGACACACCAAGGAGGACTGTCGTGCCGCAAATCACGCTTGTTTTCGTTGTGGCCAACAGGGTCACGCCATCAGAAATTGTCCGAAGAGAAATCGAAATAGAGATGATAATGAAGAGCGTGGGCAGCTGCCAGGTCCACCGCCGCTCCGAGATAATCCGTACAATCAGCAGTTGCGGAATGCCAACACCACGACGAATGCGCGCGTCTACAATCTCTCCACCTTACTTGATCCAGAAAGTGGAGGTGAGTTTGTATCTTAAGTTTTGAGGACAAAACTTTTTCTCAGTGGGTTATTATGTAGTGTCCCGCTCCTCACGGTCCACTATGTAATACCTACGGCTTGCTGACTCAGTCTTGAACTGAGTATTGGTGAAACCTTTACCGGTATCGATTGATCACGGATGAAATGCAATGAACCTTTCCAATTGATGGATTGGCTTCTATTGAAATGAATTCAAGAGTTTTCCTGAATGTTTTCTCTCGCTGCTTGGTTTTGATGAATGCATTTTCGTGTTGGTTTTCGATGATTGGTTTTCATTGTTCGCTTTTATCGTATTTCGCATTCATTCTGAATCTTGAGAGAAAGAGATGAAGTATGCTAATCAACTGTTGGTGCCAATGTAGGGCACGTGAATTGTTCGTGAACGGCACGTGAAGTCCCTCCTTCTCTCAACTAAGATTCGTTTCGATGAGTTGCTTCAACTGAACAAACATTGATCTGTACGCCTAAGAAAAATGATCTCTAGTCCACTTTGTTGCCTTGTTCCGATGATCAACGATACCCCAACAAAAGATAAGAGAAGATAATTGAATTGAATCAAATGCAAGAATATGTATTGCTACTCTATCTGCTCGATAAGAATGATCATCTGCTCGAACACCAAGTATGCTTGAAAATATAGACATGTACAGACAAACTTGTACGTGTTGAGAGGAATCTGAAGGCACGAAATAAACGTGTCGTATATCTGTGCATAAGTCCAAGTGTGTCTCATCTGATAGAACGGCTAGAGCATGCATTTGGTCTCGGACAACTTGTACACAAGGAATTATTTGTCTCTCGGGTGGTATCTGGGGGCACCTGGAACCGCTCGGCCTAGGAGAGATTATGAGCACCCTGGGTAAAAGAAACCCATGTTAAAAGGGTAGCCGATATCTGAGTCCTTAGTGACGAGCTGAACCAAAGATGTCACAGCGGCTAATCATGGGGATAACCCATGGACCAACATATAGAATAGTCCACATGCATGACCCGATTGCCAACTTCAATATCTGCAAGAATGAATCATGAATTACTCATTATGCAAATTGTGCTAACGTGGTTTTGTGCAGGGATGACTGCCGGCGATGGTAAGTTGCTTATGATATATTCTACTGTCATGTTCTTATGAATTGTTAAAAAGAACCTAGACAAGTAGAAAGATCACTAGTAAATATTAGCTCAACATATTGATTTAGTGCAGAGATTTGCGAGTTCGGCCAAAAGCCGCTCGCTAGTACATGATGTGTGCTGACCCACGTTGTGGGCATCCTTTTCAGAAAGCAAAAAAGAGACAGAGGGATTTCAAGTGAGGCACCGAAGCTCGTCTAGCCCAGTAGAGCTCGTGGATCGCCTCGAAGTTTTATTTTCATTCCAGTCAAGTTTCATGTTTTTATTTTCTTTGACGGTGTCTTTCAATTCCAGCTTGTAATAACGGGATATCATATATGGGCATTGTGGCTATTTACAAAAGAGAGTTTCAAAGAGAATCATGTAGCCAATATAAGGCAAATCTGAGTTGCAATACTTTGTACTTGTATTCCTATCAAGCTATCGATAAAAGAAGTATTTCCATTTCAAATCTCTGTGTCCAATATTTGGTTTTGTGCAATGAATGGGTGCGTGCGTGTGTTTTACTTAACTAATGGGTGCGTACGTGTATTTTTGCTTGACTAGTTGTTTTGTGCAGGTACATGGCCTTGTGCAAGCGCAACTTAGGCTTGCACGGCATCACGCCTTAGCAAGGACGATCGATCCCGCAGGGATCCAGGTTAGACGGACGACCCTAGCGGGATCGGGGCATGACAATCTTCATCATCGTCGTATGGTCCAAGGAACAAAGTGATCGCCTTCAGATCAGACTTCCATAGCAATACTTCCCAGAACAATTTGCACTTTTTGTACTTTTTTCGTTTTATTTTCAAAGGCCAATTTTAGGCATTTTGTTAAGTGAAACAGTCACCAAACAGAAAGGACGGTTTCAAGAAAGTCACATTCTCGGATTCAGCAGATTTTAGTTTGCCGCTCTCCATCATACTTTGGAGAAAAACAGGCGACTGATCCCGAATTTGCAACATCCTCTCGGGAGGCTGATCCAGCATGATAGCAGCCTTCGCTGGGTTAATAACTTCCTCGTTGAAGTCAACCCCCATTTGGCAAAGGAAAGCATCCAGAAGGACTTCATTCAGCAAGGGGATAGTCATTGACAGTGACACAGAAAAAACAAAAGGCAGGCAGCAAGGAAAAATTTAGAGGCTTCAAAGATAAAAACATTTGGGGCATATCAACAGCCTGGCGCATAATCGGGGCTAAACCCATACGCATCAGCAGCGAAGCTTCAGCACATAATCAGGGCCCAAGCCCATGCGCGTCAGCAGCGAAGCCTCAGCACATAATCAGGGCCTAAACCCATGCGCGTCAGCAGTGAAGCTTCGGCGTATAATCAGGGCCCAAGCCCATGCGCGTCAACAGCGAAGCCTCAGCGCATAATCAGGGCCTAAACCCATACGCGTTAGCGGAGTAGCCTAAGCGCATCATCAGGACAGAAGTCCATACACGTCGACAACAAGGAGTTATGGCACAGCAACAGGATATAACTCATCCGTATGCCCCAAACTCGTCTAAAAAGGTTGGGAACTACAAAGTCGGAAGACACCCACCCGTCACCGCTGGTCGAACGTCGGCAGGAGTCACAGTGACGACAGGAGCGTCCTCCTCGTCGAACTCCATCGGCTTCTTACCCCGGTATTGCCCTCGGGCAGCACCATCGTGAGGAGTTTTGGGAGCCATATCGTAAAAAGAAGTTAGGCTTTTCTGAAAGAAGAACTCTAAAGAAGAAGAAAGCAAAGAGAAGAAGAACTCTCTCTCCATCAGACGCCTATTTATAGGCTTGGGCATACGCGAGAACCGATGAAGAGTGATGTCAGCCACCGCTTGGGGTTCTGCGAAATGATAACTGCAAATAATCCAAAAAGATCATCATTAATCTTTTTGTTTATTTCGAAGCGTTATCATTTGCATTTAAAACTGAGAGGAGCGTGCGCCTCATAACAGATGCGCGGAGCAATCATGCACCTCGAAAAGTCATGCACCCCATTGAAGACACCACCATGCTTCTTATTCAAAGTATTCCAAAACTTGACGAAAAGTTTTAAAAACTTTGAAGGGGGTCTTGTAGAAGCATAGATTTTCAGGCGCATCTACAGGCCAGAATTCCTATGCGCTTAACACAATATGCGCCAGGGAGCTCAAGCGTTGTACTTGGCACAGCAAAGGACAGCAAAAGTATAGACATCAAAAGAAGATTTTTATTTCATATAAAAGGCTATTACATGTCTAAAAGAAGGGCTTTACAAAGGAGAACTTCTACAAAAAGAAAGATCCTAAAACTACAGCCAGGCGCAGCAAACTGCCATCTGCCCCATACCAGGCGCAACATCAGACAGGTGCGTCTCTTCAGCGTCTCAGTCAGACGCATCTCTTCAGCGTCTCAGTTAGTTGCATCACGAAGTCTCAGCATATGCGCTCCACTTCGATCCGATTAAGTGCTTCGGTTAAAGGAGCAGCTTTGAGCATAACAAGAGCGGGCGATCAACCCCACTCTAGCAGGAGGAAGAGCTCTCCAAAGCCCAAGTAAGAGGAGAGCACCGCAATTCCGATCTGCGGCTCTTCCAGCATAACAAAGACGGGACTCTAACGTCCCGATCTTTGGATGCAACAGGCACCTTCGGCCTGCGTCGGGACCCTGTGATCCCAACTTTTGGATGTAACAGTCACCTTCACGAGTGCATATAAAGATAACTCGACGCATCTTCACCCTGGGGAGCGTCTTGGCAACAGAATTTACTCGGGTAGAGAAGTTTATCTTCGTCGAGAAGTCAAGGGAGAGACAACAAAACTCTCTCAAATTGTTGCTATTTATAGGCCAGGGCAAATCAAACCCATGCACCAAGTGGCAACCTTCTCGAAGTTAATACAATAAACTTGCATTTACGATGATGAATTTGCCTTTTCGAATTCAGCCAAGTCAAAATGGCTATTTAAATCACTCGAAGAACTCAACAGTCGGACCAATGAAGATGCGTCATGCAAACAGATGCGTTGGTCAGACCGCGCATCATACAGACGCGTCTATCATTACCAAGCGCCTCATAAAGACGCGCCCCATGCGTCCCCATACGCCTAGTAGAACGCAGATCAATACGCCCACTCAAAGGCCCATCACCCGTCAAGAACATTAAATGCTGAAGTCTGACACGACAGTAACCATGCCTCAATGACAGAGCAGCAATAGCTTTTACAGAGAATGAAGCACCGTTGACGTCAGCGTCATCATTACTCTCCTCTGGCGGTAACAAGCCACATGGCCGATCGACCATTCGCATGCGCCTCCGCAGTCATGCGCCCGAAGACTCACATGCGCCTCAAAAGCCGTACGTCCAGACCGGTTCGTGACTCCTGAAGGTTACGAGCCAAAGTCTTCTCATGCGTCCAATCCCAGGCGCATCCTGTCAGATCACTCTCCACCAAATTCGAGATCTTTGAGCTACGGACATGCGCCACGTATCCTTTGACTCAGTTCAGCCTATGAAGGGGTACTAACCACTCAAGATCTCAGCAACCGAAAGATCCTCTCCACTGCTATGTGCTAGCCCACAAATGCAGTATGAAGGATTCAACCCACAAGCCATGGCACATCAACCATGCGCCCCCACCAGCATCAGCCACATGGGGTTCCCACGACCAGGCGCATCCGACATATGCGCGCATGAGCAGCCAGC
The DNA here is from genome assembly GCA_029216955.1 of Iris pallida. Lineage (NCBI taxonomy): Eukaryota > Viridiplantae > Streptophyta > Magnoliopsida > Asparagales > Iridaceae > Iris > Iris pallida. The sequence continues at coordinate 34,429 of JANAVB010044685.1, read as the reverse complement.
CTGCAAGCTATAAATAGAGGGATCATTTCCTTCTTCGACACAGACAGACATACAGAGAGGTACAGTCAAAGACAGACGTAACCAGAGCATCAGAGTTATCACCCACAGAGATCGGAAGAGACACTCAACGTCTTCTTTTCCTCCGCAAGCTCCGACATCCAGAGCAACCCAGACCTTCAGAGAACCGAAAACCGTCGTCAGATCATCAACGGAGTCAACGTATTACCACTCGCTCCATCGACACAGGACCCAGATAAAAATAAAAGTTTACTCCTAGGACTACATCGAAGTCCTATATTGTAATACTGTTCTATTTGTAATTGAAATTGTAATCAAAGATTTTAATGGCAAACAGTTAGCAGCCTCACCGGAGAGTTTTCCTCCATTTCTATCCTTCAGGAGAGGGCTGCAGTTCAGCCAGAGACTGAGGACCTCCCTTTTCCTCCTGGAGTGGTACCCCATGCCATTCCTGATAGGGCTCAGATTTACAAACTTCTTCAGGATGTGTGGGAGGTACAGAGACTTCAGGCTGAGCTTATGAGAGAGCAGAGTCTCAGTATCCAACTGTTGTACGATTACATGCATTCGAGGGGAGAGCCTAGCCCCAAGAGGGCGAGGAGCAGTATATACCCAGAGCCTCAGGAGTACCCCGGCTTCCAGCCTAGACCAGCCTATCCAGTTCAGATTCCTGTCCAGCAGAGGCTAGTTAAGCGAGTGCCTACCTGTGCTTTCTGTAAGAAGCCTGGGCACGTATGGAAGGACTGTAGGAAGTGTCACGACCCGCTCCCGAATAATCGGACACGAGTCGGACATGCCCAGCCTTTGTCGTTAGACACAACAAAGTAAGCTATACCAATCTAGAAAAACTAACCAGATATCAAGACAAGTATAAAAACACAGCATCTATAATTGTGTCCCAACCCAGAGTAAAGTACAAACTCAGAATTTATTACATTCCAGTAAATGAAAGTAAGTCTACTAGTCTCAATACAGGAAAATATAAAGTACTAAAGGTAAACTCTAGGCTTCTGCAGCCTCTAAGTCACAAGCAGCTCCAGCTAGCTCTCCAGCATCAACTGGCTCTCGGCCATAATAAGTGTCGCACAGGGCCTCCAACTCACCTGCAACATATCCTATTCAGGAGCGGAGCAAGTACAATTCTAGGTAATGAACAAGACATCATGATATAAAAGTACAAGGAAACATGGTATGAAAAGTACAGGAAAGAACATGGTGTATAAGTACATGAAAGAACATGGTATCTAAGAACATGGTATGTAAGAACATGAAAGAACATGGTATCTCAGGAATCATAGGAACTAAGTACATGATATATCTCCTGAATGTGTGTACAGTATTTGAAATATAACTAAGTATGTGACCGACTAGGGTAAGCACATGAAAGTACATGAAAGCACATGAATGGTACGGCTTAGGACCCGCGTGCACGATGCGGGGTCTAAGCTAAACACACCTGAGTTGTTTCTTGGGTTTGGTCACATAAATAGTATATTTTCCCACCCCAGGTACAAGTAATAAGAACAAGGAACATGAGCACCAGAAAAACATGTCGTGTTGCAGTGTGTCAATCAAGAAAGTACATGATATAATAAAATGTACAAGACCGTAGAGTGTACTTGCCTGGCTCCGGGAAAGTACAAGTAATCAAGGAAACTGGACACCCTCCTGTAATTAATAATGTGTACAAGCTGGTTATAATCTAAACAAGTGCAAACTAGTTATCTAGTAATTTCCGTAACCTTTGTCTAAAGATAAGTAAACTAAGAGTTAGGCTATAACTTACTTATAAATCAAATTCTTGTAACAGTAATCTTTTAGTTAACACATGAGAGGTTACTACTCAACTATATAGGCAACCCTATGTTTCTAATGAACGGTTCCCTATCAAAAAATCCAAAGTTCATTAACTATCTAAACAATGAATACAAAACCCAAGTTCAACTAACATAAACTTAAGAGGCAGACACCGGTACATGTTTCAGGGATTATTTACCCAAAATTGTAGGTGTAAAGCAGTTTTATGAAATTCAGGTTCTCAGCTGTACTCTGAAATCAATCCCAGGTACACTAAATCAGATTACACTGAACTGGACTGAACTTAAGCTTGTTCATCAGTCAAAAGGCACTGAATGAAAAATGACCCAATCCTGAAATCTCTAACTATCAAGACAGTATATAAGCCTCTGATGGACTCTGAATCATCAGTAATGATTCAGATAAATCCTTCCCTGCACTCCCTTAGCACTGAGACTAAATTATGTTCTCTCATGATCAGTCCAACTGTTGGCCTAGTATTCTATTCCAGTCCACATCAGTCTAATAATCAAGTACTCAGTCCAATATTTGGTTCCATGACAACCCTGAGTTAGTGCACTGTTAGCTGGTGCATACCACTCCTACATCATGACTTCCCAGTTTTACTGAGGTGGTGAGTCATGTGAGAACTAATATAAACCCATCCATTCTACTGAACAATAGGTAAAACTTGTTATACCCAGCTCAGGTACAGCAGTTGATATCCCCAGTTAACGTTGGCCAATACAAACAATCAAAAAAAACCAACTAATGTGTTAAACCCATAGCCTACATATCAGAGCATGGTACAAATCTATTTCAGTTAAAAAAACACATACATTCAGTCCTACTCCAATTCCCAGAACTGATATCGAATTCAGTTTTAAGACTGACCTCAAGCTCAGTCATCAGTTTAGACAATGGCATCCTAAATGCTCATAACAGTTCAACCACATTAACCCCAAATCCAATTGTCTGAAAACAAAAATGCATAATATTCCTGAAAGTAGATACCCTCCTCAGTTTACCCCCAGTATCAATCCCAATGTGCTGAACTCCTTAATATGGATCAACCCTATCTGAAGACCACTGATAATTAAATCTTCAGATATTATTTAACCTCAACTACGTTACCTCATCCTTCTCTAAGCTGGACTAACTGAAATTGAGTTCCAACTCTAACAAATGAATCACTTACTAAGTTCTCAAGTTTAGGACTGATATGATTCAATCCACAAAAGAGACTAAACTCCATAGATCAGTAGTTCCTGTACAGGACTAAATCAATACACCCCCAATTGATCAGCACTGCCTGGTTTATTAAATAATTGTTCAGTTAACACACATGATTGATCTATACATTCAGTCATAGCTCTATAATTATTTCTAACCATAAAAACCAGTGATCCCTCTGTTAAATAGACACTCATTCACAGGTTCTGAGATGAGTTAGTCCTAGCAGGATTGATATTTTCTCAGTGAGACAAATCAGTCCTGTTAGGACTGACACTAATATCAGTTTTACACTCAGAGTCCAGTTCAATCAATCTTTCCAACATGACAACACTATGAACATTTATAAGAAAATTTCCTAATCTCAAACTTGCTCAACATAAATTTTTAAGGAATCTATCATATGAGAATATAGGTAAAAGTTTACTAGATGCTAGGACTTCAGTCCTGAACATAACTGATATAATCCAGTCCTGTTCAAACTAAAATAGGCCAGTCACCAATAATTTTAACACCAAGACTGGCAACCAGATATGGGAGACCCTGCTTAATGCCTTGGCTCAGATCTAATTAACCCATCCCTCTATCAATTTGCAAAGTTACAAGGGAAAATCGAGGATTACCTTAACAAGTAGTCCCTTCAAACTTTGGAAGAGCTATTCCTACTCCTGAGCTTCCCTTCACAAATCCCTTCCACAGTCAATAACCCGTGCTCGACATTCCTGAGTTCATCACAATATTTCTAAGTCATGAACAATCGGATCTCACAGATTTACACCAACATCCATACTCTAGTTAAGGAGAGAGTTGGACTAACCTCACTGTTGGTGATCTCAAATGAGGACAACTTAAGAATTACGAAGGAAAATCACAAGATGAAACCAGCTGTTGATCAACATTCACATATTTCTCAGAAATTAGATCATAACGAAAATGACAGAACAAAAATCGAATGAAGATCAATTAGTAAAAGTTCACCTAAATTGTTGGTGACAGAACAAAGAGCCAATTCATCAACCCATAGAGCTTAATCTGTAGATCTCGATCTACAAGAAGGATGATTGGTCAATCGACCGCTCCGATAAAATCTAGAAATCTCAAGGATTGTATGATCCTTACCAATCTCTGGATCGAGGAGAAGTACGAACTGATGGTCCAGAAGAACTCCCACTGAGCCGACCACCGAAATCTTAGGCTGATCGATCCTTCGAAGGACTTCGACTGAGCAGCATCACCATGGTTTCTCCCTGAGCTCTAATTGCATGAAAATGGAAGGGATGAGCAAATGGATTGGTATGGATTCAAGGAGAAAGGAGAAGGCTTAAATAGGCTGTTGGTTTAACGTGAGGAATAGGCAACATTTGGCGGGAAATTACTTCTCTCCCTCTGACAATTCGGTTAGAGGAGAATCAGAGTTTCAATTTTTGAATTTCTATCAAGGAGAAGAAACGAATCAGGGGATTAGAAATAAGTGGCAACCCAATGTAAAAGAACCATGAAAGTTCTTTTAAGCACAAAACCCTAGGCTATGGGCTGCCAGCTAAGGAGTGGGCTTGTGTTAAGCCCATGAAGCTTATTTGTTTAGGAATTTCTTAAGAAAACAAATTGAAAAGATTAAAGAAAGGAGAAAATTTTGATTAATCATCAAGGAAATTATATCTATATGAATTTGAAAAAGTGAGGTTAAAGGAAGAGACTAAGATTCTGCCTATTATGTGGGTCAGCTGGACACAGGATGCTACATTCACTACTAGAATGAATCATATTAGCGACGTCCAAAAATGTCGCTAATTAGTAAAAATATGTCGCTAAATTAATTTAGCGACGTAATTAGCGACGGAATAACCAGGTTGCCGAAAATCTAGTCGCAGATCAAAAGTTCGTCGCCAATCGTCGCTGTTGTGACGAATAGTCTATGACGCTAAAACATCGCAAACTTAGCGACGTCCGACGAAATTTCTATTACGTCGCCAATTTAGCGACGTATATAGCGACGTCTATTCGTCGCATGTGGTGGCATGGTAAGGTTTGCCATGGCAGCATGTTGGGCGACGTTTAGCGACGACCCGTCGCAGTTAGCGACGTCCAGATACATATTTGCGATGTGCTTCTGCGTCGCAAATCTGTCGCCAAATGTCGCAATCCGTCGCTAACATGCTGGAAAATTAAAAAATAAAATAAAATACAGTTTTCAAATCCTGCACACTGCACTTTATATATAGTTTAAACAAAAATCCTGTACTTCATATACAGTTTAAACACTAATCCTGCACACTGCACACTACACTTTATATTCAAATCCTGCACACTGCACTTTACACTTTACACTGTACTTTATATCATCACAAACATCATCACAGACACATCATAGGGCCAATACATACAACTCATAACAAATATCATCACAGACACACATTCCGCGTCACAAACATAAATATATTCAAATCCTGTATACTACACTTCACAGACACACATCATCACAAACATCCAATAGAGTCAAATAAAAATGGGAGATGATAAAAAGTCTCCCACCAAGTGTATAAACAAAAGTGTACCAATAAACAATTTGCCCATAGGGCCAATATATACAAATCATAAAAAAATTAATAAAATTACTGAGGACCCCTGCTGCGCATCTGAGATAGCATGTACTCATACTGCTCCTGTGTGAGCTGCACTGTAGGGGCAGTAGGAGGCAGTGCAATGTCTAGAGTCGGCGCCGTCGATGGACCGGGAGGACGTATCTGCTACAGCTCTTGCAGTCGCTCAGTATGTGCAGCAAGGTTACTCACCATCCTCCGAGTACTCTACTCAATCGAAGTATGTACCTGAGTGAGTGAGACAGACATGGTCCTCTGCAATCCCTCTAGCTTGACATGTCTACGCTCTGTGCGCTACGTAGACTCGGTGAGCGTGTGCAAGCTGGCAGCTGTAGCCTGCTGCAGACTCACCAGCTCATGTATACTGCGTTCGACCGCATCAAATCGTCCGGTGATCATCGGATCGTCGAATCGTCGCTCTACGGTATGGTGATCAGAAATATGCTGCTACAAATCGCGACGCAGCTCGTCGATCTGATGACCAATATCCTGAGCTCATGATGATGCCTACGAAGCTGGAGACTGCGCACTGACAGAGGGGCCCGGGATGACTCTGAAGCCAAATAGGCGGCGTAGGATCCCGTACCGTAGTACGTACCCTTCTGAAGACCACCAACGGCGGTCATCCAGAGGTCGTCCGGCCATGGAACTGTAGGCGGCTGAGAGGAAGTACCAGCCCCTCCCTCTACTGGTACACTAGTAGCAGCAGCCGCCTCCTCTTGTAGCCGAAAAAACTCGGCCTAGAACAATGTTTGCTAACGTCTAAGTGTTTACTAAAGTCTATATTGATATCTATTTTTCTATTTTCTAAATTATAGTAAATTAATATAAAGAATAGAACGTACATATGCCTGCGTCGCCCTCTCGTCAATGAACTCCCCAGCCCTCCGATGGGTGACCAGGAAGACGGTCACCATGTTGGGGTCCTCACCCTTTTTTATCCGTTAAAATATATTATCTATTATTAGTATTAAATATTCTATCCAACTATATATAAAATGATGTCCGTCATAGGAAACGTACCAGACGACGAAAATGCTCCGTCATTGAAATGGAGTCACCATACCACTTACTGGCGGTCGACCGTGCCACATTGGCCTTGTCAGACCGCTCCTGGTACCTGGCATCACCGAATCTAGCCTTCATCGCAGTCCACTGCTCTGGCGTGATCCAACCATGGATCGACTTTGCGGAGCGATCACGAGATTTCTGGTCGTAGATCGCATCACGGATGAGCTTGCCTGCAACGGCAGAAAATTAGGCCTCGATCTTCGCCGCCCGGTATGGTGGATAGAAATAGGTCCTCTACAAGAAGTAAAATAAAAAATTTGTATAATATACACAAATGATTATTAAAATTTAAAAATAAATAAATTTTTTACCTTGAAGTGGGCCAACCAAAAGGCCTTCCTATCTGCGGGAGCATCTGAGTAGTTAATCCAAGGCCCACCATAGTTCTGTCTCAGAAATAACCCCAGCTGTCTCTGTACTACAGGAGGCCGATATCTATACAATAATAAATTTCATGAATGTATATGTACATATAATCATTTGAGAAATACATATTAACTAATTAACTTACTTCGTAGGCCCGTCCGTCCAAATCTCCATACGCGTCTCGTCCGGGAGAGCGCATGGTGGGTCACTCTCACCTCCTGCCTGGGCAGGATCAGTCTGATCACCATCCTCCATATGCTCGGTGTCGGCTCTCCCCATGGAGCCATCGGCAGGAGGAATGCTGGACGCGGGAGCAGGAATGTTGGACGACGAGGGAGGAGTCACCAACCTGCTGGAACTGCCCTGTCCCGGTAATGGACCAGGAACAGAACGGTACACTGGCGTACTCGGAGATGAGGATGAGGGTACGGAATCTGCATCCCCAGCCCGAGGCATACGGGACTGCCTAATATAATATCCTCCGCATCGTCCTCCTGGTTTAGTCATACCTGATAATAACATACAATAATAAAATAAATATACATATTTATATGATAGACATCACAGATTTTAGAAAAATATTATAGTCACAGATAAAAGTGTCACTAAAGTGTCACAGATTTATATGATAAAAGTGTCATTAAAGTGTCAAATATGTTGATAAAACAGACGTACAGATTTAATCCTCTTTTGAAAATTCATCTAGTTCGTTTAGCTCATCTTCTTCTTCTTCTTCTTTTTCTTCCTCCTCTACATCTTTACTTTTATCTGCATCTTCCTCTTCAGATAATTCTACTTCTTCTACACAATTAGATGTGTAATGAGGAACTTCCGTCGTGTCTACTTCTTTAATATTTGTTACACGAGGTAGTTCATCCTCTTGATAAGCTATATCATCAACCTCAAAGGTATTTCTAGCTTTGGTCTTGCATACTGCCCACCAGTCTGACCTTGTTGTTTCCCGTTTAGGATAACTTGTGAAGTACACGAGCTGAGCCTGACTTGATAGGACAAATGATTCATAGGCTTGATATCGACGCCGATAGTTTATATCCACAAGACCGTACTTGTCTACTTTCCAACCTTGACCTTCAATCGGATCGAACCAATCACACCCGAATAACACAATCTTAGCAGGCTCTATTCTATAACTATATGTCAGCTCCACAATCTCGTGTAGGACGCCATAGAAATCATTATCCGCATCAACATCTTTGTAGTTCGAAGATCCGATACACAAACAGTTATTTTTGGTGGAATCGAGATCCACAAAGTTGTCTCTGATCGGGTAAGTTGTTGACTTGAACCTAAACCCATTAACACGGTAGCTTGGCCATATTTTTGCAGCATAAATTGGTCCCTTGGCTAGCGTTCTAATAGACTCATTCTCAAGTCTTGCGTATGGACGATCGACCTAAATACCACAAAAAAATAAATTAAGCTCATTCTCAAGTGCATATACAGAAAGATAATTACAGAGTTCTCAAGTCTTACATATGCACTCAACCATGATGGAAAATAATGTCTTATTTCTTGTTCTAGTTCTTCTTCTGTTATGTGTGGCCTACCTAACCTCACATCATCATTAAATATGCTGAAAACAACATCGTTCAATTAATATAATAGTATAATAATCAATACTATTAAAATAATATAGACGTATTAATTACTTACCCCTCCAGCTTCTCTACTTTATTATCGTCGCAGTTGAGTAATACATACACCTGAGCAGCCCTTAGCTCATCATCGTTCAGATATCTCTTCTTTATTTTACCCTTTGGCTTTCTTGGAGCATTGAATACCTTCAGTATTGTATCATTACATTCATGATCTTCGTCGTCATTTCTGGAAGCTCTCGTTCTATTAGTTGCAATATGAGGCTTGAAATACATCGAACAAAAGTTTGTAATCTCCTAGAGAACATAGGCTTCACAAATAGAACCCTTGACCCGTGCCTTATTTTTACCTTTCTTTTTAGGTGATTCAAATGTCGTTCGAACGGGTACATCCATCGATATTCGACGGGTCCACCAACACGTGCCTCATATGATAGATGAATCGGCAAATGCTCCATAGAGTCGAAGAATTCAGGAGGAAACACCCTCTCTAGCTTGCACAGTATTACTGTAATGTCCTTCTCTTGCTTTTCTAGACGATCAACGAGCAAAAGATCCCTGAAGAATATGCTAAGCTCCGTCAATGGATCCCAAACTGCCTACGGTAAGAATTCTCGAAATGCAATCGGAATTAACCTCTCCATGAATACGTAACAATCGTGGCTCTTCATACCCGTCAATTTATTTTCCTTCGGATCGACACATCTTCTCAGATTTGACACATATCCGTCTGGAAATTTTAGGCCCTGGATCCACCGACAAAGTCTCAATTTATCCTCCTCGTCCAGTGAGAAAATTGACTTCGGCAGGAACTGTTTTCCATTCTCCTCTATCAAATGCAACGCAGGGCGTTTGCATATTTCTTCTAAGTCCAACCTGGCCTTGGGATTGTCTTTCGTTTTTCCCTTTACGTCCATCACAGTATTAATTATGTTATCAAACATATTCTTCTCAATATACATGACATCAAGATTATGTCTGATCAGATTGGTACTCTAATATGGCAGATCCCAGAATATGCTCCTCTTTGTCAAGTTATGATCTCTACCAAATCCATCGCATTTGTACCCAGTTGTAGGATCTTCGATAGCATTTGGAAAATCTCTAACCTTCTCCCATATCGTGGCTCCGCACCACCTTGGCGGTGGATCACCCTTCTCTACAACGACGACACGGAATGCATTTCTGTTCCTTCTGAACGGATGATCTTTTGTCAGAAATTGCCGATGACAATAAAAAAGTACGATTTTTCTTCGTATTTCAAGCGGAAAGCCTTAGTACGGTCCATGCAATACGGACATGATAGACGGCCATGAGTGCTCCATTCAGATAACATTCCATAGGCCGGAAAGTCGTTGATGGTCCACATAAGGGTTGCCTTCATCTGAAAATTCTGCTTCCTGGAAACATCGTACCTGTTAGCGCCTACTTCCCATAACTGATTCAACTCATCTATCAAAGGCTGTAAGTATACATCAATGTTCCTCTTGGGATTGTTCGGACCAGGAATTATAATGGTTAGAAACATGTACTGAGTCCTCATGCACATCCAAGGCGGTAGGTTATACTGAGTGACAATCACAGGCCAGCACGAATACTGGGATCCCGAAAGACCAAAAAGAGTAAAACCGTCAGAAGATAGCCCCAACCTGATATTACGCAGATCTGAAGCAAAATCAGGATACACTCGATCAAAGTGCTTCCACGCTTCTCCATCGGATGGGTGATCCAACACTCCTTTAATCTGTTCTTGCATGTGCCAACTCATATTTTCGGCCGTCTCTTTCACCATAAATAATCTTTGCAATCACGGCATTAAAGGCAAGAAGTACATTGAATCGGTCGGTCTTCTTGTACCGGTAGACCTTCATGTACTAGTTGTCTTATAGCTATCAACACCACAAAATCTGCACACATCTGCGTCCTTGTTGTCTTTGTAGTACAGCATGCACCCATTGCAACAAGAATCAATTTTCTCGTATCCCATCCAGAGCGATCTCACCATCCTCTTAGACTGATAGAAGTCTTTAGGTAACTTAGCACCCGCCGGCAAGATCTCTATAATCAACTCCAACACGGTTGTAGCATTCTTACGACATGTTAAAATCTGACTTAATGCTCAACAGTCTTGTAACCACCTCCAACGGTGAATGATCCTCACAACCAGGATACAATAGAGTCCTTGCATTCTCCAGCAACTCCATGAACTTTACAGCATCGACATTCGGTGCCTCCTCAGCTGCATCATAAACGAAACTAGGCCTCGCAGCGTCGAAAACCATGTTCACGCACCCGTCATCGTATGCATGATTATCTAAAACAAAATTAGGTCTCGCATGCATATACGGCTCAACATAAGGCTCTGGCTCTGATGCTAAAGATACAAGTTCTCCGTGTGCAGTCCACTGATAGTAATTAGGCGTGAAACCCCTCGAGTACAAATGATATGTCACTTCCACTTCTGGATAATATTTCACATTATGACATTTTACACACGGACACTTAATTTTTGTGCCGTCCATGTACTGAGGGAATGCCTTAGCAAACTGCAGGAACTGCTCTACTTCCGCTATGTATTCATTCCGTACACCACACATATCATCAGGACGACGATTGTACATCCATGAACGATTCCGTAAGTAGTAATTCATATCCATTTGAAAATAATTCTGCAAAGATGGACACATATGTTCAGCACAGTAACTAGTCAAGCTGGGTGAAGTTGAGTTGACTAAGTCAATATCTTGTACAAACTAGTCAAACTGGGTAAAGTTAACTAAGTTTAGGCAATTATCCTTCACTAGACATAGACATAGAAGAAACACCAATATTTGTAGTGTCCGAACTTTCTAGTGTATATTATAGTAGAGAGACATGGTAACCATGTGTAGGGGTGCAACTCGGGCAGGTTGGGTCGAGCTTGAGGTCAACCCGAGCCCAACTAGATGAGTCATAAGCCTAATCCGAGCCTAAGCTCGGCCCGACCTCGGGTTCAATATATAAAGCCCAAGACCAAGCCCAGAGAATCGGGTTAAACTCGAGTTGGGTCGGGTCCATCGGGTAATGTTGACCAACTGTTGACTTTCAGTCAACTGGTCAACTCTGGTTTGGTTTTGGGTCAATTCTAGTCACTTTTAGGCTAAGTTTGACTTTCGATTGACTTTTGGTCAAAACTGTCAATCGAGGTCAAAACTAGTCTAAGTGCACTAATCCTAACTATTACCAACCAAGACAATCAATTTCTAACCATATCCTAACACCTTAGACTCATACCTTAGCTTCTAAGCAATTACCTTAACTTACCCTATTACCTTACCCTTTCATAGCTAGGGTAAATCCTAATTATCTTGTGATACCATCTTGGTATCACAAGATACCTCAACCTGTCACGCTCACTCTAGCTCACATCTAACTCTAATACAAAACTTCTAATATAAAATCTTACTAACATATCTTCCATAATTTTCTCACTCTCTAACACAAACCACATCCTATTACCAAACATTTCCTTAACATATTATCTAACCACTAACATACTCTTCTAACTAAACGCTCCACTCACTAACTCACTAACAACACACACACACAATATGAAGGGGGTTAAGTGACTATTTTTGATGAAAAGGATGAATGGATGAATGAATGGTGAATGGGTGAATGGATGAATGAATGGTGAATAAGTGAATGGATGAATGAATGAATGGTGAATGGGTGAATGAATAAATGAATGGTGAATGAATAAATGAATGGACTGCTATATGTGAAGGATGAATGGATGGATGAATGAATGGATATGGATGAATGGTGAATGGGTGAATGAATGAATGAATGGTGAATGGGTGAATGAATAAATGAATGGTGAATGGGTGAATGAATAAATGAATGGACTGCTATATGTTTAGTCATCGTTTAAGTATTTAAGTTAATTAAATAATTAACTCTCTCACATCCTCATTTCTTTTATGTTTAGTCATCAAACAAATGGAAGGAGATAAGAACTAGGATAAAAGAAAAATGCATATATAAAATATATATATATATATATATATATATATATATATATATATATATATATATATATATATATATATACGTACTACATGCATATGCAGTTTTTTAATTTCCTCTCTTTTACTATCCAAACATATCCCTATATAAAGAGAGCACCAGCTCTTATGGAGGGTGAGTAGAAACATTTTCTATCAGCCAGTCCATTCTTTCAACACTCCAGTGGTTATTCCGAAAAGAAGCTGATACAAATAGAATTCCATAAGTTCTATTGACTGTACAAAGAGCGTTCACTGAGAACAAATCGACTAGGAGAATGTCGAATCTTACTTTGAGCAATGATAGTTCTGACCAACCCAACATAATGTTGGACTAATCTTTTTTAGCAAGCTTTATAGCAGTTTTTACTGCTTACAATTATTTAGATGGTCAAAATGGTCAACCGGACAAGCCATCGGACTTGGACATGAACCCGACACATGAACCCGAGCCCAACCCGATTGTTGATCGGGTTTAAATATTTTAACCCAAATTCGAGCTCGAACCCGAGTATCTTCAACCCTAACCCAACCCATTAACGAGTTTATCCGATTGGGTTCGGCCCGTGTGTGTGTGTCCGTGTGTGTGTGTGTGTCCGTGTGTTCGTGTGTGTGTGTATGTGTGTGTCTGTGTCTGTGTGTGTGTGTGTGTGTGTGTGTGTGTGTGTCCGTGTGTGTGTGTGTGTCCGTGGTAGAGGAGTAGGAGGAGGAGGAGAAGGGAGAGGAGTTAGGTTAGGGTTTACCTCAGGAAGAGGAGGAGGAGCTCGGATTCGGGGAGGAGGAGCTCGAGAAGGAGGAGCTCGACGGGGGGGTAGGGGTCGCCGGGGGGGAGGGAGTCGCCGGGGAGGGGAGGGAGTCGCCGGGGGGGGAGGGGTCGCCGGGGGGGAAGAGCTCAAGGGAAAATTCTAAAATTTTCGAGTGAGGGGGAAAAAAGGAAACAGTGTGCCCTAAGTAAAAATGTTAGCGACGTCAAGAGTCGACGTCGCTAAACGTCGCAAACATTTTAATATATGGCAACATAATTTAATAATATGTCGCTGAAAGTCACTATTCAGCGACATAATTTATATCTTGTCGCTGAACGTCGCTATTCAGCAACGTTTTGCGATGTCTATAGAAAGGAGTCGCTATATTCCATATTTAGCGACGTTATTTAATGCCATCGCTAAATTACATCGCCAATAGATCATATTTTAGTAGTGATTGTCCTACTGCTCCTGCCCATAGTTGAGGCCTATCTCCAGGAGAGAGTTGCAACTACCAGACCTAGTAGAGGTGAGTTCTTGACCTATACCTTATCCTGTCTAGATGATTACTGTACCCTACCATATTGTTTGTATGTTTTGATACCTTATGACTGCTTTTGATCTAGTATGATTATAATAGCTAGATGATGAGACATCAGACTGATATTACCTGTTATAACCCTGTATGATATCTTTCCAACTACATGATTTAGATAAGTTTTCTTAAGACTATTGTAACCCCACTTTCCTAATTTTTTGAATTTCTTTTAAAATCTTTTCTCTAAATAATTTTGGTTTAAAATAAAATTTGAATAATAAGTTTTCATAAATATTTTGGAGGGAAATATGAATTAATAGCAAGGTTTCAAATCCTAATTTATTATAACTAACTAGTGTGGACCACATCATATCTATAACAAACTATTTTTCCTAACAAACTCTGGAAAAGGGGGGGTCTTATGCAAATTGGAATTTTTTCATCTCTGTATATAAGCTTTTAAATAGGAGAGAGTGATCATTTCTTTTACTCAACAAGAAATCAGCCGAGTTTCCTCTCTTTCCCTAATTTTTGAGCGAGCCCTAACCCTAATCTATGGCAGCGACGGGAGGCGAACCGCCATGGCGATGGCGACGGCACGGTTCTTCTTCGACGACCAGGCACGATTCTTTTCCGGCGACCAGGCGTGATTCGTCTGCAGCGACCAGGCACGATTCTTCTCCGGCGACCAGGCACGATTCTTCTCCGACGACCAGGCGCGATTCTTCTTCGGTGGCCAGGCGTACAGACGGGACGATTCCTCTGGTGAGTTCCGTGATGGCGATGACGGCATATCGAGATCCATCTCCGATTGACGACTCCATCTCCCTCAACGGGTCCGTGCGGTGGGCCTTGGCGCGCACAGCAGTTCTTCGACGAGCGATCCAAATCTGATTCGTGGTAACCGTTCACTGCTGTGATCGATTGGATCGAGCGGTGTTCCTGTCCCGATTTGGACAACAGCGAGGCTGATCGAAGATCGAATGGGTGGAAGTCGCAAACGTTTGGGATCGAAATCATATTATGAGAGTTAAGTTTCAGTATTCTTGATTTCTTGTTATTTCTTAAGGAAGAGATCTGATTTCCTATGACACTCCCTGTTTCCTTTTAATGATTGGAATATGCTCGATGGAATGCTTCAATGGGATTTTGGATTCCAACTGACACGAGGGGGACGTGTCCGACCCCTGGATTGGTGTTCATCACAGAATAAATTCATTCCTCAGGTATTTTCTCATTTTCTTTATGATCGAAGTATTTCATTGCAAATCTGGAGGTTTAAGTGGAGTGGTCGGCTATAGGGTCTGATCATTCCAGTTGTGTGGGTGTCCGAGCGTTTGCAGAATGCAGCTATTGGTTCGTGTCCAATTCTGTTAGTGTCGGCATGGGGTCGGGATGCAGGGATGCTCGTGTTTAGCAAATGAGTTCGTGTTCGGATCTTGTTCATATCCTATATCGCGTGTCCGATTGTACCGCTGTTGGTGTCAGTGGTGGGGAGGACTAGAAGAAGACCTATAACTAATATTTGATTGATTCGATTTGGTTGTAATTTTTTCTTATTAATTGCTCTGTGATCTTTTTTAAATACTTTGAATTTTGGTGCGAGACCATAGCAGTGGATCCATGTGTTGTTTCCAGAAGTTTAAGTTCAAGTTTTCGAATTTTTCAAGTTTATCAAGTTGGGCAAGGGCACAATGAGGAACTTGAACTATTTTGAGGCCAGTATAGTCGGAATGGTTCCTATATGATTTCGGTTGGGTTATTTATATATATCCTTTGAGTTCTGTCTATGGACTGGTTTGTGTATATTTGAGTATGGTAGGTTGTGTATGATTTTAGTAGAAGTGTGTCATGTTTCTGTTTTGAGTACTGGCATGGTCTCGGTTGAGCTGAGAAATTCAAATGAATGTCTGGCATTGGGTTCTCTATAGTTGTATGTGTTGGTGAACTTTTAGCACAGTATTGCTGGGAGTGGGAGACGTCGAACTTGATCAAGCTTTAATCAAAGAATTGATTTCTAAGGTTGAGTTAGTTGATATACATAATTTGCTAAGATTCAATGTATAATCGTTATGTTATTTAGTTTGGTTTATACTTTGTTGAGCTTGGTTGGACTGGGTTTGAGTGTGTATTTTACTAAGTCGATACAAGTTAACTGTGTTTATCTGCTTGAGTTGTGTTCGAGCAAGGGAGTCTGGGCTTGGGTGTATAAATGTTCTATTAAGTTTAGTTTATGTATAATAAGATTGTGAATGGGTTATATGTACTCTTCCTTAGCAGTTACTTTACGGGAGAGAGTAGGAGTTAGTTGAACTATAATGGTAGGATTTAAATAGTGGTCTGGTTTTTTTAGAATTGCAAGGTTTGGGCTTGTACTTACATTTTCTTGAATAACAAGTTTTTAATTTTGGGTTGAGTTCCATTTTCCTTTACAAATAAATTTTATTAGTGAGGTTGATACTAAATTAATTATCATTCATATTCTTTAGAGATTTACTACTATATTCTAAAATATTTATATAGTATCTTTTCTATATAGTGTAATCATCTTGCTAAATTTTTATATATTAGGATTAATGGCTAGCAAAATTGTGGTTAGAAATAGACAGTTGGCTAGATTGTAGCAGTCAAATGATATTGTTTAGAGCTTAACCAACTTGTACAAAAATACAGGAGGACATCCAGCTATATTTCCTACCCTTGATTACCCTGAGCAAGGCAAGTATACTCCTCGGATTTGTCTATTTTCTCATGTCTTTTATATTAATTCTTGTATCTTTTGGTTGACACGATATATCACGAGATTGTCTTGTATCATGTTTCCTTGAGTTTACTTGTGTCTGGGAGGGGAAATACTACAGATGTGTGATCAAACCCGAGTTACTATACATGTGAATAGCTTAGGCCATGCATCGTGCACGCGGGATCGAAGCTGTACCATTTCATGTTCCCTGAATCTACCCAAGCCGATCACACACTCTGGATGTATTTCGATATATTGCACACTTTAGGATTCATGTTGTATTTCATGTTCAGGACTCATTTCATGTTCCCTGTATTTATTTTCAGTATTCATGTTCAGGTTTCATGTCTTGTTCTCATTTCTCGTACTCTATATATATTTCCTGTATTCATTTTCATACCATGATATTCATGTTCATTTCCTTGGATATACTTAGCTCCGCTCCTGACTAGAATATGTTGTAGGTATACTTGCAGGACATTGTTCTACATTATGGGCCAGAGCCCGGGATCTTAGTTGAGCATGATGGAGTCTTGACTTAGCTAGAGGTTTCAGGTTTAGATTGTTTTAGCTATTCCTCTAGATATTGTATGCTCTTAGAATTCACAGTGTATTTCTT
This sequence comes from Iris pallida, assembly GCA_029216955.1. Taxonomy (NCBI): domain Eukaryota; kingdom Viridiplantae; phylum Streptophyta; class Magnoliopsida; order Asparagales; family Iridaceae; genus Iris; species Iris pallida. The sequence continues at coordinate 17,036 of JANAVB010044685.1, read as the reverse complement.
CTTGTTGTCTCTAGTACTTTTATAATATTATGATCGGTGGATTATGGTGATCTTCTGGGAACATTTTTAGATGCTGTGATTATGCACATTTATGTTTATCTGGTTAGATTTTCCTAGCTTGGTACAGCTTACTTTGTCGTGTCTAACGACGAAGGCTGGACGTGTCCGACTCGTGTCCGATTATTCGGGAGTGGGTCGTGATAACTATGATTGTTGGAGGTTTGACCTAGAAGGAGTACGACCACTTTAATTTCGAGGACAAAATTATTTTAAGGAGGATAGATTTGTCACTCTCACTTTTCTAGATTAGGAGTATTTTAGTTATTGTATGATAATTTAAATTTTTATTATTTTATTATTAAATTGACTGATGTTTAGTCCTTGCTTGGTGTTTTGGTAGTAGAAAATGATTTAACCTTAGTCAACCTTGATTAGAATACTAACCACGTGAATAGAATCATTTTTGGCTATTTAGTTTTTAATTTAGAGCTTTTGTCCACATTAGGAAACAATTAAATCATTTTTAGTCTATTTTTCCATGAAGCTTTTGACCTTTTTGGCTAATGGGCTTTATGTTGACTTTAAGTGCTTGGTGGCCCATCCTAAATCCTAACCTAACCCTAGCTAACCCCTGGCCGGCCACAAATAGTAGCCCTCCCCCCCGCCCCTCATTTGTGAGAAAACTTGTAGCCGTCAAGTTTCACAAACCCTACTTTTCTCCTTCTCCTCCAAAAGTCCATTTTTCACATATTTCATCAAAATCCTTCCAAACGAAGTAGATTGAGATCTTTGGGAGGATAGGAACCTGCTGGAGACTTGCTAGTGAGGGATCAGAGGCGTTGGACCGGAGGAAATCGGCATCGACGTGTTTGGAGGCTCATTTCATTGAGATATTGACTCTCAATAGGTAAACCCCTCTAAACACTTGTTAATCCCAATTTTTCGTCTTAGATGCATCCATATAGGTACCCCATACCTGTGCATGAAGTTTGGTAGATTTTTGTTTTCGTTTGATAAGCGTGTCGGACACGTGTCGGTTCATTGGAACACGTGTTCGACGAAATGCCGCTTAGAACTGAAAGTTGGTATTTTATGATTCTATTTTCACAAATTTATTGCTGTGATTATTTGAAATAACTTTCATGAAGACGGATCTCGATTTGACACGTTTTCAGTGTCCAAATCGGACACGGACACGCGTGCACGAGGCCCGTGCACGGCCCCGTGCATGCCCTGTTGTCCGAGTGTCATAACTCGAAGCACAGGACTCCGTTTCACGTGAAATTTTATGGACGCGTGGGGGCAACCGCTGCCCACGTGCTTCTAAAATTTCATAATGTTTCGTGGAGCGTGTGCGGAGAAATCCAACGCGCACAGTTTAGCCAACACTGTGCATGCGACCAAAAATTGCCTCTGACACGGCCTTCATACGCGAACACGATGCGACAAGGACTCATTCCAGGAGCATGGAAACGAAGCCCTAGACCTAGGCTAGCCCTAGACTCGACCACGTGGCACGACGTGGCTCATGTCGTGAGCTACGGACGTCGACACGCGCCCACGAGGCCGCACGCGCGTACGTACAGCCCCTGCAGTCTAAGTGTCATAACTCGATGGTTACGAAACGGTTTGATGTAAAATTTTATGGACACATGGGGGCAACCTCTTCTCACGTGTTAGTAAAATTTTACGATATTTTGTTGAGTATTCGCGAAGTTATCGCATCTGCACTGATTCGGCTGATACAGTGCACGTGCTGAAGAACAGTTTGGCAACTCTAGAGGGGGGTGAATAGAGTTTATATAGAAAAATAGCCAATTAAAAATAACTCTTTCACCAATAATAAATAATCAGAGTAAAGTGCGGAAAATAAATAGAGAGCAAAAGAGCATACGCAAACACAGCAATTTTAACCTGGTTTCCCTCGTGGAGGACTAGTCCAGGCCTGAGAACTCTAGCTCAGGATTAAATCCACTATTTGTGAAATAGTAGTTTACAACCCGTGCCTTTACTTCAGAAGAGCACGTCAACTTCTAACAGAGGATCGCAGTGGCGATTTGCTTGGAATTGTCCAAGCGACTTCTTCGACTCTTGCACAAGAATCCTAACTGAGAGATGCTGAGCACTCGAGACTTAGGAGGCTTGTGGCTAGTAGATGGGAAGGATATGGCTTATTTGAGCTTATAAGAGAGAAGAGAAGATTGGATGGATTGGAATGAGAGAATTCATGCCCTATTTATAGTGTTTTTATAGGCAGAATTCGGCCAGAATTCGGGTAGGAAAATTCAAATATTTGGCCGTTGGACAACTAGCAACCAGCTAGCCCTAAAATTAGGGTTCCTAATTTCTAGGGGACAGAGTTCGGCCCGAACTCTGTGTGGAGGCAGAGTTCGGCCCGAACTCTGTCTCCAGAGCACAGAGTGGTTCAAAGGGGACCATTTGGGAATTTCTGGTTTGATGGAGCTTTGGGATTTTTGGGTAGGCTATAGTCTAAGTTTCAAGAGCTCAGCATGACTTAGATTACATTAGTCTAGACTCAAAGAAAGTGTAAAATACAGACTCGAATCAACTGAGACACGGAAGCTGAGTTGTCTTCTGTCTTGAGCTTAATGCAGACGTCGTGTGTCGTATTGAATTATTACAGATATTATTTAGTCAATATTGTCAATATTTGGTTGACTGTGACTTTATGTCAACAATCTCCCACATATTGATAATTGACAAAATAATATATGTATATTCAATATTCATACCTGGACACAGTTGATCATAGCAACATAGCTTTCCCATAATCGATGCCGAGCTAGAAATAAGAGCTCCCCCGTGATCAGTGAACGGTGCTGAGCTAGAAGAAATAGCTCCCCCGTAAATAATGCATTGAACCTGTATAATATCTCCAAAAAGCACAAACAAGCACAGATATACGAAAGCGAAAGATATGATACCAAATATATATCTAGCCAGAATATACATAGTTCTCCCCCTTTTGGCATTTAGCAATATAGACTGCAGAGGAACATGGAAACGCAGTAGACAATAATAGTAAAGCAACCACACCAAGCAGAGAAGAAACAGTATATAAATAAACAAAATGAGTCACTAGCATAAAATATAAAACTACGATAAGCATAAAGTGCATAACCAAATGTCAAACACACAACTAGAGTTTTAGAACATCCAAGTACATAAAAACTAAATAACTATAAATCAAAATGCATCATCATCAGCAGCAGCGGCAGATAGTAGCCAATCTCCATCACGGAGCACGAGATGGTCCAGGAGTGTCTGAGTGACCAGGGAAGGAGCGACGGGGGTCCACAAAAGCATCATCTGGATCCATATAACGCATGACCCACGGATCATCAATGCGATGGCCCGCGCGTGCTGGATCCCGCTCCATGGGAATGTGCAGATGACGAGACAGGGAATACCGTATATCATGCAGAGAGTTTTCGAGGGCACTCATCTGCAAAGTAGTACGATAGTCCAGCTGTGTCCAGCGATCGTCCTCAAGAGTAAAACGATCCCGGAGCATAGTCTGAATAGACTCAAGAGAGGCAGGTGGAGGAGGTGCATCCTGACCGAGTGGAGGGGAGTCAGGCTCCTCATCATCACAATGCTCAGAAGCCTCAGGAGAGGCGACGACTGCCTGAAGAAAAGCAGGAGCAGGCAGGAAAGGACAGGTGTCAAGTGGTATACGGAACGCACGAAAGACCATAGGAAGATATAATACAAAAACCAAGGCTCGTGGTTTCTTTCTACAGTTAATCATCCAGTCCATCATGGTACGTGGAAGATTGAACGAGATACCGAAGTGAAGATGATACATAGCTGAGATTTCAAAATATGTAACTTCATCGGGTGAGCCAGCTTTTGGCAGAATAGTATTGAAAATAATCCGATGAAGATCAGAAAAATATGGATTGAGGTGCTTGGCCATAAGTTTGCGAGGACTTATGTTAGGAGCACATAATTCCTCCTTGAAACCTTCAAGAGAAGTATCGCCAACAAATTGAAATTGACGAGCTTCCACAAGTTTATCCCAAGCATCGAGATTAAGAAGATCAAGAAAATCCCCCAACTCAGAATCATTGAAAGCAATGTCAATACCGGAAACCCGAGAATAGATGTGGGTTGCATCGAAAGTTAAATTGCAATAAAACATTTGGATGGCGATACGGTAAATGACAAAGTTTGAGGCAACTAACTCATCCAAACATAGATCACGAAACAATAATTCATATTGAGAAAAGATTGTAAAATTTATCGGATGTCCCCCGAACACCGGACGAGTCCGAAAGTCGCTAAACCATGCATTAGACGCGTCTAGCGACACAAATAATCGTTCGTCATATGTATTCGAATCATGGGGACAAGGCGGGTTGAACAACGGATGAATGGGTTGTTGTTCAACTACTTGCTCAATTGGAGGAGGAGGATTCGAAGAGGAAGCTCCCTCAGTTCGAGTCCTTTTCCCACAATTGGGCAAGCGAGGAGCCATTTGCAAGAAAATAGAGAACTTGAAATGGAGAGAAAGAAGGGGATATACCTGAAATCAACAACAAACAGTGGAAGAGAATGATGAGAAACCCCTTTTCCTTGATTTTGAGAAGGAATGGAGCACACTAGATAGAAAACTAGGGTTAGGGTTTGTAGGAGAAAGTTTGGAGAGGTGAAGAAGAAGGAAAGAATGAAGGAGAGAGATGAAAACCCGAAAATAAAGAGAGGGTTTTCTTTGGTCGGAGGGAATCTGAACCGTACAATCAAAAAAAGATCAAACGGCGGAGGCTGTCCCCGACGCTGGAACAATGGGACCGAACTCGGCCCGAACTCTGATAGGGGCAGAGTTCGGCCCGAGTTCTGGGTTCATGTCCCAGAACATAAGTCAGGCCAAAAATTAGAGAAAATGGTTAAGTGGTGAAAAAGAGTTAGAATGAGGATAAAAGCTTGATGAAATCAATCAGATAGATAGAGAGGTAGACTCATATCAGAATGAACTTAGGAATTAGTAAATAGGCAATACTAAATCAAAACAAACCATATAATAAACAAGAAAATATAATATAATTCAATAGTTTGAATTTGCCATGGGTTAGCTGCAGGGGCCGGATCCCAGCTAGCGGTAGTCCTGAGGACTAGTGCACCGTGTCGCTTAGACTTTTACACCTTGTTGTCAGAAGGACCCTTTCGGCTTGTACCCATACCAAATTCATCGTAAAAGAATCATACTATACTTGATATTTACGCAGGTGAATTTTAATTTATGACCGCTTCATCTAAAATTCCAAGTTCACGACAAAGGAAATTGAAGCGCTCTTCGGATAAAGGCTTAGTAAAGAAGTCTGCTAGCTGATGATCAGTGTCAATAAATTCTAAGTTAATCGTGCCATTTTGCTGATGATCACGCAAAAAGTGGTGTCTAATCTTAATGTGTTTAGTGCGTGAGTGGCAGACAGTAGTCAAATTAATGGCACTAGTGTTGTCACAGAATATAGAAATATGCATGAAAGATAACTTATAGTCTTCAAGGGTTTGCTTCATCCACAGAATTTGTGCACAACAACGCCCAGCTGCTATGTATTCAGCTTCTGTTGTGGATAGTGCGACAGAGTTCTGCTTCTTGCTAAACCAGGAGACTAAAGCCTTTCCTAATAAATGACACGTGCCACTCGTACTTTTACGGTCGACCTTGCATCCAGCGAAGTCAGCATCAGAGTAACCAATAAGGTTAAATGATGTGGACTTGGGATACCATAGGCCCACTGTAACCGTACCCTTAAGGTATCGAAAGATACGCTTAACCGCGGTCATGTGTGATTCCTTAGGATTAGCTTAATATCTAGCACATAGGCAAACACTAAACATGATATCGGGACGACTAGCAGTTAAATAAAGTAAGCTGCCTATCATACCTCGATACTTATCAACAGGTTTGCCGCTCTCATCTGGTTCGAGTTTGGTTGAAGTAGCCATTGGAGTGCTGATTGGTTTGACGTTGTCAAGATCGAACTTCTTCAGCATGTCCTTGGTATACTTCGATTGACAGATGAAAGTTTTATTAGCCATTTGTTTCACTTACAGGCTAAGAAAGTAGTTGAGCTCTCCCATCATGCTTATCTCAAATTCCGTCTGCATACACTTGGTAAATTCTTGACAGAGGGTTTCATCAGTAGAGCCAAAAATGATATCATAAACATAGATTTGAATCAACAGAATAGTGTCTTTAAAAGATTTTATAAACAGTGTAGTGTCAATTTTCCCTTTTGAAAAATCTTTCTCAAGTAAGAAGCTACTTAGCCTTTCATACCAAGCTCTGGGGGCTTGTTTGAGGCCATAAAGCGCTTTCTTTAGCTTGAACACGTGGTCGGAAAATTTGTGATTTTCAAAGCCAGGAGGTTGTTTCACATAAACTTCCTCCTTAATAAAACCATTCAAGAAAGCACTTTTCACATCCATTTGAAATAATTTAAAGTTTTGAAAATTAGCAAAAGCACAAAGCAACCGAATGGATTCTAGTCTAGCAACAGGAGCATACGTCTCATCGTAGTCGATACCTTCCTCTTGGTTGTATCCTTGAGCTACTAGACGAGCTTTGTTACGTGTGACTGAACCATCTTCATTTACTTTGTTTCTAAAAACCCATTTAGTACCAATTATCGAGTGATTAACCGGTTTAGGAACGAGTTCCCATACTTGGCTTCTCTCGAATTGGTTGAGTTCTTCTTGCATGGCAGAAATCCAAAATTCATCATTAAAAGCTTCAGAAATGTTTTTAGGCTCTACTTGTGAAATGAAGGCAGTGCTAGCAACGGAGTCTCTTAGTGATGATCTAGTAGTTACTCCACGTGAAACTTCTCCTATAACTAAATTTTCTGGATGAGAAGGTTTAAAAGAGAATTTCTTAGGCAAACCCTCCAGAGAATCAGTTTCGGTTGAAGTATTCATTGGAGTAGAAGTTGATGGCTCAACGTCATCATCAAGAGTACTTACTGCACTGTTATCTTCATCAAAAGTCATATTTGTTGACTCTTCCACAATAAGTGAGCGTTTATTAAAAACTCTATATCCCTTACTCTTGGCGGCATAACCAAGAAAGATACCATTGTCAGCTTTGGCATCAAATTTGCCTAAGTTGTCTTTGGTGTTAAGGATAAAACATCTACAACCAAAAACTTTAAAATAAGAAACATTGGGGGTTCTCCCAAACCAAAGCTCATAGGGTGTTTTCTTCGTAATGGGACGAATCAGCACCCTATTCAAAATGTGGCATGCTGTACTGACAGCTTCTGCCCAAAAGTATTTCGGAAGTGAAAATTTATTCAACATGACTCTGGCCATATCGCCGAGAGTTCTATTCTTCCGCTCCACAACACCATTTTGTTGAGGAGTTCTAGGACAAGAAAATTCATGATCAAAACCATTTGTATTACAAAAATTTTCAAAATTATAATTTACGAATTCGCCTCCATGATCACTTCGGATTCGAGTAATCATGTAGCCTTTTTCGTTTTGAACTTTCTTTACAAAAACTTTGAAAACAGAAATAGCATCGCTCTTATTGGCGAGAAAGAAAACCCAAGTAAATCTCGAAAAATCATCAACAATAACAAATGCATAAAGTTTGCCACCAAGGCTAGCTATTCTACTAGGACCAAATAAATTCATATGAAGTAGTTGCAAGGGTCTAGTGGTACTTACAGAGTTGATGGAATGAAATGAGGATTTAGTTGCCTTGTTTAGTTCACATTCGGCACATACAATGTCCTTTTTGAATGTGATGTCAGGCAATCCTCTCACTAGCTTCTTGGTAGACAGCCTGGATATAGCATCCATGTTGGCATGACCAAGACGCTGGTGCCAAAGTAGTCGTTCGTCTTTGTGGGCATATAGACATCTACCTGCATTGTTAGTATTTATAGAAAGATAGAAAATATATATGTTGTCCTCTCTTTTCCCTTCAAAAGCAATGTCTCCTGTTGACCTATCATAGATGTAGCAACTGTTTTGTCCAAAGTTAATATCATATCCATGATCAGCAAGATGACTAATACTGAGCAGGTTATGCTTTAACTCGGTCACTAGGCAGACATCCTTTATTACAGGAGAAGGAGGATGACCAATGATACCATTACCTATTATGTGCCCTTTGAGATTGTTACCGAAGGATACATATCCTTCTCTCTTCATCGATAGTGATGCAAAAAGATTTGCGTCTTCCGTCATATGTCGCGAGCATCCACTATCGAGAATCCACTTACTTTCAGTTGAAGAGGGAAGGTCCACCTACATCAAGAGTAGATGTGACCTTTGGTACTCGAGTTCTTGAGGGTCCTGAAAAGTTAGTCTTTGGAAACCAAGCATATATCTTTTTATCTACAAGTCTTCTAACTTTGCACTGTGGTGAGATGTGTCCATGTGATCCACAGTAGGTACAGATAGCATTCTTATTTATACTAGGAGCATGAGAATAATATCTATAAGCAACAGGATGAGGATGGACATGATGTGAAGAGTTAGCATGGTGATGATGATTATGCATAGAATGAGTGGTATGGTGATGGTGTCTATGAGACATATCATGATGGTATTGTCTATGATGTGTGACATGCTGATATTGTCTATATGGCATGGCATGATGATTTTGTCTATATGGCATATGATGATCTTGTCTATATGGCATTGCATGATGATCTTGTCTATATGGCATGGCATGATGATTCCTATGTGTGGAGTGATGTTGATTGTGTCTTTGTGCATGATGATTGTGTACTGAGTGAGAATTATTCTTACGTGCACGTGGTTTGTGAAAGTTTGTGTATATAAATGCATGGTTATGTGCTGCATGAGAATGACGTGGTTGACTAGCATGAGTGGTGTTGTGCCCATGTGATTGGGTTTGAACAACCTGTTTACCCAATTTGGTTTCTAATCTTTTAGAAACAGCTTGCAGTTCATCAACCTTAATATTTAAGCCATATATCTTAGTCATGGAAATCTTGTGTCTACTCTTTTCTTCAGCAAGCAACGTGTTGAGTGTAGTAATTTCTTGAGTTTGTTGCTCAATACGTGCTTCAGCATCATGTAAGCCTAATTTAAGCTTGGATACTTCATCAGTGTCATTAGTGGGTGTCGTGTTTCTAACATTATCAAGAAGTAAATAAATTCTTTGTATCTCATCTTCAAGACTTTTGATTTTGTCCTTGGCATGTTTGTATTTACCGATGACCTTTTTGTGATCATCGAGTAAATCAGTGAAAGCATCGCCAAGTTCATCAAAAGAGAAGTCATCTAGAGTTTCGTTAGATACCTTGTTGGAAGTTGCCATTAGACACACATTTGCTGTATCTTGAGGAGAATCCTTTTCTTCCTCGGAGCCACTCGCTTCACTTTCATACCAAATGCCTGTGTTGGCATATTTCTTTGATGAGTTCTTTTTGTATGGCTTCTCATAGCGGTTGCTCTTCTTCAGGAATGGGCAGTCTTTTCGGACATGTCCAGTCTTCTTGCAACCGTAACAAGTTGGCTCTTCTTCATCG